>KV751324.1:5619848-5654016 GCA_001698575.1 Mola mola | reverse complement strand
TCCACTTTTCAGCTGCAGCAGTCTGATTGATGTGAAACGATTGACATGAGATGATGAGGAAACTCACAAAAAACAAAAGTGTGCAGCTTTAGCTGAAATAATCATTTCACTGATGTTCAGTTCACTGATGACAGTTTTGCTTTCTTTTTTATTCTCAAGCAGATAAAATTGACTTTTTTCATTTTACAGCAATTTCAAACCAATTAAACAATTCTCAATTTGACCAATATAGAAAATAAGTCGTAGAACTTTATTTATTTAAATTGAACCATACCATTCCATATTTTTCACATGAAACAACCTGCAGCTGAGTGTGCAGTTCAATACAACACAAATGTAAGAATGATGATGAAGTCTTTAACTTCTCCTAGGAGAACAGGAGCAGCACACACAGCATGGGAGAGGATTCTGGGATATATTTATATTCCTCTCATTAATGACTATCAAGTACTGAAACTGGATGATTCAATATGCAAAAGAACACAGGGGAGCTTTCTTAATCAAACAATTTAATCAGAAGGGGGTTCATAACCAGCAGATCAGAATAAAAGATACAAATGCAAAAAAGCAAAACTCTGACAGATTAACAAACAAGATCATGCACAGGGACGCTCACAAGGGTAATATTGTTGTAACACTCACAGGGAACTGACAAGACAGGAGGCAAGAACACACATTTTAAATACACAGGGAAGGGGTGGCAACAAGACACAGCTGAAACACATTAGGGAGGGGACGCAATCACAAAGGAGGGAAGAAAATTTAACAGGACATGGGGATTGAGACACAACCAAATTTCACTAACTGACTCTAACAAACAGACTTTACACTACTGAACCCTGACAGTATCCACCCCCATCCAGTTGATTAAGGATTTTTTAAAAATCCTTAATCAACTGAGGGTCCATAATGTCCTTCGTGGACACCAAGAAGCGCTCTTCTGGAACATAACCCTCTGAGTCCACTAGATACTGCGTGCCTAATCCCTGACGCAGGACATCTAGCAAGTGGTGTACAGAGTAGACTGTAATTCACCATCAATGATGCGGGGAGGTGGCTTTGAGGCTGAGACGAGAGCACTCTCCTTAACTGGTTTACCCTTGCTCACATGAAAAGATGGGTGGATTTGATAAGACCTAGTTAATCTTAATCTCAAAACAGAGGGAATAATAATTTTTGAGATAGGAAATGGACCAATAAATCTCAGAGTTAACTTACTATCAATTTATAAGCTGCCGATGACTTGATGGGTGTCGTCTTGGCTCTGGACCACATCCAGCGACAGTTTCAGACCATAGCAGCAGCCGAAGGTACCTTTACCTCTGACTCCATCCCTGGAAAGAGGAGGAGGTTGGTGTGTTGGTACACAAACATACACTGAATGGAGACAGGCTAGTCCAGGACCAGGGCATCATGTTGTGGGCATATTCAACTCATAATAGAATTTTCATCCAACTCAAGATGGTCACAGGAGATGAGGCAGAGAAGACCTGTCTCTAACCCGTGATTCAGCCTCTCTGACTGTCCATTTGTCTCAGGATGGTAGCCAGAGGATAGACTCACCGATGCTCTAATCAGCTGGCAGAAAGCTTTCAAGAACTGTGCCACGAAATGCAGCCCACAGTCGGAAAGAACGTTCCTAGGGAGTCCATGTACTCGAAACACATTAACATCCGCCATCAAACTGGCGGACGGCAAGTTAACTACTATGTTAACTTCAGAAATGGGTAAACCAGTCAAAAAGTCGAGGGAGATGTCTGACCAGGGACGCTGTGGCACAGGAAGCGGCTGCTCTTCTTGCTGGTGAAGGCGATTTCCTTGGGTCAGACACTGAATTCATTCTGGCCAGATTGTACTATCAAGTACCGAACCTGGAGAATTCAATATGCAGAGGCACACAGGGGAGTTTTCTTAATCAAATTTTCTTAATCCCCCTCCAGGAATCGCCACCTGACCGTGGTGGAGGGGTTTGGGTGCCCTAAAGATCCTAGGAGCTATGTTGTCGAGGGCTGTTTGCCCCTGGTAGGGTCACCAAAGGCAAATTAGTCCTACAAGGCGCGGTTCAAAAGACTTCTATGATGGTGACAAACAAGGACTTGTGTACCCTGCCCGCAGGGATACCGGGACCCCGCCCTGGAGCCAGGCCTGGGGAAGGGGTCCGTAGGCGAATGCCTGGTGGCCGGGCCTTTGTCCATGGGGTCAGGTCGGGGTCAGCCCGAAAAGGAGACATGTTACTTCCCTGCGCCTTTGGATTGGGGAGAGGGTCTTGACTGTGGTTGGCATCTATGCGCCAAATGAGAACCCTTTTTGGAGTCCTTGGAAAAGGTGCTGGAGAGTGCCCCTACTGGGGACTCCATCGTCCTACTAGGAGACTTCAACGGTCATGTGGGCAATGACAGCGAGACCTGGAGGGGTGTGCTTGGGAGGAACAGCCTGCCCGATCTTAACGCGAGTGGTGTTCAGTTATTGGATTTCTGTGCTAGTCACAGTCTGTCGATAACTAACACCATGTTCAGCCAAAAGAGACTCCATAAGTGTACTTGGCACCAGGACCCCCTAGGTCGACAGTCAATGATTGACTTTGTAGTCGTATCATCTGATCTGCGACTGTATGTGCTGGGCACTTGGTTAAAGAGAGGAGCAGAGCTGTCAACTGATCACCTGGTGATGAGTTGGATCAGGTGGCGGGGGAGGAAGCCGGACAGACCAGGCAGGCCCAAGCGAATAGTGAGGGTCTGCTGGGAATGTCTGGCTGAGGACCCTGTGAAAATGGTCTTCAACTCCCACCTCCGGAGGAGCTTCAACCATTCCCGGAGGTAGTGGGGAGCATGGAATCTGAGTGGACCATGTTCCGCGCTGCCATTGTTAAGGTGGCTGCTCGAAGCTGTGGTAGCAAGGTCGCTGATGCTAGTCGTGGCGGTAACCCCAGGACCGGATGGTGGACACCAGAGGTGAAAGGGGCTGTAAAGCTGAAGAAGGAGACTTACAAGGCATGGCTGGCTTGTGGGACTCCCGAGGCAGCAGACAGCTACCGGCAGGCCAAATGATCTGCAGCTCGGGTGGTCACTGAGATAAAAACCCGGGTGTGGGAGGAATTTGGTGAGGCCATGGAACAAGACTTCCAGTCGGTGCTGAAGAAATTCTGGCAAACTGTTTGGCGGCTCCAGAGGGGAAAGCAGAACCCTGTCCACACGGTCTTCAGTGTGGGAGGGGAGTTGCTAACCTCAACTGAGTCTATAGTTTGGCGGTGGAAGGAATACTTCAAAGATCTCCCCAATCCCACCAACACGCATTCCGTGGAGGACGCAGAGCCAGAGGACTTTGGGCTGGGCTCTCTCATCACTGGGGTCGAGGTCGCTGGGGCTGTCAAACGACTCCGCAGCGGCAGGACCCCGGGGGGAGATGAGATTCGTCCTGCGCTCCTCAAGACTCCGGATGTTGTAGGGCAGTCCTGGTTGACACGCCTCTCCAAAATTGCGTGGACATCGGGGACTGTGCCTTTTGTATGGCAGACAGGTGTGGTGGTTCCCCTTTTCAAGAAGGGGGACCAGAGGGTGTGTTCCAACTACCGGGGGATCACACTCCTCAGCCTCCCTGGGAAGGTCTACTCCATGGTGCTGGAGAGGAGAGTCCAGCTGCTAGTTGAACATCGGATTCAAGAGGAGCAATGTGGTTTGCGTCCTGGCCATGGAACATTGGACCAGCTCTATACCCTTGCAAGGATACTGGAAGGGGCATGGCAATTTGCCCAACAAGTCCACATGTGTTTTGTGGATCTGGAGAAGGCTTATGACCGTTATCCCTCAAGGTGTCCTGTGGGGGGTGCTCCGGGAGTATGGGGTAAATGGCCTTTTGTTACGGGCCATTCGATCTCTGTAATGTCGGAGCCAGAGCTTGGTTCGAATTGCCGGCAGTAAGTCAGACTCGTTCCCAGTCAGGGTTGGTCTCCCCCAAGGTTGCCCCTTTGTCACCGGTTCTGTTCATATTTTTTATAGACAGAATTTCTAGGAGCAGCCAAGCGGCAGAGGGAGTCAAGCCTCTGGATTCTGTCTCTGCTATTTGCAAATGACGTGGTCCTGTTGGCCTCATCGAACAGTGACCTCCAGCTCGCACTGGGACGGTTTGCAGCCGAGTGTGAAGCGGCGGGGAAGAGGATCAGCACCTCTAAATCTGAGGCTATGGTTCTTAGCCGGAAAAGGTTGGATTGCCCACTCCAGGTCAGTGGAGAGTCGCTTCCCTAAGTGGAGGAGTTCAAGTATCTCGGGGTCTTCTTCACGAGTGAGGGGAAAATGGAGCAGGAGATTGACAGACGGATTGGGGCAGTGTCGGCAGTGATGCGGATGCTGAAGTAGTCTGTTGTGGTGAAGAGAGAGCTGAGCCAGAAGGCAAAGCTTTCAATTTACAGGTCAATCTACGTCCCAACTCTCACCTATGGTCATGAGCTCTGGTTAGTGACCGAAAGAATGAGATCGCTAATACAAGCGGCTGAAATGCTGGTGACAAAGGGCAGCTGATAAGGTCTGAGGGTGGTTGGAGTTCAGTTGGTATAAGTAATAACACCTCATCCAGAAAACACGAGGAAAGCTATGAAAGACTGCATCTGCATGAATAGTAACAATTAAAAAAAAAATCATACACCTTATGCAAGCAGAATAAATGTAAGCTTTGTTTTAATAATCTGGTTTTCATTCTGATAAATGATGGCTGATGGTTTATTCAGTCTAGATCTGAACTGATCCAGTATGTGTTAAACGTTAGACTGGGAACAGATGAAGCTCAACAAGGTCATATATGAAATCATTACTGAAAACTGTTAATGAAACTTTTATTTTAAGTTTTTACGCAATTATTTTTCACTTCAGTTCACAAATAAATTTCACTGACAACATAATGAAAAATCAAACATTCATTATATTTAGTCTCATTTATATTTTGATATCTCACAATGAATGTGTAGTGTGGTAATTTTGCAAAAAAACAAAATTACCAATACTTTGATCCATCATGGCATCTGACACTTTTATAATTTTATAATTTCTTCTATATCTGGGTTTAAATCAATCTCGTATTATGAAATACAGTATGAAATATTACAATCCCATAGTATTTCAAACCCTTAGATAGCTGATCATATGAACAAGTTTGAGACACATGGTTTCTGATTTGTGCCAATTAATACATTAACCAGAAACTCTAGAATATGATTCAATCATTTCTAGCAACGCTAATACAGAGCTAGCTGGATTCTGGCTGACACCAAAATATCATCTGCATTAAGAAATAATTTATGCTCCCTGTCGCCTCCAATAACTCCTTTAATTCTCGACTCTTTTCTAATCAACATGGCTAATGGCTCTAGAAAAATTGTGAACAAACGTGGACTGAGACTGCATCCCTGTGCATTCAAACTTTATTAAGTCTTTTGTGCAAATAAATCAAACTCAGTAAACAGCAGAAGATGGAGCTGCAGACATGCAGAAGATGGTTACAGAATAGTGCCTTGTTCTGCAGTTTGGTTTTATGTACCAGGAATCTCAAAAATAACTAATTTAATTTTTCCAACTACACTAATATCAAAACAAGCAGACAAGTGAACAAGCCAGTGTCCTTCCAACATCTGTCTGGCTTTAATTATTTATCATTGAATAAAAAATATTTGAAATATATCATAAAATCATAAAAAAAATAACACCCAATGTGACTAATGATCAATGATAGTAAGCAATAAACTGAATAAATAAAATAAATATGTTTGTGAAATACAATCTCCAAGTGTTTATTTCAAATCATATTTACAAGCAGTAGCAGCGCCCCCCCACACACACGCATGCACACACACGCCCTTCCCCACTGTTTCCATTCAATCACAAGCTTAAAAGTCCTAAAGGCAACTCCCTCATTCAGCCAAGCCACCTCCAACTCAGTCAGCCCATCAGCTGGGATGTTCTGGGACATCCGGTGAGATGCCTTCATAGCTCCTCAGTCAATACCAAGGGTGTTGAGAAAACACTTTGTACACAACTAAGCACAAGAACACAAACCATCATTCAACAGTTCTGAAAGCAGCTTCAGTGTCTGGACAAAGCAGGTGTGTTTCTGAATGAAAGGTTTCCATTCAGCACTGACAACAGCAGTGTTAAGACCATCCTGATGGGACTGAAGTGAGCCCAGACCCTATATCAAGATTGAATTTACTAAGTGAAGAATGTGTGCTGATGTCACATTCCTCCAGACAAGTTATGTAAGACTTGATAGGAGCTGTAAAGTTAAAACAACATCGATGTATGACACGGCTGACTGCACTCTGATAACCTGCTTTCATCCCTGTCGCCCATCATATCAGCTTCAAGCAAAACAGCAAATTCAATAAACCTACAGAAGGTGCGTTTCACATGGCTGCAGGAAACTGCTGGTACGAAAAAATGTGGAAATAAAAGAATAAAACATCTGCTTCATCCAATCACAGTTAAAAATGTAAACATTAATTTGAACCAGTGATGTATTTCTGAAGTTTGTATAATTACAGCAGAGACAAAGACACACACACCATACAGACATCAGCAGAAGCTCAGGCCTTGTACTTAGTAATAATGACATTCTACTGAAAGAGCATTTCCCTGTCCTTCAGGTCAGTACAGGGATTTTTCAAAAAGAAATGCATTTAAAAAAAAAAAGACAGAAACCTCCTGTTTCTGTGTGTCAGTGTGTAACACGATGTGATTATATCCCACCACAATTCAAGCATGGCCATATAATGTTGGTATATATTGGTATTGTATATACTTGGTTGTTTCTGCATTTCCATGTGTACTGTGATATTTTCTAAAATGAAGGCGAGGGAAAAAAAATTGTCTTGTAAACTCATAACTGATACACTGGTATCAGTGTGATTAAGGCCTGATATGAACAATGAACATTCATACACAGGTCACAGGTCATTCAATTGTTTGCAGAGAAAAGAAACAAAGAACCTGACTGTTGTGTCAGAAATCTGTAAGATACTTGCCATTTTTTGCATGAAGAGGTGAAATTCACATTGTATCATCTGAATCCTGTTGATTGTGTGATGGATGGAAGCTGTTTTCTGCAGGGTGGACATAGGAAAATGTTTGATCTTGACCCGATCCTGCTGCACATCAAGGCACCACCAATCTGTCTGTTACCCTTAGCTTTTGTGAGAAATGTTTTAAGTCAGCAGACTAAGAACATGGGCATATTCCCTGTAGTTTGTGTGTGGGTTTATTAACTTGTGTCCTGATGTTTGCTCTTCTTTTGTTTGCATTTTACTGTCATCTTTGTTGAAAAAAGCTGTGACATTACTTGATGTTCATCAGTACTGTAGCATGTTGCTGTGACTGAAGTAACCAGGCCATCCATTGTAACAGTTTTGGATTTCATGAAGTGAATGTTGATACATTTGATGGCAAAGCTGAATGTTCACACACTGAGTACCACCTGATCTACACTTTGTAGTTATTTATGGAGCATCTATTCAGTTTTATCACCTTAAAACTTCAATTAAGCCGCACAGCTATCTGCATGGGGCACATGTTTAATTCTTTTTATACAAAACTCAAAGCAAATAGAGGAAATAAATATATCAAAAATATAAATTCTATCACTATTTTTTACTTAAACCAGTATGAACTGTACTTAAAACGTAGGCCTTTGAAATAACATTCATTGTGGGCAGAGAGAGATAAGTCGTCACCACTCCTTTGTGTCTCAAAAACTTTCAGGCTGGACCTTCATTTGTTGCACACTCATAGATAACCATGAGATTTAGAGATAATCAGATTTTCAGCATGTGTTATCATGAAATAAAGATCTTGTAAACCATTTGCTTGCTTGGATTGAAATTAGTAGTGAAGACATGGCAGATAGTAATTAGATTGTGTGTTTGTTCTTTTAATTAAAAACACCACCTGCTGGCTATTCCTGGTGTCAGATAATACTGAAAATTTAATCAGATTAGGATCTCATTGGTATCGTCTAGTGTGCAAAAATTCTTGGACAGAATACAAGTAAAGAAATAAATTGTTCCTTTGTGTCTTATCTCTAATTACTGCCATGACTTAATTTGTGTCTGATCCTGCCTTCTTCTTGAAAATAGTGAACTTGCAAGTAACTTATTGGCTTGTTTGGCTAATTTAAAACATAATTTTCCAAAGACATACCTGGAAACAGATAGAGCAAAGGTCACAGAGTACGATAAATGAAGCCTGAAGTTCTGTGCAGTTTAATGCCTGTCTCATGAGCTTTAATGAAATGTGGTTTAATTATTTTTCAGGTTTTAATACTCTAGAGCATGATTACTGTACCACGACTAAGAAAGAAAGCATTTGTGAAATGCAAGTAAATGGAACAATTGTTTAATTGAAGTTTTACAGAATTTTGTTTTTACCTTTTTGCCAACATACTTGAAGACAATACTGGGATATGTGACTACACTTAACATTTCCACATTATCAAAGCTCTCTGACAGACAAATTTATGACAGATAACACCAGCAGTGACAAAGCATGAAAAGCTGTTGTTAATATTTCATAATTTGATCTTTACAGCTGATCAGAGTACAGAGACGTTATCAGTGGAGCTGCTCTACCTGCGAACAGTCAGACACCATCACATTTGCTGCTGAACTGTATGAACAATCCACTGAATCTGAGTCACACCTCAAGTGTATGTATTTATTTCAATGCATCCACAACAAACTGAGACCTGTTAGAAAAAAAACCCCACCTTCCTTCCTATACCACTCCTCCCATCCCTCTAGTGTTACCAACTCCTGGACCCCTCGCTGAACCCCATCTGACCCAAAACACCGGCTGAGACCAGAAGAGCTTCCGTTTCAAGTCACACACAGAGAGAGTCCACAGACTGGCTGCCATCACAGGCCTGAGGATGACATGAGAGCCAGCAGTACCGAGGCAGTGAGGAGGTGACTGGACAGAGGAAAGTAGGAACCGTTCTGCACCATCATACCGGTTCCTGTTAAAGACAGAAAGAGCGAGACAATAATGTAAAAATTTTTGGTAACTGATAAACTCCATAAACATGTTTGGTCACACATGTATCTGCAGCAGCAAAACCTGCAGGACGGCACATTTTAGAAAGTTGGATTAAGTTCCTGCACAGCCTCTATCTTTTTTTTAAAAACTTTTTACTGAAGGAAATAAAGGACATAACCATTTACTGTATTTTTCAGCAGATTTTTTCCTTAATATTTGACATAGCTGGTATCCATGGTGCCCATTTATCTAAGATGACCATTTTTAGCTGAGACCTCTTCCATTGCCATTGTTTTACATTAGGGCATTGTGATTGCAAACATGACTGTGATAAATTAAAACTAAGCTCCTTAATAAATACCATTTTTTTTTTACCATTTGATTTTCTGGAGGAATTCCCAGGAAAAATAATGTTGTGTTTAAGTTTAGCTTTATATTCAAAAATGTGATTTGATAGGACTATTTGTCAATATTTTATAAAGTAAAAAAGGAAAAAAAACATATGATTTTGGTTTAGGCACCAAAAACCATTTATTGTATCATGACAATATACAGTATGTTCTTTAGTTCCTCACAGAGGAGGAGGAAGCCTGACTTTCAGCATAACCAGTTGAGAAACCTGCTGTTTCCTCGGCTCCCGTCATTAGTCCTCACCTGAGTCTTGGGACACGATAATCTTGTGGGCTGGACCGTCACCTCCATCTCCCCAGGACCTAATCTCCAACACCACATAATTGTTGTCTTTCGGCAGTGGCAGGCGTACTGACGACTTCGCTTTGTCCAGAACCTTCAACGCTGCCTGGCCCTCGTGTTTGTACAGAATCTGACAGAACACAGAACATCATAATTTATCAGAATACATCCTGTTAAGACACATGGAGATTTTGGTGCACTGTATATGGCCACGCCACTGCTGGTGATGAAATTTTCAGGAGCCCTCAACTCACCCATAACCTGGAAGCTAAACAGATGATCTTTCATTTTCTTATGTAAACTTTTTATTTCTTCCCATACCTCACATGCAGAGGAGAATACAAGTTTTGTGATATGAAAAGCAGCAGTCAGCAGTGTGTGCATGGCCAGAGGGTAGTTATTATTTAATAATCACCACATGATCTCCACAGAAACATTTTCAACAGTGATATCATTACTACAATCACATGTCTGACAAAGTGATGAAGTCCTCCCAATATGTTCATGAAGGACTGAGTCTGCTGAAGATCAGTATCAGAGAAACTGTTATCCTGAGGAATGTTACAGTCAAATGTTTTTGAGTGCTCTGTAAGACTCCCAGTCTTTTGTTGCTTCTGTACCAACTTGTATGACACAACACAAACTCACAATAATGTAGGGTATATTTAGAAGAGGTTTAGCTGTACAAGTCAAACATCAAACATATGGTTTTTGTACTGCTGGTAGATTAGGATACTGTATGTCAAAAAATTATCAGCAAATGATCATTTTCTGTTTTATTTATACACAGTTTTTGCTTTTGGTATTGTGGTTGTATGAAAAATGTACAGAGAGCTCGTAAGTCAGTTCATACTGAATGAACCAATTCACTTAACTGGACACTGCAATAGCACTGACTGTGTGATTTATCTACTTATTAACAATAATCCATTCTATTTTCATGTGCAATATTTATTCTGTGCTATATGTTTACGTTGGACACTATTGACTCTGTGTATTTACATATAGCTTTTACATAATTATCCATTTTTATATTTTTTCAACTTATTTATCTCAAACTGTATAGTTTTTAAATAATCTTGTAGTGTGAATTCAAATGGCATCCATAGGCTTGCTCTGACAAAATTTCATTGTACTTGCACAGGGACAATAGAGAGCCTGAGCTGAGTCAGCTGATGTTAAAGCCAGTCACAACAGCTGATGACTCAGCTAATTTTCTTCTCCACGTCCAGCTCTTGCACAGGGGGCCCTGTTTCATTAGCTTTTATCAGCCAGCTCCTGCCTCCTCTGCAAGATGCTGGCAGGAAACCCAGCTAAACTCAGCTCAGCCTTCTCCTCCAGACCTGATGTATTTGCAAACACTGCAGTTTCTTTGACTTGTATGAAAGCTTTATTTGCTTATAAGCTGCTTCTGCTTTACTGTTCTAAGATTTAACCAGGTGAAACTTCCAGGGCACGTTTTAAGCAAGTCAAACCCCAGAGCCGCTCTAAAGTTTTCATGTCTGACCTGAGTCTTTGTCTCAATACAACAGAGAATCTTTCATAGAATGATGCACACACACATGCACACACACACACACACACACACACACACATAACTCACTTTGTAGCCCAGTACAGCTGACTCATTGTGCATGGCCTTCACGTGATCCCACCTTACTGTTACCCAAGAGCCATCAGTCTTCCATAACACATTGCCAGGAGGACGATTGGGGGCTGTAATGGACAGATACAAGTTTAAACAAAAAAATTAAAAAAGAGAGCAGAAGGTAAAAAAAAAAACAAAAGTCTATTTCAAACCAAAATTAGATGTTTGTTAGGAAAGCCTCAAGTAGTTAAAAATGAGCTATCTATTTCTTCTTTCCAATTTCTTTGTAAATCTGCACATTCTCAGTATTGATCAGTTGACATGAGGCCAGGAACATTCTTTACTTATTCATCCCTTTCACATCCTGACTGTATATAAAGATGGATGACTTGAGAGCTGATGCTGGATCTATAAACCCTTCACACTACAAGATCATCAGGCAACTGATCCGCCTCAAATTGGGGAGAATCTGAATCCTGATTATCCTGAAGTGTGAGCCTGGGATAAGGTAGTTCCTATCACAATGGTGTATTTTCAAGACTTATTTTTTCTAATCAATTTGGTTTTAAATGGTTATTTGCTGCAAGATTGCAGCACTTATTTGGACGTAATTTTTGTGAAGTGGGAGGAAGTGGAGACATGGTGGCCATCTTTATTTAGGGTCTGTTGGAGACAGAGATAAAGGCATACAATTGGTTTGATTTTTCTATCAGTCGATAAAGTGTTGAGAGATTTTTGGTTTATTCCAGTGCACTTCACAGATTTCATACACAAAGATCATTTCGCCATCAAGATTATCTCATCTTGGTTAGTGCAACTTTGAAAAATAAAAAACATATTAAAACCTTAGCCTAGCAGAGCAACCTTCTGACATAAAAGCATAGTTTCTGGGTGAGCATGTATTAGTGGATGGAATATTATTATTTTTAATCACTTATAAATGTAGAACACAGGGAAAAGTACTAATAAGATTATCAATTTTATGTGAAAAAAAAATCCTAAAGAAACACAATATGGAGATTAATAATTGTAGAATATTTTAACAAGTCTGTGTGTGCAAAAGGCAGAGGGATGACTACTAATGGGGTGTAAATCCTCCAGCAACAAAAAGTGTGAAGTATTTTTTTCTCTACCCACTGCTGCAGCTGAGTGGGATGAGTCATTGTAGGCAGGAGGAGGGTGGAAAAGAGACTACACAGGTTATTAACCTTGCTGTAGTACTCAAGACAAGAGCATTCTGTGTATGTGACACACAGCATATTGTGATTAACATTGAAGTAAATGTTTTTAGTTTCGACCAATTAAACTCTTCAAATCGTGAGCATATGATGAGTGTGTGTTTTGTTTTGTTGACATCTCATATCTGGAGAATGTGATCTGCATCTCCGCAGCACTGTAGTACTTCATTACAAGTGTAATAATACCCAAAACTCTGAGAGAAAGAAAGGATATCATGTTGAAAAATTACTTAAGTAAAAATGAAAGTCATCCTTACAAAGTAAAAGTATAGTAAAGCCATCTGATATTAAATGTAATGGTGATGTTAAAAGTCATCCTGATTAACTGTTACCTAACTGTTATCTAATATTCAACATTTTTCTCATTAGCGGAATAATTTTTTTTTTTTAAATCTAGCTGCCAATAAAAAAATAAAAGATATTAAATTATTTATGTCAGTTTAAAGTTAGTGTTTAGATACAGACTATAAACTTTAATATGTCCTGAGACATTAAATCTTATGGTAGGTCTGCTCTAATTTCACCCTTATTGAACTGAAGTGACAGGTTGACAGGAACTGTTCTGTTAGTTCGCATTTACACCAGCCTTGTTTAGTTTGCTTGAACCGAACCCTGGAGCGTTTACCCTCCTGGTTTGATTTGTTTAAGTTGGCAACCAGACTCTTGTCTGCTTAAAAGAGGTGGTCTTGGACTCCTTGCAAGGGAACTCTGGAGCGGATCATCAGAACTAATCATCTGGAGCTTATGAACCCCTTCCGCATCAATCACTGCAAGTGTACTATCTACATGTCATTTTCTGTTTTGGTAGTTAAAGGAGAAGTTAGTAAGTTGTGGCTAACAAAATGAGCAGCAGGGGACAAACGTGGAGCTACGAAGAACAAAAATGTCTTCTGGAAATATGGGCAGGAGAGACCATTTCTCAACTGTTGGATAAAGTACACAAGAATACGGAGGCGTTCAAAATCTTCACTGGTAATCATTTTTAGGTCTTTCATGATCAGGCACCTGCCAACATTAAAGACTGACAGCAGTTACGTAAAACACCAGGAGGAACCTGATCAGGTTTTGGTACCTGATCAGTCCCTCCTCCAGGCTCAAGACAATGTTTTAAGCTCCAAAAAAGCAGCTCAACATGCTTTTGTTAAAACTGTTCTTATTTATTTCTGTTTTTAGCTGTCTGCCTGCTTCTCTGTCTCTTATCTGTAGGTCTTCTTCTTCATTTTGAAGCTTTTTGTTCCATCTGTTCTGCTACTTAAATAAACCTCATCATCATAGTTATTTCTATTAATCTGACCCTTTGCACTTACAAACCTCAACATAAACATTTAGAGTAGTGTCATCCTCAGTAAACCTCACATATATGACAATGTACAGTATGTACAGCATGTATTCTGGGTGCAGAGGCCCTACGTGGTTTCCTGGTAGTGATGGTGGTGCGTGGCGAGGATGGTCCCGTGCCGGCTCTGTTGTATGCCAAAACAGCAACATGGTATCGAGTGCTGGGTCGGAGTCCAGACACTCTGGCAGATGTTTCCAGTCCTGCCGTCCGCACTCTGTCTGCTGCCGCTTCTCGTTCATGCTGCCGCCAGTACCTGATCTGAGGACACACTTTATGTCAGTAAAGACCTGACAGACCTTCACCTGGGACATTGTTCATGAGCCCTGTGAAGCCTGACTGTTTCTGTCCTGTTTCAGCCACAGCCTGCATTTCTAGTCGAACCTCGTATCCTCTGAGGATGCTGTTGGCGCTGAGTTGCTGGACGGGGTCCCACGACACCTGGATCTCAAAGGCAGACAGCGCCGTGGCATTGATGTTCAGTGGTCCCACTGTGGGCGCTGAGGAGCAAGCGAACAGTCAAAGTATGCAACATATACAAGTACATGAAGACATAAGGAAATTTTCATGATAAGAGGTGAGCTGAGCTATGGCTTTATCCACTCAAAGTTGTGGTTGCCCTCTAGTGATGACAGCAAACACTGCAATTTGGGCAGATTCCCCAAACAGATGAACCCTCCCCAGCAGGAGTCTATGAGCAGTCAGTTTCACTGACTCACCTTCCTCTGCAGAGTGCACCACAACGATCTGGCTGAATGGACCTTCTCCTCTGCGGTTATAAGCTTTGATCTTCAACTCAAACGGACTGTATGGAGTCAGGCTGTCATTGTAGTAGACATACCGGGATGACTCCACGTGAGGGATGCGCACTGTTGTCCAGGATGACGTGTCTTTCCTCTTGAATGCCAGAATGTAGCCAAAGCCATCACCATTTTGGTATTCTCTGGCCATGGGCTGGAAGGTTCGGCAGAAAATGAATACATGGACCTCTATCTGACAGTGTTTGTGTGTGTGATGGTCTTAAATATTGCACATATGTGGTATATATATAAGTGTTATATACACAATTTCACAAGCACATTTGACTGCACAAAAACAAATACATCATAATTTTAACAAATATGATAATATAGCATTATCATGCACATTTAAGTATGACTTTTCACTATTATAGTCTTTCATTGGCAACGAATCTAATGTAAAAGTAATGTCTTTACATTATAAACTCAGCTCTGTGGTACTGCCATTTTATTTTCTACGTGATAAGTCATCTCAGCCCTTTGTCTTGCACATTTCTATGGGGAAATGACAGGTGGACAAAAGAGTCAATACAATATTTTAGTCAGATCACACATGCACTTTAGGCTCTGTAGGTAACTTTATTCAGAATTGCTAAAATGATCACTACTCCGTGACAGTAATACGTAAGACTGATACTCTGTCAAAAGTCTGGGTCCTCTGGTCCTGCCTACTGCTCCTAACAGTGTTGTAGAAACAAGTCGCTTCCTGAGGGAAAACCGTTCAGAGTATCAATCATTCTCGTAAATGAAAATAATAAAAAGAAAATATGGAGGAAAAAGTACAATTAACAAATGGTTACACTGAGAAATTTTTCTGTACTGACATATAAAAGAGTCCTACACTTACCGTCCAGGTAGCAATGAGCTCATGGCGGTCTCCTCCTCCTCCTCCAAGTCCACTGGGGGCCACGGTAGGAGCTGACACACAAACACAAGACAACATGCTTGAATGTAGCAAAGGTGGAACATCACATTATGCTTTAAAAGTACTTTCACTTGTCTCACTGCTGAACTACATCATATACATCCTTAACATCTAAAAGGATGTTTAGATGTGAAATACTATGCAGGCTGGATCAGGACAAATACTGTACTTCCCCCTTACATCTGCCAGTGTTCTAATTTTGTGAGGTGATAAACTTTAAAAAATTAATATAATCTGGAGTCTCAGAGTCACATCTCACATCTCTACTAGGGTTGCTAGTATCTTAACATAAGTGAATCAGATGTTTCTCATTCTTTGACACCGTTTCTGATGCTTCTTTAAACTGTTCATCATGGGCCTGACACTGTAGTATTAAAGGTGAGCTGTTCTCGCTTCAAACAATGGAATTTGACAGAATGAACAGTTACATTTTGTCTGTATTTATGTTTCACACCTTTTTTGTTATTTCTACTATAAAGCTATTGTACATAACTGCCACATTGTTGAGCTGTTTTGTCCTGTGATTCATATGTTTATACGGTAGTTTTACACAGTATGTTGATCTATCACCAATCAACATTGCTCACTTTCTTAGAGAAAGTAAAATGCTAGGCCTATAAATTTAACAACTTGCTTGCTGGATCAAGCAAGTATTAAAAGAATTAAACACAGATTTTTTCTTGATGATAGTTAATGCTTCTTTCTGTGCACAGCACTGCACATGCGCAGTGCTGTGCAGTAACTGAGGATGATTAAAGACATTTAAGGGGTGAAAAGCAAATTAAAATTTTAAGTATCCTGGAAACAGGAGTTTATTTTTGTGCTTTTGGAGCAGTGCTTCTCAACCCACTACATAAAATCAACTGGTGTCGGTCTGTGAGATAGGGTGCTCAGAATGAAAGTAACAAGCAATATGTAGATCAACCTGAAAAGTTTTTCAATCTTTATTTTTAGATCTCATTTTAAGGTTATGTAGGTTAAGCATACCGGTAATATAAAAGACTTCTTGAAAGTCTTTTTTAATCCAATAACTAACTAATGTGCACACTGACTTTGACTTTCGCAAACACTCAAAAACATCCATTCTAAAGAAGGCTATGTCACTGCTACAAAGCATTTAATGAAAACCTATTTCCCAGTGAAAATAAGAGTGCTAGAGGGGGTTAAGTGAAACAGTTTAAACATGCAACATCAGCTATACTGTTGTGACTTGGTAACTTTAATAAAGAAAACTATTTGTTAGTAGAATTGTCTGACCCCCAGTGCAGCCTCACCTGCCTGCTGTGTGCGGATGGTGTGAGACGGCATACTGGGCTCTCCATCGCCCAGGATGTTGCTGGCGATGACCTGAAACTCGTAATCCATCCAGGGCATCAAACCCATCACACGGGCTGACTCTGCATTCCCCTCGATGTTAACCGGTTCTGGGGAAGAGCAAGGGAATATATGGTCTTCACGTGAAAATCATACATGTCCACTGTCATTTTTTAAAAAAATTTTGCCTTATTTGTCACATTTAGAGCGTTCCAGCTCTTCTCACCTGTCCTCATCTTCTTCCACTGTGATGACAGTGGGGATCGGCCCATGATGATGTATTTGCCGATGGGACTGTGGTTATCGTAACCGCAACTCCACCTGAGCTGCACCGATGTCTCAGCAACATTCTTCACCAGGAGACCTCCAGGAGGCCCTGGGGGGCCTGGACACAGACACAGATAGCACATAAGTGCAAAAAGCTGTAGCAACAGTTGATACACCTGCCCATCAATGGTGTGTGCAAGAAGAACTGCGAACCGACAGTTCTGCACAGTGTTTCAACACAGTTATGATACTCTCGTTACAGGTTTGGGATATCAAGATTAAAGAAATGGGAAAATGACCTTGGCAACAAAAGAAAATGTCAATTTTTGTTTCTACCTTTAAAAAGAAATAAGAAAAAAAAAATCTATCAACATATAACTATTTGAAGCACAGCTTGTTTTTTCTTTTTGGGAGAAGTGCCATTAGGACTAACTGGGGCTGCCCAATTTGGACCAGTACACTGTGAGTTTTCACCACACAGCATACTGTGTTGTTTTCACCCGCTAGAATGCTGTAAAAGTCACGTTGAATTCCGATACAGGAAATTTTAGAACCACATATGATTTGAAAAGATGTCATTAAATAAACAGATCTGGGTAACATAGGGGGAAAAAAATCTAATTTAAAAGTGCTTACCAACATCATATTTATCTACAAAACACTGTTCTTCGTTATGCACACAAACAGTGACCCACTGGTAGGAGAGAAGATGAAGGATGGGAAATCCATATTAAAACAAGCTAGAATCAACATCCATCCTGGCGTGTGTTTCTGATCTTTGTCTGTGTTTTACAGGACTGTGTTTCTCTCTGTTTGTTCATTCTCATATGTCTGTAATGGTAAATGCTTCAGTCTAAAGAAAATAACCTCAGTTCTGATATGTCTTACCTCGAACCACAAGTTTGGCTGCAGCTAAGGCGCTGTCCACCACAGTCTGAGCTGTGCACGTGTACATCCCTGCTTGACTCAGCTGAGCATTCACAATCAACAAGTCACCAATGTTCTCCTTCTGAAAGGAAAAAGACAGAGGAACAGAGAGAACGACCTGTTGAAAGACTGCAAAAATAGCGGGAAACAAGACTGAATGTGACACTGCTGACACAGCTGAAGCTACACCCATTAACAGCTATATAGCAGCATAACACATGCATTCATTAGACAAGGAAGATAAAGCAAGAGGAAGTTCACCTCATCAGGGAACTAATTTCTCCCAGTGCTCCGTCAGTATGGAATGTTCAACCTGCTGTCCTGAATTGAACTAATTATCATCGGGATATTATGGAATTATTCAAGTCAGTTTTTGGGGTTATACCGAATTAACCAGTGAAAGTTGGAAAACATCTTACATACAACAGATAGGTTGATCTTGTCTTGCTATTCAAATGCTGGAAAGCTCTTTCAGTTTCATAATTATAGAGGAAAAACAAACTTGATGCTAAATCTTATAAGTAGAAATGTATATTCTGTTTGCAACTTGTTATATGAGCTGAACCTTTATTTCACCTTATGGATTTAAGGATTTATGGATTTCTTGTTTGGCAGCAAGCTCTGGCATGTTTGTGTTAAAGCCAGATACTGGTAGAGGACAGCCTAAATTAGGACTAACTCTCTGACAAGGACAGAAAATGTTACATTTGACAAGATACTAACACATTTCTTGGGTGGAAGCACATCTTGGTATAAATTAGATCAGAAATGAAGATTAATTTGTTCACAAAACATTTCTGCTGTTGGATGTGTGTCCAAGTAAATAAAACACAGAAAGCCATTCATTTGAGTTTAGTCTTTTCCCTCTAACAGAATTTTCAAAATGTTTGTAATTCCTAAATGGTTAACTCTTTTGATACCCACTGCTGAAAATAGTCTGATGAATGCAAAATTACCTCCTATTTGGACATCTGTAGAATGGATTAAAAATTGAACTATATGATTGCAAACTTTTTTATGTCTTAAGTAACGTGGGTACCAATGAGCTCAGTTAAACATTCATTAAAGCGAACCTCATCCCAATGACAGCACTAAGAACTAATCAGTTTTAACCAAACAATTCAGACAAATCATTTTACAACTCTGATTCCAACAAAGTTGAGATGCTGTGTAAAAAAGAGGTTAATGATTTGCAGAACATTATAATTCTATATTTAAATGAAAATAGCACAGAGATGAAATATAAACTCTTGAAACAGATAAGTATCATTGTGTTTGGATATTATATCCTCCATTTAGAAGATGAATAGGCAGAAAATTCAAATTAAAAAGCAGGTTTTACCCTCTTCTGTTAAGTCAGATAAAAACCTTAGATTGAAGGATCAAAATGTTTTTTCTTGAGAACACCAATAACACCTTACAGCTAGGATGGATTCCAGAGATGGCCCATCATGTTGTTATTTTAAGTCTACTGTTTTGAAGTCTAGAGGAAACAACAGAGAGTGCATCACCGCCTCATCCATCACAGATGTCCCTTTATGCTGCCAGTAAAATCACATCCCCTGTACATTAACTGAGCACATTATGTTCCAGCTCACAGGAGCAACCACCAGCTGTCCTACACACATCCTGATCTCCCTTTCCCCAATAGCAACTACACAACTCACCCCCTCCACACGGTGGAACGGCCCAGCAGTGACCTCCAGATCCAACAGGACCCCGTTGAGAGCCCAGGTGAAGGTCAGGTCCATGGTGGGATCGTGGGAAGCGTGACACTGCAGCGTCACATTCTCCCCCTGATTGATGTCAGCATTGGAAGGAGCCAGCGTGATCTTAGTAGCATCTGTGTGGCCATAAGGACAAAATGTTTGTACAGATGGAGAGTGGAACATAAGGAGGCTAATTTTCATCATTAATACGTAGACTGTTTTTACAGTAGATGTTTTGACTTATATAGATGAGCACAGCACTGATTGATCACATAAAAAACAAAACAGCCATTCAGACATGTGAGAATGGATGATGGTTCATTTATATGGCTCACTTGCCCACTTAATGGAATTGGGGGTGTCAAATTCATTTTACAATTTAAGTTGAGTATCCAATTTCCAAAAACATGCAAATCTGGGGGTAGGTTAATTGGTCACTCTAAATTGCCCGTAGGTGTGAATGTGAGTGTGGATAGTTGTTTGTCTCTATATGTCAGCCCTGCGATGAACTGGCGACTCATCCAGGGTGTACCCCGCCTTCGCCCCAAGATTCTGAGATAGGCTCCAGCCCCCCGCCCCCGCGACCCCTAACGGGATAAGCGGTAGAAAATGAATGAATGAATGAATGAAATTCATTTTACAATTTAAGTATCTAATCTCACATATAATTGTTGTTTATATGTTAATATTTTGTCATAATACGTTGTACTTTAACTATTCTAATTATATTATAGAATTTGGTATGACAAGAAATATGTGCATGTGATTTTATGACATGCTGCCAAAACTTTTCACTTTAAGAAACCCATCAGTAGCAATAGGTTTGGCGGAGCAGTTTTGTGACCGTCTTGTGGATTGTGGCTAAATGCACATCATGAGCTTCAACACCTGTGAAATCTTGCTAAAGAAGGAGAAAATCAGCATTTTCTTGGAGTTTTATTTTCATCTTTTTCAACAGCTAGAACATAGAGAACATAGATCCAAAAACAATACATTTTGTACTTTCACTTTGAAAAGGTCTCAGCCTGAGCTGTTTGATACTGTAGAAGAAACTCGTGTTGACTGTGCGAGCTATTACAAGTATAAAGTCAGTTAGAAAAGTAAATCCCAGCTGTTGTGATGGGCATCTTTATGTAGTCTGACATAAACAAAACACTTGTTTGAGGATGATGGACGATCAGCAGTCAATGAGAGGCCAAATTACAGTCAGATATGTCATATAGTCAAACAGTCAATCTGCAGATTAGAAGT
Source organism: Mola mola (assembly GCA_001698575.1). Classification (NCBI taxonomy): domain Eukaryota; kingdom Metazoa; phylum Chordata; class Actinopteri; order Tetraodontiformes; family Molidae; genus Mola; species Mola mola. The sequence continues at coordinate 5,632,957 of KV751324.1, read as the reverse complement.
TACAAATTTAAGATTGTTTTACGCTATATTTTCAATTTAACACTTTCAAATTCTATTTAACATATCCTTGTGTTCACGGGATCAACCTTCAGTGTAGGTGAAGACAACGCTGAAGCTACTTTGATGTCCAGCTTTAGGTTTTCCACTCGGCTCTGTGTTGAAACTAGAAAATACAAGTTTGTGTGCATGTTTGTGTGCATGTTTGTGTGTGTGTACCTCTAACAGACAGGTGTCCAGTGCTGTTGGCTTTACCCAGGTAGTTTTCTGCAAAGCATGTATACTTCCCTTCATCTGCCCTGCTGATGTTGTGGATCCACAAGGCTCCATCCAGAGTTACTGTCACTCTGACAATAGAAAAACACATTAAGATTGAAAAGTGCAGCAAATTCTATGAACTATGATACCTACAAAGAATATTTTTAACACCTTATCACACAAATATAAAAGATTGAAATTAAATTTGCCATTTTGTCAATGAAAAGAAGGCTCGGGTAGATTTACGTTGTTTCTGGTCTGGTCTGGTGTTAACAGCTAACATTTTTAGGGGATATTGTTTCCTGTGATATCATCTAGTGAAAAACTGAGATAAAACACATCATTCTACAGTTTGTGATGTACCACAGCAGACTGCATTGCTGATAGTAATCATTAATAGTTTTATGTATGTGTTCAGGTCTGCTGTGTTACAATGTGCCCTCTATTTCCTCATAAATTCCTTGCTGTGTCTCATTTATTTGCATTCCAATAAAAAGTATCTGTAGCTCCCTTTCATTTTGTCAGCAATGCATGAACCAACTGGTCCACAGGAAACAATGGTATCACCTGCTGCTGTTAGTAAGTAACTCTGTCCCACGGCTCCAGAACAGGCTGGGCTTCGGGGCAGCTCGAGGCCGACACTCAATCTTGACCTGCCCCCCTCTGGCTGCTGGGATCAGTTTTCGTACTGGATGTAACCTGAAGTCTGGAGCCTGAACTGGAGGCAGATAGCAGGGGGAGACAGAATAATGACAGCACAAACGGTGGAGAACATAGTGTGCCATGGATAAAGTGCTGAGGGGAAAGCAGAGGACAGGGCAGAGGATCATCATGGAAGATGGAATGTGAAATGAAGGTTAAAGACTGCTGCAGTGGTACAGTATTAAACTGTTCAGTTTAGTATGTTCAACTGGAGTTTAAAAATGCATCTCTTCAAAGTACATAAATATTTTGGCAGTACTTTAAATGTTTTTTGGGTTTTTTTTACGTAGGTAAAATACGGACAGTTGTTACTGGACACCAACCTTGGACTCTGAGCTCAGCAGTGGAGTAGACTCTGCCATGTTTGTTCTCAGCCACACACTGGTACATCCCAGAATCTTCAAGGGCCAGATTACTGATCTTAAGACGAGGCCCGTTCACCACCACCCGGTCCTGGGATCAGGCAAGCACATTGAGAAGAAAATCGAACACATTAACATAACTTGTGTGTGGAGGGATATAGTCAGAAGTGCAAATAGCTCTTGATTATCATACTCAAGTAGAAGTACTGTTACTTTAAATAAACTTTTACTTGAATAAATCTTGAATAAACCATACTAAATTAGATATTGGAAAGTTGGACGGTGGGTTTATATAATCTCTCTGTTTAATTAATGAATTCAAAGTTATGTTTAAAGATCTAACTACACAAGTGGAAAAACGTCTAGCCCCCCCAGCCCTTACATCCAAACCGACACAAAACTACCACATATCTCAAAGTAACAACTAAACTCTGTCTGTGTAGACACACTTTGCTGCCTGTCCACACAGATTATTATCAATTTAAAAATTCAACAGTCTGACTGTAACCAGTCCATTGAGCCTCTCTGTCCTACTATAACCAGTCCATTTACTTATGGACCAAACTGTAAGTAGGATTACAATTTCTGATTTTAAATAACACTCTAAAAAGCCCAAACAACAAAAAACAACTTAATTACAGTAACCTGAGTAATTCCCGTCTGTATATAGTATACAGTATACCTGTGTGCTAAGTGGCTGTCCATTGCGTAGCCAGCGAATGGAGGGTCTTGGTTTACCAGAGGCAATACAATTCCAGTGCAGCTCTGAACTAATCTCCACCTCTGAGTTGCTCATCACCTGCAACCACTTTGGCTGAGCTGAAGGTTTGGAAATGATAAAGAGGAAAACAATAACAATAATTGATTATAAACATACAAACAACATAATCATATACTAAAAGTAAATAATAGAAATCAAACAGAGGCAGAAAGTGCCCCCAATGAATAGAAATAAAATAAGGAAGTGAAGTGAAGGCGAACTCATAGCAAATTACAAATAATAACATTTTAGTGCTCTGACACACCAGAGAGTCTACAAAAAGGTTAAGGAGGTTATGTTTTCACTCCTGTATTAGGATTAGGATCCCAAAAGTCCTGTTGGGCCCTGTCTAGCAAATCTAGCAACCTAACCCTGTACATTTGTGCACATTCTCTCTTAGAATAGTTAGGATGTGATGATGAACACTCACTTTAAAGTCTACACTACAAAATTTTGTCATTGTTATTTCCAATTTCCCATTCCTTAGTGGTGAGTCTGACTCACTCAGCTTATCTGCACTGTATGTGTGGAAATTGAAACTATTTTTTGAGAATTACTTTTTTGGTTTTTGAGGTTGGGCACTTTTTTGTAATTGTGCAGTATTTGCAATAAATCAATAAATGTGTTATGTTTTAATGCAGAGCAGTGATATGGAACAGAAACCCTTTACTGATACAAAATTGAGCAAAGGAGATTTGTATATTGAGTGCAATTCTATTTTTTCTGCTAAGTCCATTTACACTAATTGGGTCAGTTGTTTCCTTGGCAGAAAAAAATCACTCTGATTGACTCTTTCAATCTAATTGAATCCGTGTAAAAGAAAACAAATAGAAGTAATAATGAATTGAAAAAAAAATACAGGGCAAAAAGAGAAGGTTGTAATTCTTCAGCTGTCTTTCTAGTACACTAAGATTTCGTAATATGGTCATATGGATGTGAATATCATACAACTGCTTTCAGTGGTGAGGGAGAGCAGTGTGAACATGGTAATGTTCATGCTGTCTTACTGTAACAGTAGTTTGTATATACAGAGTCCAGGTCCTCTAGGATTCTGGGATGGGCTGATGTAATATTTGTTCTTCAGCTTTTTTCACAAGAACGTATACTGGATGCTCGTTTCTACAAAAAACATCCATCTGGTGTCAGAAAATCTAGAGCTCCATATCTCATAGATATCTACAGTACTAGTGTGCAAAAAATTTAAATCAATAGTACAGACCAGTAGTTTTTGCAGTATCCCACTGATGTGAAGGATCTATATCTCTTATTTTGGGGGATATGATTAATAGGACATGAAGCTGGAAAGGGCGGCACAGTGGTGCACTGTCGCTTTACAGCAAGAAAACTTGTTTAGGGCTGGGTATTGTCAAGAACCACACGTTTCAGCTCGATTTCAATTCTATGCTTCACAATTCAAGACTGATATTTGATTTCAGGATTTTCTGAACTGATTCGTGGAATTACATCACAATGCATTACACATTTTTTTTTTAACCTAACCCTAATCTTGTTAAATTTTCATACTATTTATTTATTTATTTATCTTGAACTCTTTAGGTTTCCTTACAAAGCCTACAGAAAAAAAAAATTAAAAGTGAACTCTGTTGAGAAAATAATTGTATTCCAGTGATCTAGAAGGGACTCAATCTGATGGACTTCAATTCAACTTCCTGAAAGTGACATAGAAGTTTTAGGTCTACGTCTTTTATGTAAAAGTTGTTGTATACTCCTTAATGAGATCGACATCAATCAGTGTTTGACATGACCTATTAAAACATCACTGATAAACATGAGAGAATGCAGTATTTGATTTGTTGCAATGTACACATTGTTTTCACAGGACTTTATCTCTACCTTGCACACTGATACGTCCCTGGTATTTATCACTTCCCTCTGAGTTATAGGCTTCACACTCATAAACCCCTTCGTCATCGAAGGAGAGTTCTGGTAGGATGAGAGTGGAACCCTCAGCACTAGAGCCGGCCTTGGAGGGCATCAAACCATCCACCTTCCTCCATCTCAGCTTGGGGACTGGACTAAAAAACATAGAGAGGAGTGTGAAGAGAAGGAAGAGGTAGTTTTAAATTGAGAGGGTAAGAGAAAAGTAAGAAATTAAAACATTTGCACACGTTTTTAAAGCTGAACAGTTTTCAACCCTAAATAGCTCACAGGCAGCATTAGTCAAATGATTTCAAAGTGGGAAACATACTTTCCATAGGCGAAGCACTCTAACTGAGCGGTGTGTCCTGCAAGGCCGTATGTCTCTGCTGGGAAGCGTACTTTGATGCTCGGAGCTGACTTCCTGTGATTGGCTAAAATGCAACAATTCAATAGTAATTTTCAGAATAAATCCCACTCAAACCTTTCTATCTCCGCTAACAATGGGATGAAACAATGGTGCTGTAATACAGATTGTATCAAAATACTAAACGTGCATTAAACAAGCATGCAAAATTCAATGGAGTGATACATCATAACAGACAGCCATTACATCTGGTGGAACCATCTTCCAGTCTCGGTACGGGAGACAGACACACTCTCTGCTTTTAAAAGCAGGCTTAAAACTTTCCTTTTTGATAAAACTTATAGTTAGGGCTGGCGTATCTAGCACCTAGTTATGCTGCTATAGGCTTAGGTTGCAAGGGAAAAACTCCATGATACACTGAGCTCTTCTCTTCACCTCCCCCTCTGACTCCATCCCTGCTTCTCTAATTTTCTATATCCTACAAACTTTACTATTTCCTCCTCTGTATCTTCCTGAGGTTTCTTATTTTTCCCTGTTTAGGGTTTTTTAAGTTTTTCCTCACCTAGTTTGAGGGTCTAAGGGCAGAGGGTGTTACATCTGTACATTTTGTCAAAGCCCAGTTGGATAATATGTAATCTGCGATTTGGGCTATACAAATAAAATTCGATTTGATTTGATATTCATTATGTCTGGAAGAAAATACTACTGACAATATGAATACAAAAGTTCTATCTGCCCTGCCACTTCACAAGCACTGTAGCACATCAAAATAACTTATCAATATAGAGGAATTTTATCAATAAATCAGGTTTTATTAGATTACTATGCTGCATATGCTCTATATGTAGAGCATGAGTAACTTTTTAGTTGTTACTTTGAAATATGTTGTAGTAACAGCCAAGGACAGGATTTCCAACATTTATCTTATTCACCCATTCACATACATTTATATACTTATACATGGATGGAGGTGTTTGTTTCATTTTCTTTCTGTTAGCCTGTGAACCAGCTAGCTGAAAAAGTCAGGCATAACTTTACATTATATCATAACGATATCATGATATCAACATTTTTGTAGGGATAGCCTTTGGCCCAAGCGTTTCAGTTTTGGGAGAGATCTGGGTCAGGGTGAGGATCTAGAATCCTTTTTGAAGGATTTCTCATTATTCGGAGATAGAAATCCCTGCTTTGGCGAAGGCACTCTGTGTTGTGCAACTGTTTTTAATTTAGTTATGCATAAATTCAGGATTGTTTTATTATGTATACAAAGCTGGTGCAAGTCGCTGAAATGATCTATTACTTTAACGCTAACAGTTTCGAGAAATATTACAGTCTACTGTATTAACTTACATGAGGTTGGGTATTAATCTTATGAAAACAAACCTATTGCGGGTAGCCATTATTTGCATGATCCCCTTTGAATCTATGTATAAGAAAAAAGTAACAGCTAGAGCATTTAATTTTTTGCATCACAAACCCAAGGACTCTGTGCTCCACCCATCCATTCATTATGCATTATGCAATATGCAGTTGAAAAGGGTGGTAGCACGAGAGGGATGTTGCAGAGGATCATTATTTGCATGATCGTCTTTAAAACTATAAAAGCTAGAGCATAAAGCTATGGATCTGCCCTTTCTCATAGTCTGCTTGCATGGATATCATTATGTTACGTTACTCTATGTGTGCAAAATGCGGTAGCAAATGAATCTACATATTAAAACCCATTTGCACTGTGCTCAAAAATTGAGTATATCTCAAACACAAAACAAATTCTTGTTAATTACAGAGTGTAAACAAATATTTCAGAAATATTTCTGAGTATTGGCACATTTTGGATCAGTATGTTTATTTGGTAAAAGTTTTTTTTTTTCCACATTTTTTTTTAAATTTCTGACATAGTTTTAACACTTTCCTCATATATCATAGGTTACTGGCTTACATAAAATTTTAACAGAGGTTGAACAGATTTTAGATGTAACGTGATCAGTGGTAATTAGTCATGTAATTATTTATTTTTATCAAATTTCAATTCAATGTCAATCAACACAACTAAACTTCAGAGCCTGACCTGACTAGTCCGTATCCCATCGTTTGGGCTGAATCATACAGGTTTAATTAATAATCAGTTTGTTGCTAAACTTCTCAGTTGCTCTATTACTTCTACTCACTTGCTTAGATGAAGCAGAGATTTCACTCTGTCTTCTGCTGGAGCAAAGCTAAATGTGGTGGTAACAGTTTAAAACACTTCCTACCATCAGGCAGCACAGTCAGCTGATTGGACCGACTGAAGGTGCTCTTGCTGCTGATGTCCATGTTGATGGTGGTGAAGCAGAAGTAGTTTCCGGTGTCGTTCAGCTCAGCTTTGGCCACATACAAGTTTCCCGTCACCTGCGACACAAACCAGCGGCCGTTGCCTTTCTTCAAGAAGTTGGGAAACTCGTTGATGAACCAGCGGTAGGACAGAGCTGGAGAGGAGGAAACTGGCTGATTCTCTAATCATGCTCATGTATGAACCTATATTCACCTTCAGCTGCAGGTTATCTGTTAGTTTTTCAGGTATGAATGTGGGCCTGGAGTGAAGTGCATACCTGGGTAATGTGGAGGAGGCTGGCAAGCGAGGAAAGTACCTAAGCCTTCATATGCTGTCTGCGGACTCCTGCTGTCTGAAGGGAAGTCATTGAGATCTACAGAAACATGCAACAGGATAAAAAAGGAAGAGAGAAAGTAATGAAAAATAACATAACTGTCACAGGCACAGTTTAACAGACACAGTTACATAGTTACAGGTAACCAGACTGTGGAAATCATTATTCAACCACCTATTATCTATGTCTGCAGGGGGGCCACAGCTAAACAGGCCAGACTAGAATGGTGTCTCACTCACAGCCAAATTTGAGGTTAGCTGCTCGGCTGATGATGGTGCCACAGCGGTTGATGGCCAGACACTGGTAAGAGCCTGTGTCCCGAACAGACTCGGGGCTGCTGATCAACAGGCTCCCGGCCACCAAGGTATAGTGTAGGTCAAAGCCCAGTGGGACTTCTGTGCCATTTACAAGCCATCTGTCAAAGAGCAGGGCAAACAGATCATTACACAGAGAGATAATAAGACGCCTCATTCAAGGGCTCTCAAGTTATTTTTACATTCAACAACTTTAATTGCAGATTTAGACAAGACAAGAGACATATCAACTTCAAAAACAAATTAACAAAGATGAATGATGAGCGAAAAAGATTAATTTTATTTTACTTGAAAAGTAACAGCTGTAATAATGTGAATGTGAAGAATATGAAATAAAAGTGTAAAAACGTGAGAATGAGGCTAAAAGGAAAAGTACTGTACACTTAAGACATCCATGTATGTTCCTCACATTTTGAACTTTTTATTATCTTAACTTTGTCAGGGTCCGCTCGTGTAAAGTGTCTGTCTGTTAGGGTCAGTCAGTGTTTCCCCTCTTGTTTTGAATCCCTATGTGTCTATTCCCCACTTCCTGTCTAGTCTTGTCCACCAGGTGTGCCTGATTATTCCCTCTCCCTAATGTGTCCCACCTACGTCCAATTGTCTACCTCTCCCTCGTGTATTTAACCCCCGTGTTCCCTTATTCCTTTGCCAGATTGTCTTAATCCTTGTGAGTCTCTTTGTGTCCGATCTATATTCCGTGTTTCGATTACCGAGTTTGATTTATCCTTAATCTGTACCTTCGCATAATTTGAATTCCAAGGTTTTGACTATTGTTAATAAAACGACTATCGATTCAGTACGCTCCCTGTGTTTCTCTGCATTATTGGATCCCCCAGATCTGGTACTTGATAGTACAATCTGGCCAGAAATGGATCCAGCAGAGTCAGAGCCAGTTCGCACAGCCCTGAAGGCGCATGGCGCACGTCTCCACTGGCTAGAAGAGCAACTGGATTTTGTTCGGCAGGAAATGTTTGCACCCTCTCCACCTTTCTAGCCCTGAACGGTTTTCTGGAGAGTCTGGGGATTGTCGCCCCTTTATTTCCCAGTGCGAACTACATTTTGAGTTCAATGCAGCCTCCTTTTCTTCAGACTGAGTCAAGATTGCGTTTATTATTTCTCATTTGACTGGTCGAGCCAGATCTTGGGCTACGGCTGAGTGGAGCCACAGATCAGCCGTGTGTAATTGCTTGCCAGAATTTATTAAAATTTTAAATAAAGTTTTTTGGACAGAAAATCTCACTGGGAGGGGATTTCTGAGGAAGCAGAGAAGCATGATCTCCATGAAAGCCCAGTTTCTGTAATAAGGTGTGTCGTATCCGATGGTCAAGTTGGGATGGACCAACAGAAGCTCCAGGCCATAATTGATTGGCCAACTCCGTCCTGGCAGGGGGATGTGCAGCGCCCCTGGTCGGACGTCCCTCGGGACATTGCTTCTGGAGGATCCTCGGAGGAGGAGACAGAGCCAGATGAAAACGTCCCATCAGCAGCTTCTGTGGTCCGTCACTGTCGCCGGAGGCGTTCCAGAGCCAGGTCGACTCTCAAGTCATCGGCCGCCTACAGGAAAGCGGCAGATAGGAGGACACGGGCTGAGCCTGTCTGTTGTCCAGGTCGGATGGGTTGCCTCTCAACCCAGGATTTGCCCTTACACACCGATCCACGTAAGTTATCCCCGAGATTAATAGATCCTGTTCCTGTGTCAAAGGTCACTAATCCATCTGTTGTGAGACTCAAATTTCCTAGGTCCACCCCTCATTCCATGTGACCAAGGTGAAATCGGTCAAAGAAAGCGCCCTCGTTCAGCCTCCAAACCACCTCCTCCCCGCATCATCAACGGCGAACCAGTTTACACCGTTCAATGCCTACTGGCAGCCAGACACAGGGGATGAGGATCGCAGTATTTGGACTGGGAGGGCTATGGGCCCGAAGAACGCTCCTGGGTTCTGTCCAAGGACTTCACGGACCCCCAGCCCATAAGAGACTTTTTGAGAACCCACCCTCTGGGTTCTAGAACACCAGGTGTCAGCCATAAGGTGGGGGGGGGGGTACTGTCAGGGTCCGCTAGTGTGAAGTGTCTGTCTGTTAGGGTCAGTCAGTGTTTCCCCTCTTGTTTTGAATCCCTATGGCTATTCCCCACTTCCTGTCTAGTCTTGTCCCCCAAGTGTGTCTGATTATTCCCTCTCCCTAATGTGTCCCACCTGCGTCCAACTGTCTACCTCTCCCTCGTGTATTTAACCCCCGTGTTCCCTTCCTCCTTTGCCAGAGTGTCTTGTCCCTCCCCGCGAGCATTCCAGCATTTAATCTTTGTGAGTCTCTTTGTGTCCGATCTATATTCCGTGTTTTGATTACCGAGCTTGCCTTGAATTCCTGGTTTTGACTATTAATAAAACGACTATTGATTTAGAACGCTCCCTGTTGTCTCTGCATTATTGGATCCTCCAGATCTGGTACCTGATAAACTTCAGCCAAATGTACCTCATGCAAATTATCAGAAGGCCACACATGCAATACATTCCCATATCAATAAGAGTCCTGTTTCCAAAAGAGAACAATGTGTTAAATGTAAATAGAAACAAAATATTAAACTCCCATATATAAGTGAAAATAGCACAGACACAGACAGCGAAGACAACATATCAACTGTTGAAAGTGAGAAATTTCACAGATTTTTGAAAAATACAGCCTCATTTAGAATTTTCAAAAAACTTGGGACAATAACAACTAAAGACTGTAAAAGCTGTGAAATGCTAAATGAAAACACCCAATGGAACATTCCACAATTTCACAAGGCTAGGTGGCAACAGGTTAGTAACATGATTGGGTATAAAAAGAGATTCAAAATTCTGTGAAAGACTGTGATGGAAAATAGTGCAACAGTTTAAGAATAATGTTTCCCAACATCAAAGTTCAAAGAATTCATTGTCAGTCTATATTAATATGCTCAGTATTCCATATTAATACACTACATAATCTTTAACAGATTCACAGAATCTGAAGAAATCTTCAAAAATGGGCGGCCGTGATCTTCAAGCCCTCAGACAGCATTGCATTGAAAACAGACATGATTTTGAAGTACATCGCTGCATGGGCTTGTGAACACTTAGAAATACGATTGTCTATAAACACTACAGCCTGGCTATCATGCAATTTCAGGGAGGAATAGCAATACTGTTATTGGGGAGCAAGAAAGTTCAGATAACAATATAACGGCCGATACGAGCAAACCCTTTTGCATTGATCCCTGTGTGTATGCATAAGTGTGTACCAACCTGTAGGAGGCTGCTGGACTGGCTCTGGCCTGGCAGCTGAGGATTACCTTGCCATCAGTCAGGCCTTCTGGATAAATTACACTGCTTGGCTGTTCTTCAAACACTGGCCCACTGTCATGACCCGACACACATACGTCTCCACCTGGAAACAACATTTTAATGACACACTAATTGTGACACACTCATTTCAAAAACATTAATGTTGTTTCCTTAATAATTCAATAAAAAAAGCTTTGAATTGTCTGTCTGTCTTTGAAGCCAGAAGAAAAGAGTATGATTTCTGCAGTACTCATCATGGATAGGGGTGTGACAAGATCTCGTGCTACAAGAAGCAGACCATGAGTTTGGAGGCTGCCATACTACTAGGTGCCCTACTCATCAAGAGTGATACAACACTTTCAATTTTCATCTCTAACTTTGTCTCCAAAACATTCGACCTTTGCTGTCACTCTGATGTGCTCGTTCCTAATCCTGTCCATCCTCGCCACTCCCAAAAAGAATCTAAATATCTCTGCCACCTCCAGTTCTGTGTCCAAACCAAACAATAGTGCTGGTCTGACTTCCCTCTCGTAAACCTTCTCCTTTCACTTCTGCTGCTACTCTTTTGTCACAGATCACTCCTGACACTTTTCTCCACCCTCTGCACCCTGCCTTCACTCGGTTCTTCACCTCTTTACCACACTCCTTGTTGCTCTGAACAGTTGACCCCAAGTACTTAAACTCATGGACCTTTCCTACCTCCTCTCCCCTGAAACCTCACCGTTCCACTTGCCTCCGTTTCATTCACACACGTCTTCTGTCTTGCTACAACTGACTGCGATTTTAATACTAATACAGTAGTATAACATGAAAAATAGAGCCATTACATTATATTGAGTCTTTAGTCTTTAGATCAGACCTTGCCATTTTCCGGCCCGCGGTATGTCAGTCATAAGCATAAATGCATAAACAGGTATTTATGCTGTGCAAGCAATACAACTGTTTTGCTTTTATTTTGAAAAGCCTGACATTTTTATCAATTACTTATGGATTTGCGTGCCTACATACGTGCATGCATGTTTGAACAGCGAAAGGTGATGCTGGCCAGCTACCCCTGGCGCCATAAAAATGCTTGTTCATGTTAAAAAAAGAAAAGTTGATTCTGAATGCCACGTTTTCAACAAGACATGGACTGCTAAATATTTCTTTACAGAAGTCAAGGTGAAGCCGTGTGCTTAGTTTGTGGAACACAGGTCGCTGTGTTCAGTGATCACAATCTGAATCGCCACTAGGTGAACACGAGGAGAAATACAAGAACTTGTCCGATGAAGAGCGTGGAAAGGAGTCGGAGGCTTTGCTAGCCAAGCTGCAAACCCAACAAGGACTTTTAACAAAACTTTGCACACCCAGAGATGCAGCTGTCAAGACAAGTTATGTCCTATCTCCCAAAATCGCTAGAAAAAGTAAATGACGGAGAGTTTATTAAGGAGTGTTTGGCGGACTCTGCTGCACTAATACGCCCAGAGAAAAAGGGAGCATTTGAGAACGTTCCCCTCTCCCAACGCACTGTAAAGAGGGGGGTTGAGGACATCGTGGGAAATCTGGAGCTTCAGCTGAAGAACAGAGCGGTTAACTTTGACTATTTTTCCCTGGCTCTGGATGAGAACTGCGATGCACGTGACACTGCCCAGCTACTCATCTTCTTACGTGTGATCACTGCAGACTTCAAAATCATGGAGGAGCTGGCAGCCATGCAGTCAATGAAAGGGACAACAACAGGAACTGTTTTTTTCAAGGAGGTAAATGCATGTTTGGATAAGTTGGGACTGAGATGGGACAAACTGGCAAGTGTGACAACAGATGGTTGTCCAAATCTGACAGGGGAAAATGTTGGACTTTTCAAGTGAATGCAGGATAAAGTGACAGAAATGAACCCTGAGCAGAAATTGACATTTTTGCATTGTATTATACATCAGGAAATGTTGTGCAAGTCAGTGTTAAAATTGAACCACAGACATTCTCAGTGATGAAGTTCAACAAATCAAGATACAGATCATCTATTACTGATGATCACCTGTCAGCTGTCCTTCACATAGCCACCTCAGACATTCAGCCAGCTTTCAATGCACTTGTTTAAGCCCAAGACAGAATGGATTTTTCTCACTGAACAAGTAAAATGAACTGAAAACATCAAAGGCACTTATTGCTTTTTGTATGAAGTTGATCAGTTGCTTATCTTAAACATACTGCAAAACACCTTTTCAGAATTTGAGAAGATTAACAAGTTAAAAATAAAATGAAACAGTGATGTAATGATTGTTTTTGTTTGAAACTGTTTATTACTCTTATAAGATTATTCTCTTCTTTGACCTACACCAAAATTAATAAATTTACATAAATATTTACAGAATATCTTTATACTTATGATTACCAGTAGCAGCTAATCAAAATGTATAAATTACTGCTTTTTACAATGGGAGAAAATTAATATTGAGCAGATTTAAGTTCAAGTTATTGTTGGTTCGGCCCTCCAACACAGTTCAGATTTTTCATGTGGCCCCCTGTAGAAATTAATTGCCCA
>KV751324.1:5600957-5619820 GCA_001698575.1 Mola mola | reverse complement strand
AGTCATATGTTAGTCACCTTTATCCCCTCTATGTTTTCTTTTCATTTTTTTTTTAAATTTTACTTAATGCATTGTGGGATATTTTGTACATTCCAAACAATGACATAAACCCAAGTTCTAAACCAAAACTACCCTTGACATTGACTCTTAAAATGGAACTTACCGGCTACCTCCTTCATGATCACTGAGCTGAGAAGCACCATACGCAGCAAACTCTCCATCATCTCAAACTGGATTATAACAGGATTACAAAGAGGAATCACAACCAGCTTCCTTTATCTCAGGCAACCCCTGGGTCTGTGAAGGAAGAAGAAGAGGAACAAGATTGCATTTGTGAAGGTCAATAATAATATTCTATGGAGGAATTTGCTCTCTCTGTTCTTTAAAATGTATTCGATTTATTAAAACAGAGTAGCAGCGAGTATAGTGTTTGTGTAACTATTGACATGTCAAAGAAGTTGCACAATGCAGGTTTAAACGTCCATTGCTCTAGTTCTCACAATCACAAAAATCTCTTAGACGTCGATATCAAAAAAAAAAAAAAAAAAAAGGTGAAGTTGAAGTTAAAGAATGAATTTTTATGACCAATGACATTTTGCTGAGACTGCCTGAATTGTATTAAAAATATGTGTATTCATATGATATATGTATTACATCATATGAATATACATTATTTAATTGCATTCATTTAATTACATTATATTGTAATTGCTTTAAGATCCCCCTTCTAAGAGATCAAGGAAGTGATTTCTAATACAGTACATCCAGTTGCAAACCAGCCTGACAAGCTATCAGTAGAAATAGAAGTACAGAGAGTTGTTGCTATTTGAAACAAATACATTTTGTGTAGTGGCATCAGTTTAAAATCACATGTTTTCAGAATATTACAGACCATCATGTTATAAGCAAACAGGAGTTTTAAACTAATGTTTGATCTGATAGGCCTAAAGATTGGTTTATCATAGGTTAATCAATTAGTCGCTCAAAAAAATATTTGTTGCACACCTATTCTATTTAGATAATTGACTAATTGCTTCAGTACTTCAATCTCCCAAAAGACAGTCAGGAGATACTATGGTTACATAGCATTCAGACTATGGCATGGATACTATGGGTTAGCCCTGGAGCCGCCAATATTTTGTAGATTTTTTAAATTAAGTGAAAACCTACTAAGGAATCATCAGCACCATCGCTGCTGCAAATCCATCGTGTCAGTGCAATACCGCAAAAACAAGTGGAAGTTGGATCTTCATTTTCTAAACACAAGAGATATCCATGACATCTGGAGCTGATTAGACAGTTGAAGTGAATATCACTGATAACCTCACTCTCAGTGCAAAGTCCTACTGTGAAACCCTTGATCCTGATATTCATGTGGATGCCACGTGACACAAACCAGCTGCCCCAAACACCCTTGAAGACCAAACATACATACACCCAAATGGCAGTGGATCCCGCAACAGGTCAATTCATGCTGCGACACCATAACCTGCACATGAACTGGTGAAGGAACATGACAAAGAACTTAAAATGTCATAAAATAATATAATTCACTATTACTATTACTATGGTTATTTTCATTATTTAATTTTCAAAAGCATGATGATCAGCTTCTCATTATGCACAGTATTCTAATATATTACCATTGTTTTTTTTCACTTTGATGAAAATATTCCCACTCCATTGCATCTTTGTTACAAATATTGAATAACCTCATTTGAGGGATCATTGTCAAATATTGTCTGTATCGGTCAATATTAGATATTGAAACTTTTTTACTCCCTGATATCAGTATTGGCTCCAAAAATGTCATACCAGTTGGGCTCTATCTAAAATGTTTTTGTTATCTCTGATAGATTTATTTCATTTTCTCAGCCTAATCATGACCTCCTGTACTTGCAGTGATATCTCCTTGGACTTCATATTGATAGCTCCAGTCAAACAGCCGCAAAATGCCAATTCACCACCTGAAATCAACTCCAGACCAAATATCTGCTTCATTTATCCTGAAGTAATGAGGGGACGGATCACACCTGGCCATGAAATTGCTTATCAGTTAATTGTACAAATATGTTTGAGTGCCTACAAATTATATTCTACGTGAAATGGCTGTAATTCCTAAACAATAAATGCCATATTTTTGTAAAATTGCTTAAATCAAAAATGAAAGTCTGCACTTCGATCACATTTTGGTTGTTTTATTTCAAATCCATTGTAGTGGTGTATAGAGGCAAAGTGATAAAAACTGCATCATTATCCAATACTTCTGGACCTAACTGTTATAGTGAATAAAAAATGCTGCTAAATCTGCAAGTAAATTCCCTGAATCTAACACTCAGCATTTGGACGATCTTGAACTGACGCTGTGGAAATACATGAGGAAAGGCTGTAAATTCCAGCATCAGTGTTCCAGGGAGCAGCTTTAAAACCCAGCCAAAAATAGAAAAAAAAAGCAATTATGCTAGTGATTACCAACAAGTCTACAGAGATGAGTTGGACAGTGGGAGCATAACTGTTTGAGCACAACCTGCTTTTGCACAGGTTTTCCTTTTCACATGTTTGTCCCTGGGAGAATGATCAGGTTATGTTCCAGCCAAGAGGGCTACAACATCAATACACCATCTTTTACAACAAGGTGGCACAAGTGACTCAGTCAAACATGGTACATAATGGGAATTAATGAGAAAATATCCCAAAAGGCTTTAAAATAAAATAAAATTGTTGAAACTAAAAGCACTCAGAGAGCACAGCCCAGAGCAACTTTAAATAAAAAGTTCCTTCATCTGCCCTTTTACACAACACTGAAAGATCAATGTTACAACGATACCCGTTGCTCTCCAAAGTAGTGTGTTTAGCATTAACCTTCAGTTCTCTCCCTATATAATTCTAACATGACAAAAATTTTAAGCCAAGATATTCTAGCTACAAGCTAAAATATAAAATGGAACACACAATAAACTTAATTAAGATAAAAGCCAGATTCCAGAAGCCAGATTAAGTGTGTTAATTAAAATCACTACTAGCTAGAATGTACAGTATACCGCTTTAAAAGATTTAAAGGTCCAGTGAGGGAAGATTAGTGGTATCTGGTGGTGAGGTATCACAATGCGTGCAACAAAGCATTGCCTCACTGCCTCCTTCCTCTGTAAGCATGTAGTAGAACTACGGTGGCCATCTGTGTATGATTCTCCATTTAGAGTAAAATAGGTTAACAAAAGTGGGACAAACTTCAAGCAGACTGCTGACAAAAAACTTCTTATACTTCTTTTTTGTCATCTTTTCCTGGGACGAGTCTTTTTCTTTGGTTATATAGCAAGGCCAATATGATATACAAACATTAAGGCTTTTTGTCTGTTCTCCGTCCTAATATATTGGTACAAGTTAATGCTCTCAATGGAAAGAGGACCCACTCCGTTGTAACTCTAAATTTCCTTTTCCTAAGATTACATATAAACTACATTTTTTTTGTTGTTTTTTTTTTTGTTTTTTTTTAATTTAAAGTGATTACACACTAATGTTTACTCAGTTACAACAATTATATTACCTCTTTACAAATACACATTCTGAAATTCTTCACACTGAACTTTAAGATTATAAATAATTTTAGAAAATTGAGGCTGTTGGAGGACAATTGAGATCAAAATGCCTGCAACAAAATGCCTCCTGACATACAAAAAATGAGACACATCTTTTTTGTGTGCCCACAGGGCACTTCTCTCTCCTTTACCTTCATGCGCCACAAAGCAACACTGCCCGAGGTCATGTTCCTTTAAGGCAGGGGTGTCAAACTCATTTTAGCTCAGGGGCCACATGGAGGAAAATCTATTCCCAAGTGAGCCGGACCGGTAAAATCATGGCGTAATAACTTAAAAATAACGACAACTTCAGATTGGTTCCTTTGTTTTAGTTTGGTCCAAAATAGTACAAGCAAATTGTGAAAATGTAAACATCACAAATAATCCTCTTGACAAAACACTTCAAATTAGTTGAAAATTCTGAGGAAAAAATTGGTGCAATTTCAAGAACACGATGCCTCAGTGATTGGAACTTAGGCTTCGTCTCAGTGTATCTACAAAGGCATACAACTTCAAGTCACAGCCTATCTGGGATTGAACAAAATACAAACAACTCTTCTAGGTATCAAATACCTCATTTGTCATTTCCACATCTTAATCCTGAGCTAACTCACCACACCATACAAACTGAGGTAGAAACTATTCAAGAGGGTTGAATTACTCCCTGCCTTGTAGGCTACACTATTTATTGATAGAAAAATAAAAGCTGTGCAATGCATGAACAATTTAAATAAACCAAACTTGAACTGAAGTGAACTGACATTATTAAAGTAAATCACACACTGTTCACTTTCTTTAAATCTCCACAGAAGATATTCATTTCACAGAACTATATCAGGGTGCATTGTTTCATACAGCATTTTAAGTGGGGTTACCCACTGTTTATTTTACTCCTGAAACCTGGCATCTTTTAGCTTTGTTGCCAGTGCATCAATATCAGGCGTCACATTCTGAGTGGCAGCCAATTTCAGGATGCCATTCATGTGCTTGTGCATGAGCCTTGAGTGCAACTTTGTCTTATTGATGCTCATTACAGAGAAAACTTGCTCACAAAGATATGTGGTTCCAAACATGCACAACACTTTTGTAGCAAGGGCTGTCAAGTTGGGGTAACCTGGCAAGAGAAACTGATAAAATGTGTCCAAGCCAGTTGCGGCAAATTTGCCCTTCAAATCTGAGTCACACTGCAAGTCTATTATTTCAAGTTGGATGTTGACGGGCAGATCAGAGGCATTCACGGTGAATGGCAAGCAAAAAACTTTGAAGTCTTTCTCCAGTTCACCAAAAATCTCAAAGCGCTGCTCAAACTCCGGCAACAGTCCTGTTATTTTATCTTGGAACCGCGTCAGGTCTGCGGCATGTTGGGTCGCGCACACATCTTTCAGACAAGGAAAGTGAGCAGCATCACCACCCGCGAGTTGTGTCTCCCAAAATGACAGCTTCAACTTGAACGCACATATACTGCGTGACAACTTGCGCCCTTGCAGCATTTTGTTCAAGTTATTCAAGGGCTCTGTAACATCCACCATAAATGCAAGGTCCTGCATCCATTCTGTGGACTGAAATTCTAACACTGGTTTGCCTTTTTTTTCCATGAACTGTTCAATTTCGTCTTGTAAATCAAAGAAACGCCTCAGCACAGCACCTCGGCTTAACCATCTTACATCAGTGTGGTCTGGCAGGCCATAGTTGTGGTCTTTCTCTTTGAGAAGGCTGTCAAACTGACAGTGATTCAGGCCTCTGGATCGGATGAAATTAACAGTTCGGATGACCACCTCCATGACGTTATCCATCAATAATGACTTGCAAACACGATGCCCCCTGATGGAAAATACAGTGAAAAGTCCAAAAATCATGTCCTCCATTTGCAGTCTGCACTTTCTCTCTGAATTTTGTCACAATTGATGGCGCACCATCTGTAGCCAGGCTGACAGCACGGGACCGGTCCACTCCGACCCTGTCCAGCGCTCCGACGAGGGCGGTGAAAATATCAGCTGCTGTTGTGGTATCCGTCATTGGCACCAACTCCAAGAACTCCTTGGTGATGGTCAAAGTGACATCAACTTTGCGGATGAATATGACCAGTTGCACAACATCTGCAATGTCCGTGCTTTCATCAATTGCAACTGAAAACACAATAAATGACTTTACTTTGCGCTTCAATTGGCTGTCCAAATCTGCCAAAAGATCAGAAATCCTGTCTGCAACTGTGTTTCTTGTCAGGCTGATATTTGCAAAAGCCTAACGCTTTTCAGGGCACACAATCTCTGCAGCCTTCAGCATGCATGTCTTCACAAATTCACGCTCACTAAATGGTTTTGAAGCCAGTGCAATTTCATTATCAATAAGGTAGCTGGCTTTCACTGCAGCATCACTGATTTCTCTTCTACGAGTAATCACAGACTGCTGTTTCTTCAGACCCGCCAACAATTCATTCAATTCATTCAATTCATTCAATTCTGTTGTCCTTGCAAGTTCTTGTATTTTTCTGCATGAAAAGTCTTAGTGGCGCCAAAGTTTATATTGTTTCATAAAAAAATTGCAGCTCATTTTTATACTGTGCAAAATCATCTCGCAGGCTGGATTAAACCTGTTCGCGGGCCGGGCCGTAAGTTTGACAACCCTGCTTTAAGGGTTGTGTTAACATCTGCTGATGGAACACACACCCCTTCAAGGACCACCCAAACACAAACACACACACACACACACACACACACACACACACACACACACACACACACACACCCTCTCTCTATATATACTCTATCTCTCATTAGGGTAGTACAAAATCATTTAAATGAAACTGAAGCACTTTAAAGGCTGGGTTGTAGTGAAATGTCTGAGTTTCGTTTCGTTTCGTTTTCTGCTGCTTGTCCGGGTTGCGGGGGCAACAGTTTGAGCAGGGAGATCCAGACATTCCTCTGGCCACTTCCACCAACTCCTTCGGGGGGGACACCAAGACGTTCACAAGCAAGCCAAGAGATATAATCTCTCCAGTGAAATGTCTGAGTTAAAAGGACAATTTGTAAAATATAACCAGAATTTGATGGTAATTCCCAAATGTATGGGTCAGCATATCATCGGAGTAACCACCGACCACTGTTACTGGAAACGGGGCTCAGGTCACCTGGGCTCTGCAATCTGAACGCTGTTGGACACCAGAATGAACACAGTTTGATGACAACAGATTGAAAAGTGATTTACAGCAGCACTCTGACTCTGCTAGAGATGTGATGCAGCAGAAGAAAATTAGTTTGAAGCTTTGGTTGTCCGACCAACCTGCTGTATTTGACAAGTTGGGAGTGAGATTGCGTTGCAGTAACTCTTTTCTGGACCTAACTTTGGCTGCCTTTAACTCAGTTTTTCATGGAGATTTACAGATGAATGTTTTCTCTTGTCGAGTAAAACTAAAAAGGGTCACAATACTTGTAATTGGTATATATTTCAATTGTTCATTCATTATCCTTTTTCTCCTATAAGTAAATGTTGGGAATTAGTGACATTTTAGGCAGGGGTCCTAATCAAAGAGGGTTCGTTGGGCCTCATTAGGGGTATGTGCCTCTGAGTTCTCTGATTATTCAATTGTTATTACCATCTGTATTGTCGTTATTAGAGGTACAAGGAAACGTAGTACGGCTGCCCAGCCTTTGTCTGAAAGCCATGCATGAAATATCTTGTCAGCCAACAGACTTTGAACCTATAGTCTCTCCATCTTCTAGGCCACACAGTGCAGCGTGTGTGGGATGCATGCGTGTTTGTGTAAAGTCGCCCTTTTGAAAGGAGAGAAGAAAAAGTTGACCTTTCATAAGTATGAGTAGAAGGATTCTTTTGCATTCAGACCAAATGTCTGTGAGGTCACCTGTGCTTCTGATCGCCCCCTGGGCTTTCTATGTTTGTAAGAATACTTCTTCATCTCTAATTCTTCATCTAAAAAAGTAAGCAGGGACTCCTCTGCCCATTTCAAGAATCAAAGTGTCAGGAGGTTCCATGCTTTAGAGCCTTTGCAAGATCTAAATGTGTTTGTGTGTATTTCAGTTCAATCTCTTCATGCTTTTATTTAAGTAAATATCTGTTCTCTGGCTGACCTTCACAGGATGTCCGTCTTTGGATTTTCATAAACTTGCTCTCTACATCTCAGCTGCAGAATTTGTAGCCTTCACCTTACACAATGATAGCACATTATTAACACAAGACGGCAATTGAGATTCCACTTTGTTTTTTTAAATATATTTTCTCAAACTTGTGTTCAGAAAACCAAGGTTATTTGAGTATCATAAATATCTGCTGGCTGATGCACTGCTGGCAGCATAGAGCTGAGTTCACAACTTACCATATTATGAGGTGCATGATAGTGGCAAGGATGAAAACAAACCGACCACCAGCAGTCACAGGTTAAATAGTGGTTGGCACACCCTCACAGATGTCTCAGCAAGGAAAAAACCTTGACAAGTCTCCATTTTGGCCAACATTTATCTGTGAGTAGCCATGAAGGAAAATTTTAAATGACTGTTTATGCACCAGAACCAGAACAACAGGATTGTGACTGTAAAACAGGCATCTCAGTCACTGATGTCCTAACAGCAAATTCCTTATGTTGTGGCATTGCTCTTCTACTTACAATTTGGACCTTTCTTTCTCATAATTCATTTTTGTGAATTTCCTTCCTTCCAGCAGTTTACTGTAATCTCTGACTGATTTGTGCCATTGGATGGCACTAAGTCATTCTGAGTTATAACAATGTCCTATGTATTACTACAGAGCTGTGTGGTCTTTTTTTAGCATTCAGTTTTTCTGATGCATCTCAACACTGGACTGGTATTGCTGCTGTGGATTGGTTCTATTTTTTTTCTTATTTTTCAAATAAGAGGATGTTATAGTGTCAGTGTACTGCAGAATACTTCCAAGACATCTTCAAGTTGTGTTGCCTTCACAATTTATATCATTAACATGGGAGCTGGGCTGAATTAAACTGGTTCAATAGAGTGCCTGTCTGACAATGCAACAATGTTATAAGATGATGTTGATGTTATAAGAGTAGCGTGGCTATTTTAAGAACATGGTGATACGTAATGTGTGTATAGAGCAAGAATGAGCATACTTAGAGTGACAAGTTGCCTTTTTAATTTGTACAGGATTTAATTTATAATGTATATTGAAGGGGAAGGGCTAGATAAATTGTTTTTACTTCATCCTACAGCTTTTCATACATGGAATGCTTTTTCACGTTACAGAGAGTTTTCAATTTAATTCCTTTCAATATATATTATGTACATCATTTTACATAATAATTTTAAATTATTTTTGTGTTTGGTTGCTATTGTAACTTTTTTGAATAAATACAATAAATAGAAAGATCCCATCACTTACACTTAAAATTGTACCATTTATTTGTCCATTAAATAGTTGAACACAGAGTGAACTTAATTATTGCAACATTGATAGACGGACAAAAAGGAACAATCACACTGACACTGAACTGAACTAAATACTAAATAATCACTGAAAGAGGCAGTGCAAAATAAGCAGTCCTGAGTGTGTACCAAAGCTGCCAACTGCCAATCCAGCTAATAGACCTTAGCCAATGATGTGTGGTCCCTGAGAGCGGCATGACTTCATGCCCACTGTGGCTGGCTTCATCAGGACAGGAGAAAAACATCTATTATCTGTGTGCAATTCTGATCATCAGGGAACAATAGAAAGTTTGTGAGTCCCTCCTGGTCCCATTAAAGAGAACCTTTTACTGAAATTAACCTCATTTTGAACAGTAATAAATACATGTCCTATATTTATATAGTGCTTTTCAAGTCATTGTTGAACACCCACTTTTATACTAGAGGTTTTGCATTCACCTATTCATACACTGATGGCGGCGACTACCTCACACGGTACCACCTCCTTATCAGGAGCCTTAACCATTCACAGACTCATACAATGATCAGGAGGAATTTGGGATTCAGTGTCTTGCTCAAGGACAATTCGACATGTTAACTGCCGGGTCCCCTGTCTGGGATCGAACCAGGAAACTTACGATCACTGGACGACCGCTCTACCATCTGAGCCACAACCGCCTCCGCAGCAAGACAAGATCACATAATAATAGTTTAATGTCATAGTCAGACTCGCTATCTGTTGGTTTGAACTATTGGATAGACAAAACAAGGTTTTATCTCTTAAACCTGTCATTGGAACATTAAGAACATTAACACTTCATCTCACCTTCATTAGGGCTCCAAACTAACTTTTATTGGTTGCAGCCTGGAGCACCGTTCATGTTTAGTTATGTGTTATGTGTATGTTATGTATTGATGTGTATGTGGTATATCTACCACATATGACATTGCCAAAGACAATTTTCAAATGTCAATTATACAATAAAACAATCAAGTTATCTGAATCCAAATCTGAAAATGTCACCTTTTCCTCTGGGAAAAAGAGAAGGATATTTTGACTATATTTTGACATTTTGCAGAGAAAACAATGAATCCATTACTTCAGATTATTCCATTATGGAAAATAAAACTTCAGCTAATTGCATCCCTGGACCTGACCTGATAGGGTCCCAGATTGCATCTCTACTGTTTTCCACAGACTGACATGGTGTGTGTGTGTGCATGAGGGAGGCGGTTGGTTGCATTATTTACAACCAAAGATCTCGCTGTTCAACATATCCATATACAGTTAAATTTTTTTAAAAATCCTAATAATTACACAACAGACTCTGCAAAGGCTGAAAATCTCCCCCAAATGTCAATACCTCTGGTAAACATGGCAGAACCTGCGATGGTGTCATACTCTTTTTTTTTTTTTTTTCAACATAAGCTTACCACATTTTTGTGAAATTACAATCAAAATGATGAAATTGGTCCTGTCTCACAGTGGTGAAAAATTCCTGGATCCTGAAGATGATTGCCAAAATCTAGTCAATTGTTCCTTTGTCCATTTTTCAACTTCTCTGAAAATTTCATCCACATTTGCCCATAACTTTTTTGAATAAACCACTGATTAACCCTTTAAAGACTAATTATTGTTACATAACATATCCTCACCTGCAGCCAGAGGTTACCCGTTTTGTCGTCGTCCAACTAGTCTACTATACGCTTCCCAGTGGCAAGTTCTAACATTGGAGTAATTACTCCATACTTGTTTGAACCACACATGGATTACCACAAAGAGGAGGAAGAGCTACTTCTACAAGCTCACCTACTAGTTGATGCATCAAGCTGATAACTTTTCTTTTAAAGTATTAAGCTCCAGCCCCAAAAGCCATCAAGCTTGGTTCCTTAAGTTTTCTACACATAAGACCTGGGATGTCAAAATTACATTTTGGAGGACTTTCATTGATGGAATGGTGAACAAAAGCAGAAATCCTCAGCCAGGAAACTGACTGGTTATGTTTCCTGCATTTGATGTCCTATATTTATATAGCGCTTTTCTAGTCATTTTTAACCACTCAAGGCACTTCTACACTACAGGTTGTTGCATTCACACACACATTCATACACTGGTTGTAGC
Source organism: Mola mola (assembly GCA_001698575.1). NCBI lineage: Eukaryota > Metazoa > Chordata > Actinopteri > Tetraodontiformes > Molidae > Mola > Mola mola. Next base: position 5,608,733 of record KV751324.1, on the reverse strand, counting down.
GACTACTTCACAGGGTTCCACCTGCTCCTCAGGAGCGTTAATCAATCAAACATACTCATGCACTGATGGTGTAGCATCAGGAGCAATTTTCTACCACCATTTTCATCAGAGGTGGTCTTTAGTAAACAAACAAATGAATGCCAGTAAAAACATAATCTTCTTGGTAGTGACAACAAAACAAACAAGTACATGCTTCATTTCATTTTATCCTTCTTGCTTCATGGCATTGTTGGTCTTCTTTCAGCTAATTTGTGTGTGTGTGTATGTGTTGACAGACTTGCAGTGTCTAGCCCATAAACAGCAGAGGTCTGACTTGTGAACTAAGATATAAGTGCTCACTCTCAGTAGTCACCTTCTCCACAGATTTACTGTCTTGACTGATTTATTATGGCTGACATCAGGCCAGAAAAGCCTGGAATAAAATCAGGAGTGCACCCAGGGCCATTGATGGACAGCTTTACTATTTAAGTGAGACCACCACGCTTGTTCATTTTTCCTGGGCTTTTATTTAACAAATGTGTCAAGAAATACAATAAAGAAGTGACCCAAAATTCTCTGTTTGACAAACCTTTGGTAACAAACTTTATGCTACTAACCTACACTTCAGCTACATTTTAAAGGTTATGTTTTAATCTTGTAAAGTCATTTTTCAGGATTTCTGAAAGGATCAGACTTGACCTATCTAATGTAGAATACGAAACAATGAGTGGACGGCACTTTCCTAGGTGATAGAAGATACCATACACATCAAAAGCGATTCTCAAGAACACTTAACCACCAATTGGTTCCAGCATCTCATCCAAGGACACACTTGGCGCTTTCACACCGACACAGCACCATGCCGGTTCCGGTCCCTGCACCTACTTTTGAACCGGCCAGAGCATTCACACTAAGAACCTTTTAGGTTTGGAACCTGGAAAATTGGTTCGCAGGGAACAAAAAAATAGCTGGTTCTTCCTTGCAAACCATGACGTCTCCGGTGACGTTTCAGTGATGTCTTCGGGGGGCATATCCTATTATCAGGAAGGAGAGATAAATAAGTGTTGGGTTGCTGCGCGCCATTAAACAAAAATTAGAAGACGAGAGACAACAAAAAAGGACAGAGACCAAATCTAGATTGAAAAAAGTTATTCAGTGGTCTGCTGAGGAAACAACATATGAAACTGTATGCAGAATCAGCAGACCAGTTGGCAAAAGCTGGGTTCGCGAGAACACTAATCAAATTTTAAAAATGTGCTGCACAATAAGTAACGTCCTCCGATGGTGACCTGGGGAGCATTGGTCCCACTTAGACCAGTCTGAATGCGGGGTGGTTCTCTAGAAAGCACTAAGTTCTCAGACCCACAATGGGATCAGAGCCAGAATGAGAACCATCTGGGTGTGAAAGCGCTAACTGAGATACAGGAGTCAAGGATCAAACCATGACCATCCAATCTGTGGACAACTCTGAGCTAAAACCTGTTAAAATGACATTTAAATGAATAAATAATGTTTAAAGATATGGACTGAATGTAAAGCCTTAAGGACTGATTTAGTCTAAGTAATCACAACCATTCGGTCAGAGAAAAAAAAAAAAAAAAAACTGTCACCAGTCTACATAGAACAACTTTCTATAGTTATGCATTATCAGATCTGTTGCTTTTTGTGATGTTGAATTGGTTCATATTTCCCTTTAATACTTTCATTCACACTGTTACCATCTTTATCGCTGATAAAGACATTTTAATTTTTATGAAACTTTGCAGAATGGTGTAGTACAGGCCACGAAATAACCTGGTGAAATATGGGGTGACTCCAAGTTATGATACTTTAAAACATTGAATTGGCAATGCTGCATTCGCAACCGCAAAGTAGCGAATAAGAGAAGTAAAAGCTTTCATATGCACAAAAAGCTCATACTGTCTATCTAAAGATGCCCACTTCTGCAGGCAAATACTTCAGCATACTCATACTTTTGCTCTGTTGCTATGTACCATGCTTGAGCCCATTACATTGAGCGCTCAGAGTAGTCACAAAAACTGGACCTTGTGGGTCAACTTTGCTTGGGGATAGTAAGGATGGCCTAGTGCAGTGTTTCTCAAAGTGTGTGGTGGCCCCCCCCCCCGGTGGGCACACAGGCATGACGGGGGGATCTAATGTCTTGACGTCAGAATATTTTTCACGGCAGAAAAATAAATAAAACGGGCTTTCACGTTAACAATGGGGCTCATTCAGACAGTCTGTAGGTTTACAGAATGGAGTCGTATTTGACTGGGATAAAAATAAAAACAGGTGATGCTTCTGAGACGAACAAAACAAAGTGCTCAGATGATGGTAATCAACCAAAAATCAAGTCAAGAAAATATGAAAAAGAGAGGATTGGTTTATCATTAAAGCAGTTTTCCACCAGAGCATTTTTCTCTGCATGACATCTTTGCACAATGGGTCCCATGCGAATTATTAACTTGTTGGATCAATGTTCCAATTTCTGCGTTAGAATCTATAGGGTCCTCCAATACTTAGGGGATGAGTTTGGTATTGCCCCAAATCCTCTTGGGTATGACATCACATGCCATAGTGATGGTAACTTGCCTTTTCTTACTCAATTTTGCAATTATGGACATGGAGCAATGAATCGACAAATATTTGACCATTTATGGTGAAAAATAGTGAGGAAGTTAGTCTGCCAGGTGTGTAGCCAGTTTTGAGAACTATGATGTTACTGATGTTAGCTAAATATGCCTTCTTTTTAGTTTTCACTTGCACTAGATTCAAGCAGAGTCAAGAACAGAACTGTTTAACTTCCTGTGGCATGCTATGCTATGAAATCTGCTGCAAATGTTCACAATTTGCATTATGTGCAAAGACTGGAAATAAATGTATAAAAAAAAAAATCTCAAACGTAGCAGTGTTCACAGGAGTTTCCATGGGAATGAGTGGACTCTGAATGCCCTAACAGGATTCTGCTTATACTATACAATTTAAAGATACAAGATGCAAAATTCCCATTACACAGAGGAACATGAAAATAGATAAAACAGATGAATATGGTAACAAATGTTAACTGTTCACAATATTTAGATATTTTGACCCAATCTTTGTTTACAATCAAGCCTATTCTAATGCTGAGTCATTGTCACTGTTTCTACATTTTTATGTTGTAAAATCTCAGTAAAACTCATTGAACTCCAAATGTGTTCTGAGGAAGGCAATTCCAGGTCAGTCAATATAGTTTACTGTCATCAAACACAATTACAGCACGATTTTCTCTGAAGGTAGATTTTTAAAGTCCTCCACAACTCACCCTGAAATTAGTAAAGGCTGAAAGAATGAATGTTAGCACAAAAACTAGATAGCTGACTAAATTTCTAATAATGCCCCAACCATCCCCACAAAATTAACATTTATGTCATATTAATGAATAACTAAAAGTACTTTAAGAGTTCAAATCTGCAATAAAATTTAATTTGTTCTTCCTGAGCTTATTCCCCATCCTGCCAACAAGTTTTTATTAAAATCCTTTTTCATATAATTGTCGGCTGTGACCATGACCTGACATTTCAAGGTCTAAAGTTTTATGGCTCTAGATCTTAACACTGGAAATGTCTGTGGGAAAGAAAACCAAATTACTGCCTTAACAATTCCTTGATATATAGCTCTTGCACTGATTGACCCATTATCATGAAAATATTACTATACTGAGTTTTGAACGGGACATGATTTTTTTAATCAATTTTTTTTTCCATCCCATGTAGACAAAGTGGAATTTGGGGAATTTTTCTAAGATTTTCTGACCTTCACCTTTGACCTAAAAGCTGGAATTTAATCTAAATACTTCCAAGTAAAAAGCACTAACTAACTAAAGTGAACTAAAACTAAAAATAAAAATATTGAATATGTGCTTGACAGTACCTGATTGTACCTAGTGCCACAGCGGTGGATGAACACAGCAAAAGTAAACTACAAATTGCCGATCACCCACTGAGTTTTAGAGCTGATGTGTGGTAACATCTTGGCTTCCCAATTTCAAGTAATGTCAATGCAAGATAGAAACTGATAAAATTAAAAAATACTGCCAAAAGACAACAAGCTACAAGAAATACATGAACAACCTCTTTTCTAGTCACTCATTAAACATAGCAGAGGAGCTGAAATCTGCAGTTTTGGAGTGGGACCATGGCAAAATTAATAACAACAATCATCTTCAGAACAATTTCAGAGATAAGTGGTACCAGTAGTTGTTGATGTGCTTTATTCAGGCTCAGTGCATGAATCCCAGAGTGTGGGTGGGTAATTGGCTATATTTACATAAAGATGTGCTAATAAAGATTTCAGGTCAGACAGTAATGGTGCTCAGTGAGACAGTCAGCTAAGAATCCAAACTGCAACTTTTTTCAAGACAATTTAAACATTATTTAAATGATGAACACTAAGGGCGAGCAGCAGTGACTCAGTGATTTTGCCGGCTTAGATAATTAGATAATTAACAAATATTTGTGAGTTAACATGCCAACCAACAAGTAAAACATTTCTGGGCTTTAGCAATTTAAGAAACTCTTTGCGAAAAATGTGATAAAAATGTGAAAAGAGATAAAATGAGAGAAAGTGAGACTGCACTGCTACAAACTGTTTCAAAGCTTTATGTACATTTTTACATTTAGCATTGCAGTCCTTGCTAGCGTATTGTGCAACAAGTTACTTTTCCCTCTGATGGGTATCATTTTCTCACACCTGTGCTCTGTCTCTATTAATTTTATTCTCAGGTCACTAGTGTGGGAATGATTATGGGTGTAATTTCTGCTATCATAGTGGAAGTAGCAGTAAACTAGTCATATCTAGTATAATTTTAGTTAGATTTAAAGCCATATTTAACAGATATTTAACTGAATATGTAATTGCCATTTTCTATAAAACCTTGAATTGCAGAGATCTGGTTCTTGTTACACTGTTCATTTTTGTACTAACTGCCAAATTTATGGCTTCAGCAAAAGTATTTTGAACATGCACCCAACACAACCGTACAATTTCCAATGTCTACATAGAAACAAGTTTTCTGAAATAACGTGGCGGAAAAACTTCAACTTGATAAGACTAAAACTTGGTACGAGTGCTCATTGTATCAACAAAAAGCCAATGCAGAAAACTCATCCAACTTTGTCATTCCGCTACTTCTGTCATTACAAAATAAATAAAAAATGTTAATAAGACTATCAGAAAGATAGAGAAAAATAGGGTAAGAGGCTGGAGCCTATCTCAGCATCTTCGTGCGAAGGCAGACCCGTGTATTAAATTGGGGCAATTTCTCTCTCTCTTTTTTTTCCTCCTCATTTAGTGACACTCAGCTGGCAGTAGCTGTGACCCATATATAAAGGTTGGTCATTCTTGGTAATTGTGGCAGTAGTGATTATAGTCAAGCATGCATCAGAAAGGATTTTTCAGACCGAATGTGCACCGAATGTTTTCAGCCATATGCTGTGTTCTGTTTTACAGCATTATAGGCTATGGTCTAAACCTGCTCTATATAAAAATTTTCTTGTGATAATTTTACTTTGATTTTGCACTAAATAAAAGTGCCTTCGCTGTTGAGTAATATGCTCTTTTTTTCATCTCTACAACAATTCAACCATTTTTAACCATGACAACAGTGCCTAAAATGGCTCTTACAATAGTTTTACATCTGATACACTAGCGGCGGCTGTGTCTCAGGAGATACGCATATCATCCACTAAATACTGAATGCTTAAAAAAAAAAGAATAGATCAGTAAAACCCAAGCAAACCAGAACAACCAATACAATTTACCTTCTCCCCCTGAAATGCAATTCACAGGTTTCAGTGAAAAGTCAAAGTGGTCTTTTTGCTGACCTAAAGAGACAACACCAGTGACATCTCCTCTCTAAGTTATATATGTCAGGACATAAGATTCTGGACCACAGACAGATCCGCACAAACTTATTTACTGTGTTCCTGATGAGGTCACAGGTGTGTCATGAAAAAATGAATGTACTGTGTTTGCAAGCATCTATTTGTATTTGTTATTTGTTTTTTCAAATCTTTCCTTTGTCTTAAATGACATCTTGTGACGGACCCAGTGAGCTCAAGCTGAGCAAGAGGGGAGAGTCAGGGAGAGTCTCCATATGACTGGCCTGCCTTTATGCCTTTATATCCTCAAGACCGAAATGTTTTGATTCAAGCCTACCAGAGCCCTGACCAGCTGATGCGAACTATTCACTATTAAAATAAGTTTGTGTCTTCTGCCTTGCTGTTGAACTTGAGTCCCCTTATATCTTACTTATGTCCCCACATTATCACATTGACAGAACATGACTGTAACTTTACTCACCTTGCAGCTTATTTAGAGTCTTTTTGGTCAGAACGACACACTCACATTTGCAAACTTAGTGATTTTCTATTGCTGCAATTGATTTTTGTGAAGACAGCAGGAGTCCAGGGAGACATTCAGTTACATTGTAAAGTTTGTGTAGTGTACCTATGCAGTCGTGCATGAGCGACCATACAATGCCAAAGCACACCTCTTCCAACTGTGCCAGAGACAAGGAAGTGTGCCGCACTTAAGCATTGTACAGAGCGCCCACACCAGTCACAACATGGTGCAAGTAGACATGAAACCAGACAGCTCCAAAATCAAAGCAAAAAGTATGTTTTGTTATGAGGTAGGAAATTCAGTTAGTAGATTAAGGATCAAAAATAGAAAATGAATTTTCTATTTTTCTATGTGTGTTTGGGTAAAAATGTAAGTACTGTATGTTTACATATCTGCATCAGGAGGTTTGTTAAAGAACGTACCTCCTAAGGCAAAAAAACCCAAAAAACAACAGCTGAAAAGTCAGACTTTCTCTTAGTTATGTTTGGTCTGGTAAATGCTTCCTAAATCTCAGCCCAGATGTATTTAAAATACAGAATATGACCTTCTTTTTAAAATGCAAAAAAAAATGCTAATATCTGTTAAATTGTTGGTACTACAGGTAATTATCTGTTTTGGCTGAAAATGTATATTGTAAATCCCCAACATTGCCCCTTCTGTTTTCCAAATTTCCACAAACTGCCTTTCAACAGCCCTAATGTTGCTTGCATAAAACAAAGGTAATATGCATTAGTAAAAGACCAAAAAAAGTCATGTCATCACACATACACAAGCCATGAAATTTCTGAATTAGATTTTCAAATTATGGTAGTTGTGCTCTAAGTTCAGCTATCTGAATGAATTCTCTGAGCAGCACAAAGAGTTCTTCTTCTTGCCCTGATGCTCTGTATCTCCACATCTACGTGACAGCATGGAGACGCAGACATATGGTGGACACAGATGGTGGGATAGACCCCTCTGCTCTCGACCTTATTACAGAAAAAAGAGCTGTTCAAACTGGTCACACTGACATGGATCTGCTCTGGAGTGAGAAAGCTTTGAATGAAGGCTTTACTGTTCCACTCGGCTCAAAGCGTGGCTTGGGCCACAGATGGAGTCTGGTCCATTTAACTGTGGATCGATGGTAGCCTTGATATGGAGACATGGAGCAGCAGAGTAGTAAACAGTACTCTGTCAGGACCTGAAAGGCTTTCTGTGGTGGCACACGTTTCTTTTTTAAGCATAAATATATCTAAATAATCTAAAAAAAAAAAAGGTGCTTACTGATTTCCTGAACTAATTTTCCTGAGGTAAATGCATGATATAGTGTTTTTTGAAATAGAAAAAAATATTAGCTCAAGTCTTCTTACAGAAGTTTAAGATGTTTTAGCAGAGTTTCCACACATACTTTAATCACGTTTATTTTTGTTTGTG
>KV751324.1:5588170-5600944 GCA_001698575.1 Mola mola | reverse complement strand
AGAAGATTTAAGAAGTTTGAGGGAAATACACAGAATTCAAAGGATAAACACGTTAACTCAGTCAATACACAACCGCAAAATTTTAACCCTGAAAATCCCTGATGTACACACATAAACTGCAGCTACGGCAACGACAGGAGAACAGCAGGAGTAATTAGTATATACTGTATATTATGGATATGTCATCATTACATAAAACATTAAATATTTCTCCTAATGTCGGTATTTATAAATATCTTGTTCTTGAATTAGTTAAATAATTATAAAGAATCATCATCATCATCATTTTGGATATATTGAAAAAATATTGATTGGTAGTTTTTTTGTCACACAGTCAATAAAAATGGAAACAGGAGCAGCTTTAGTATTGCCAACACCAACTGGTGCTGTCCCCAGAGGAGACAGAGGAGCTTCAGACATGGATGGATAGTTGTGTATACATGTTATTAATACGACGGCCACTGCATTACACTGAAATAATTCAACAATAAAATCTATTCAGTGTACCGACACAATGAGCCGAACAAATCATTATCAACCACACCTGCTTTCAGCTTTATATTCATTGACAAACATATGATTACAGTCTCTGATATTTCAGCTGAGTGATCTCTGCAGTCCTTACCTCCTCCTCCCTGTATACCAGTTAATTACATAAGAAGAAATGTTTGTTGTTGTTTTTTCACCACCACCTGACTACATTCTGTAGATTAATAAAATATCTGAAGGTATTAGAGGTTTTTTAAAGTCTAATGAATACTGCTGGGGCCAAGTCACCTATAGAGCAACACACTGATTTCCGCAACATAAACGTAGAAAAGTAACAGCCTTCTCAGCAAAACATGTGACTTCAATAGCTTAAACAGCCAAATAAGATAGGTCTGGAAATAAATTCATTCATTCATTCATGTTAGCAGATGGGACATTGGCAAAAGAAAACCTGAAAGTGCACATCAAAATGCACCTGCATTGTTTTGTGAGACAGTCACATATTTTTCCAGTAACATACAGTATTTTGTCATTGAATTTTTCTTTCCAAATATCATGTATCTTCTTGTCTTGTGAGCTGGTCACGCCCCTATATACATATATATATATATATGAACATGACAATATTTTCTTGTTCAGGGAAAACAGAGGCCAATTTATTTTCTATTTATGACCTGTGATGGGCAGCAATATGCCTTTGCCCTGTCTAGTCTGCTGGAAACCCACAAGACCATTTTTCGTGATAGAAAATCTGTAATTTTGGCGACTCCTAGTTGCATAGTTCATGCTCACACCCCAGCTTGCATTTCAACATTCATTTATGGGTAAATTAACGTCAACGTCATGACAACGTCATTCAAACCTAATAAAACCAACAGACTAGCTAAATATCAACCCTGTCTTAAAGATATTATACTGTAGATGACCTGCAATCTTTGCTGCTCAATTCAGATAAAACTATTATTATTACATGTATTGCCCTTGGTCCTACACACCTCAGAAATAAATTATTGAATGACATAGTAACTCTGGACGACATCTCCTTAACCTCTAATAGCACTGTGTGAAATCTTGAAAATGTCTTTGATCAGGATCTGTCCTTTGACTCCCACATAAAACAAATCTCTACATCTGCATTTTTTTCATTTACGTAATAATGCAAAATCAGATTTTTCTGTCTCAAAATGATGCAGAAAAATTGGTCCATGCCTTTGTCACTTCCAGGCTTGACCACTGTAACCCCTTATCATCAAGCTGTACTACCAAGTCACTAAAGACCCTCCAACCGATTCAAAACGCTGCTGCTCGTGTACTCACTGGAACACAAAAAAGAGATCATATCTCTCCTGCTCTAGCTTCTCTGCATTGGCTTCCAGTGAAATCCAGAATAGAATGTAAAGTTCTCCACCTCACCTACAAAGTTGTAAATGGTCAGGCACCTTTGTATCTTAAAGAACTTATAGTTCTATATAGTCCTTATCACTCAATTAGAATGCTGCACTCCATAAATGCAGGCTTACTGGTATTTCCTAGGATATCTAAAACTAATCTGGGAGATAGAGCCTTCAGCTATCAGGCCCCTATTCTCTGGAAACAGCTCCCAGTTCAAGTCTGTGGGGCAGACACCCTCTCTGAGTTTAAGAGAAGCTTAAAACCTTCCTTTTTGATAAAGCTTATAGTTAGGGCTAGCACAGGCCGGCCTATAGTTATGCTGCTATAGGTCTAGACTGCTGAAGATGTATGGCGCTTCCATACATCTTCTACTCTCTACTCTGTCATGTCCCAGTATTTCTGTTACTAACTTCACCCCAGGGAGTTTCTCCCCGGATCCCATCTGCCTTATCATCTCTCAGCCTCTTGGTGATGTGACGGAGTTGGTTCTACTGGCAACCTGCTATTGAGTGGAGATGTGACCTTGTGTCTGGGATCAAGATCAACTTCACCTACCCAACCCAGCAAAAGACAGAGTGGCCTGGAATCCTGACCCGGATCACTGTCTGGTTCCTGGACTCTGCTCTTTAATAACATGCTCCTAGACTCATATTTTGGTGTCCATAGACTTTAATGCATGTCATATTGTTGTGCTCTGTACTTGTGACATCTATTGCAGGTCTACCTGTCCCAGGGAGAGGGATCCCTCCTCTGTGGTTCTCCCTGAGGTTTCTTCTTTTTCCCTGTGTAGGATTTTTCCTCATCTGGTTCGAGGGTCTAAGGGTAGAGGTTGTTGTTATGTACAGATTGTAAAGCCCTCAGAGGCAAATTAGTATTTGTGATTTTGGGCTATACAAAATAAACTTGATTGATTGATTGATTGGCAAAGGTTGATTCACTGTTGAATTTGGTTTTTGATTTTGCAAAGGGCTTCAAGATATAGCAACATTGTTTTCAATGTCTTACAAAATAAATATATTCTAGTTTTGAAGTAGATTTATTATCAAAATATGATAAAATGTATATAATAATTCCAATAGCTGAGGGCATTTTATGATGATTACACATGAGTTAATATTTGTTGATTTAGGACATTATTTCAACTACTAGCACAAAAAAATGTACAGCAGCTTGGAGCTTTAACATAAAATGCGATGACTGCAGCAAATCTCTCACCAGCAGGAGGAAGGTTTAAAATCAAAGCTTTAAAAACTGTTGACCAGATCAAGTTTCTCTGTGGGGAAAATTCCACCCTAATCATATGATCATAAAAGGATTGGCCAGAGTATCACCTTACATTTATATTATTATCACAGTAAGCCATCAGTAAGTAATGAATTTTTCTCATAAAAAATACCTATACCTATTGCCTATTTGGTAATATTATACTATATCATAAGAAAAAATATAGAAGACATTAAAACAAAATAAGAGAAGAGTCACCAGGCACCAAATATACTATAAAACACAGTTGTGCTTTCAGATATGAAGACCTTTTACTTGCTTAAACAACAGTGAATCTGCAGTAGAAAGGCACAGCATTACTGAACAAGACACGACGACATAATGATCCTTGACCCTAATTTGTCTGAGAAGTTCATCATTAATTATTCATTACTATTGTTATCATTTTTATTATTATTGTTGTTGTTGTTATTGTGTTGTTATTGTAGCATGTTATACAGTGGATATCAGGAGAATAAATACCTGCTTGAAGTCATAATAATTGCAGTATTATCTGGGAAGTTACGTTAATCATTCAAAAGCTCATGGGAAAATCCACATGAAAGCCAGAAAAAACAGATAATGCCATCATTTAATAACATGTGCTCAATTTTGTTAAAGTGAAATCATGTTTGCAGTCTTGCTGGAGTCCTGTCCAGGGCTACACACACCCACAAAGAGCCCCGTCAGGCCCCTGTGTTTTTGGAACACAGAATCTATTTGGACCCAGGTATCCATTACCAACAGTGGTATTTTGCACCAGGGTATATATATCATAAACATAACCACAACCAAACTGCAAATAAAAACAGAAAAAAATTAAGTGAATTATTGTAAGCAATAAAGTAATAGCATCCTCAGCTCACAAGAGTTCCGGGAACAGCTCTGCACCTTAACCTCTCATATGTGAGGATTCTGGGTGTTAACAGCATATGTTTTTGAAAAGAGAGCACAGACTGAACTGGCTCAATTCCACAAAATGAGCCTGAGCACAGATTTGAGCCCCTGCTGGGTGTACAAGCTGGAAACTCTCCTCAAAAACAGACTGACTACAACACAGCATCTAACGATACGCTCCCAGGATGCAGAGTTATTGGTGATCCCAAGAATTTCCAAAAGTAGAATGGGAGGCAGAGCTTTCAGCTATCAAGCTCCTCTCCTGTGGAACTATCTTCCAGTCTTGGTACGGGAGGCAGACACACTCTCTGATTTTAAGAGTAGGCTTAAAACCTTCCTTTTTGATAAAGCTTATAGTTAAGGCTGGCCTATCTAGCCCTTAGTTATGCTGCTATATGCTTAGGTTGCTGGGGGAGCACTCCATGATTCACTGAGCTTTCTTCTCTCCCCCCTCTGACCCCGACTCCTTCTCTGCTCCTGTAAATGTCCATATCCTTACACTAACTTTACTTCTTCCCCGGAGTCGTTGTGCTTTACCATCCTGCAGGTTTTTCTAGGTCGCGGTGGGAGGTGCTGCTGTGGTCCTGCCTGATGCCCCCTGGCCACATTAGGAAAGGAGACCCTGTGACTCGGATCCTGTGACTTGGATCCTAGGCTGGATTTCCAAGTGCAAATCGGGACCCACAGATCACAATGGCTTCTGGATCAATAGACTACACCTGCTTCTGGACCACTACACTTCACATATCCCTGGATTTACAGATTCTACATACTCTTGGACTCAGCAACACCCAGATCTTCCTACATGGAGTACAATGACTCCTGGACCAACAGAGTCCACCTGCATCTGGATCACTAGACTTTCCATACATCCGGACTCATAGAATCCACAGACTCTGGGACTCATGGATGTTTTATGCATTCTAAATGAACTGTTATCATGTTTTTGTGTTCTGTACAAGTGACATTTATTGCACATCTGTCCGTCCTAGGAAGAAGGATCCCTCCTCTGTGGCTCTTCCTAAGGTTTCTTATTTTCCCTGTTTAGGGTTTTTTAAGTTTTTCCTCACCCGGTTCGAGGGTCTAAGGGCAGAGGATGTCACATCTGTACAGTTTGTCAAAGCCCAGTGAGATAATGTGTAAATTGTGATTTCGGGCTATACAAATAAAATTTGATTTGATTAACAGCCTCCCAGCATCTCCAGTGTAGAGGTACACAGCAAACAGAAGATTTAAAAACCTAATGGAATACAAAGGTAGAATTTGATGTTGCTCAGTCAGAGGTACCTCGTCTAAATCAATGAAATCTCACTCTTTCACTGCACACATGACCGAATTAAAGGGTTAAATGTAAGCAATGAAACTCATCTTTTTCAAGCTGCAGCCGGATCCAGGTGAGGGTTGTGAGGGGTCCGTTTACTTCACGTCAAACCGTCAGATTTCATGTAAAGTTTGGCGTAACATCATCCACCGTGCACGAGAACAAACACGTTTTTGTAACGTCAGCTGCTGGTATTCTGGGTCTGTCCGAGAGGTGCTACTGCTTCAAACACACTTCAACCAGAATTCACGTCATTCATGACTGTTAGCCCGTAGAAACAACAGCCGGAAAACATCATCACTGTCAGCCTTTATTACGCTAGGAGGAGGGGGTGTATAAAGGTTTGTTTACCTTGCGGAGATGCAAAGTGTCCCCTCGATGCGGAGCCGCAGAGGATACGCAGGAGGCGGGCAGACGCTGCAGACTTAATCGATGACACAAGCGACCCCTGGGCTCGTTCACACAACCTTCTCCTGAAAGTCCTGTCCTCTCTTCACCTCCTTTACGCTTTGAAATGCTGTCTCTCGCTCGCTCCCTCCCTCTCACTGTTTAATTTGTTCCTCTCCTCCGCCTCCCTGCTCACTTTCGGTCATCGCCTGCTCCCCCTCTCCAGTGCCAAGTGCTCAAAAGTATTTCCGGTGTCTGTACTACACAATTAAAAGTCTCCATAATTAACTCAAGGTGAGCGGTCCAACAAATCCCGATATCGAAACGATACCAAGTGGCACAGGTCACAGTCGCGGATAGTGATAACAATATCTATACCAATACCAACAGCATTGATTCGTGCTGATATTCTATTTGTTTTTAATTTTGTTTACAGGATTTGTGTTCATATTGTCAGGTGAGGCCGAAGATAATTTTCTGGATTATAAAGTTTATTCTACTCTATTCTATTCTAGTCATTACTAAAAGTATGTGTATAGTAAGTGTGTCAAGCTTGATTAGGTGAATACATCATAAATAAAACAATTTTTTAAAAAAGTCATCTCATTACACTTAACATTTACGTTTTGACGAAACTCTTATTATGAACTACTTTAGTTACTCATGTGTTAGGTTTAGTTAACTTTGTGGTGTTGCCATACCAACGAGTTGCCTTTCTACACAAATCACAGTCCAGGACATCTTGTTCCGCAGGTCTTCTAACACAGACAACACATGAGCGACAGTTTGCTGCAAAGGCAGAGAACACGAACGTCATGGAGAAAGCTTTTATTGTGAAGGCCACATCGGTTAGCTTCTGGCGGTGTCCTCACTGCCCTCGGTGAACTTGACGCAGCAGCGCCTCCTTTTGTTGTGGGCACCCGCGGTTCGAGGCGGCAGGTGCCGCTCCCCTCTTCCCCGCACACGCCTCCTCCCAGTGGAGCAGTGAGTCAGGAGAGGAGACCCCCCAATTAAACATATCTTCATGCAACGCACACGTGCTTTCAAACAAGGAAAATAAATAAATAATTGATTATTAATATGATAAAGCGTTATTCTTATTATTATTATTATTGTTGTTGTTGTTGTTGTTGTTGTTAATGATAACAACAATAATAATAATAATAGATTAATAGGATAACGTAAAGACGCAGTTGTGAAACACTTTATGAAACTTGTTGGAATATATTGATTTAGCTTCTTTGGAAGATTTATAAATCTAGAGGTATGTATAATCTGTTGATCAAGAAGCAGGTCTAGCCTGCTGGTACTGGGCCATCCAGGCTAGGATCCAAGTCACATGATCTTTTGTCATTTTGTTTTGTTTTCTGCCGCTTATCCAGGTCCGGGTCGTGGGGGCAACAGTTTGAGCAGGGATATCCAGACGCTCCTCTCCCCGGCCACTTCCACTAACTCCTCCGGGGGGGACACCAAGACGTTCCTAAACCAACCGAGAGATATAATCTCTCCAGCGTGTCCTTGGTCTGCCCCGGGGTCTCCTCCCAGATGGGCATGTCCGAAACACCTCCCCAGGGAGACGTCCAGGAGGCATCCTGACCAGATGCCCGAACCACCTCAACTGGCTCCTCTCAACGCAGAGGAGCAGCGGCTCTACTCTGAGCCTCTCCCGGATGTCCAAACTCCTCACCCTATCTCTAAGGCTGAGCCCAGCCACCCTGCGAAGGAAGCTCATTTCGGCCGCTTGTATTCGCGATCTCATTCTTTCCGTCACTACACATGACCTCATGACCATAGGTGAGAGTTGGGACATAGACCTGTGAATTGAAAGCTTTGCCTTCTGGCTCAACTCTCTCTTCACCACAAAAGACCGCTTTAGCATCCGCATCACTGCTGACGCTGCCTCAATCCGTCTATCAATCTCCCGCTCCATTTTCCCCTCACTCGTGAACAAGACCCCGAGCTACTTGAACTCCTCCACTTGGGGAAGCAACTCTCCCCTGAGCCGGAGTGGGCAATCCACCCTTTTCCGGCTGAGAACCATGGCCTCAGATTTGGAGGTGCTGATCCTCATCCCCGCTGCTTCACACTCTGCTGCAAACCGTCCCAGTGAGAGCTGGAGGTCACTGTTCGATGAGGCCAACAGGACTACGTCATCTTCAAATAGCAGAGACGGAATCTGGAGGCCACCGAACTTGACTCCCTCCGCAGCTTGGCTGTGCCTAGAAATTCTGTCCATAAAAACTATGAACAGAACCAGTGACAAAGGGGCAGCCTTGGCGGAGACCAACCCTGACTGGGAACGGGTCTGACTTACTGCCGGCAATGGGAACCAAACTCTGGCTCCGACAATATAAAGATTGAATGGACATCTACCCCATCCTCTCGGAGTACCCCCCATAGGACACCTTGAAGGACACGGTCATAAGTCTTTTCCAGATCCACAAAACACATGTGGACTGGTTGGGCAAACTCCCATGCCCCCTCTAGTACCCTCGCAAGGGTATAGAGCTGGTCCAGTGTTCCACGGCCAGGACAAAAACCACAAAATTCACATATTCTTATCAGAGGTATAACTAGCAGCCGGACTCTCCCTTCCCGAGTAGACCTTCCCAGGGAGGCTGAAGAATATGATCCCCCGGTAGTTGGAACCCACCCTCTGGTCCCCCTTCTTGAAAAGGGGAACCACCACACCCGTCTGCCACTCCAAAGGCACAGTCCCCGATATCCACGCAATGTTGCAGAGGCGTGTCAACCAGGACAGCCCTACAACATCCAGAGCTTTGAGGAGCTCAGGAAGGCGCAGGGAAGTAACCTTTTCGTCCAACGGAGTAAATTCCAACACATTGGCTGAGAACCTTGGAGCTATTAATAAACCCACACCTGCTCTCCGCCTCTCACCTGGGACAACTCCAGCATAGAAAAGAGTCCAACTCCTCTCAAAAAGACTGGTTCCAGAACCCGAACTATGCGTTGAAGTTAGCCTGACTATATCTAGCCGGTATCTCTCAACCTCTCGCACAAGTTCAGGTTCCCTGTGCACCAGAGAGGTATTCCAATAGCCAGCTTCAGCAACCGGGGATCGGATCGCCAAGGCCCCTGCCTTTGATTGCCACCTGATCCACATAGCACTGGACCTCTATGGCTCCTCTTATGGGTGGTGGTCCCACATTAGGATGGACCCATGTCTCCTTTTCGGGCTGAGCCTGACCGGACCCCATGGACAAAGGCTCGGCCACCAGGTGCTTGCCTACGGACCCCTTCCCCAGGCCTGGTTCCGGGCAGGGTACATAAGTCCTTGTTTGTCACCATTATATAAGTCTTTTTAACCGCGCTTTGTCTGGCCCCTCACCTAGGACCAATTTGCCTTGGGTGACCCTACCAGGGGCAAACAGCCGCCGACAACATAGCTCCTAGGATCATTAGGGCACCCAAACCCCTCAACCACGGTAAGGTGGTGGTTCCTGGAGGGGATGATCTCTTGTCCTCTGTGAAAAAAGGTTCTAGGTGATCTCAATCTACAAACCTGAACTACATGATCACCTCTCAGATGAACCATGTCTGTATTTCACAGGAGTCTGCAGGATGAGAAAGCACAAGAATTGTGGGCAAGGTGTGAGAAAGAGAGAGAGATAGAGGAGCTCAGCTTATCGTGGGAATTCCCTGGGCAGTCTAAACCTACAGCAGCATAGCTACATGCAGGCCTGCTCCAGCAAATATTATGTTGAGGTAACTTCTAGTGTCCATCTTGTCTTTTATTTTCTCTTACTATTTGTAAACAATCCTGGGCAGTTGTGTTGAATATACTGTAGTCATTTTGAAAGGCCATTGCCTACTGTACATGTTTCTCCTGTAACACAACTTTGATGTTCACCTTTGACACAAATATAGTAAAAAGAAGAGGACATTTTGGCACAATCAGACAGAAGACAGCTTGTAGATTACAGAACACAAAATGCACAACACTGCCTATTTTAGGGCTAAAAACAGAGTCCAGTGCTACTTGGTGACAATACTGGCAAACAACATAGTCTCACACTAATTTACCACCAGGCTATTTTTTAAAATTATTTAAATTTCTTTAATTTATAAAGTCACATGCTGTAGCTCTAATTATCCTGAAACTACTGGCACAAGTTTCATTCCATAAACGCTTAAAGTTTGAAAATGCAAATGACGCTTTATTCGATGCGCTGCATTCAGAGGGGTTCTCCAATAAACACAATGCTTTCTGGGCCCAGCAGTAGCATGGGTTTGCTGATCATAGAAAACACCTGGAAATTTGTCTGATCAGCTCTAAAGGTTTCCTAAAACACTGGGTTCCAGAACAAAATCACAACACCTTTCCAGTGATTTAAAAGACTTCAAAGCCAATCTAGTAGTTTCTTTGTTTACCCAACAGAACTTAGAAGGTTTTGCACATACTGTAGTTAGGTAGTGTGAACAAAAAAACATCAAATCTTTATTGTGAAAAGTGACAAATATTTAAGAATTTGGTGTTTTCATGTATTACAGTGTATTCTACTTCCAGGTGGTATAAGGAAACGGGGTGCCCTCCCTCAAGGCTGCATCCGTTAATCAGATCAATACTGCTGATGTTAATGATAGTTAAAAGCCTGCTGAGAAACCCGAGAGGCCCATATAGCCAGAGGCTAGCAAAGTCACCCCTATAGGCTGTCGGTCCACAGATTGTGGATGCATCAATGTTAGCAGTGTGCCTGAGAAATCTTCCAGTTACATATAGTTTTTCTAGTAAGAGTAACAATTATATAACAGACACATTGTTGCTCTTACTTACGAAGGAACCAGGAACACTGAAGTGAAGTGCACTTCAATAATTTAATGAAAATTCCAACTACAAAGAGGCTGAGGCAGGCGAGGAACAAACTCAAACACCAGAAAACAAATCCAAAAGATGAGGCAGATGGTCCAAATGTTATGGTACCAGATAATTCCCTAGGGTTTTCCCTGTGTTTCCAGTGCTCCCCTGTCTGTCTCTCTCTGTGTTTGTTTTGTTTGTGTGGGTGTGTGTGTTGGCCTGGGCGTGGCTCTCTTGGCTCCCGGCTCTACACTCCTGTCTGCCATCAGCTCATCACCTCTCCCAGTCTGCTCACCTGACTCATCAGTTCATCAGCCTGCAGTATATCTACCCTGGTTCTTCCCCCACTCATCACCAGATCGTTCAATCCACTTCATTGGTAGCTTACGCTCAGGCCCTGTCTCGAGATTGTTCCTAGTTGGCTGTGTATTAACTGTCGTCTCTCTCTCCAGTACTCCTGGACCACTACTCGCCTGCCTGCCTGCCTGCTTGCCAGCTTTCCGGTTTTCCAACCCACTACCGCCTGCTTCCTCCTGCCAGCCCTCGCCCCTCTCCCTCACTCATCTCAGCCCTCCAGTCCTCTGCCTCGGCCTGCTTCATTCCCGCGCCATCCACCTCCGTTCCCCCACTTTCCTAGCAATAAAGCCTGCTTCATCCATACCCATGTTGGTCCGTGTCTGCTTTTGGGTCCAGCTCACTACACACAACACCAAATTACAAGCAACTGATATGTGCATCAAATAAAGATAACAGGTTTGAAGAGTAAGAAGACCCCAGAAAGCCATGAGGCTGGAACAGGACCCTCCTGATGTCTGGACAGATGAGAGGATGGCGAGATGAACGCCAACTGTACACTAACTTGGTGTAACTAACTTAAACCCCCTCTGACTTCAAAAGTAGATCTATCTCAGATACAGGTCTCAGGTAGGTCTTAGGGGTTTGGTGGGAGGGCATCTTTACATCCATCTTTCTGACCATCCCTTCAGTGCTATGGAAGGCCTTTGTTATTATTCCCATTAAACATTCATTTCTCCTGGCTTGTTTGTCCTCTAGTAGAACCACATCTCCTGTGTCAAACTGTACCAAAAGCATATATTTTTAACCTACACTCTGCAGATGCCATGATGCTATAAAAAATGTAGTGGAGGATTAAATCAACTAAGGAGAGGCTTGATGTTTTTTGGGGGTTTTTTGAACTCCTGAACTCTTGCCAGGTTTAAAAGTTATTTGAGTCAATAAGGTCAAGATAAAAACCGGAGCATCTCTTTTTACATGAGGTACATTGTACTGTACATTACTTGGAATTTCCCATGATGCACTGAGCTCCTCTATCTCTCCTTTTCTTTGCTCATACCTGTCCCAGTAATGCATGTTATTAACTTCGCACCTTCCCTGGAGGCTCTGTAATTTGTCATATTTTAGGTTTGTGTGAGGCATGGACTTGGTTCTTCTGGCTGGTGGAGGGGTGATCAAGTGGCTCTGGACTGTAATTCATTTAGCCCCGTTTTTTTTTTTAATGGAGGTCAGGCTAATGTGTGACTTAGATCCTTGTCTCCATCTGATTCCATGAACTGCAGTTACTTTCAGACTAACAGACTATACCTGCCTGTAGTTTACTAAACTACACATACCCCTGGATTATGGATTTTACTGATGGACTTAATATTTACATATTTCAGCAATATTGTTAATACTTTGTCGTTGTTGTGTTCTGTACATGTGACATACAGTACATTGCACCCTCCCCCATCCCTCCTTTGTGGTTTTCCCTGAGGTTTCTTATCTTTCCCTGTTCAGGGTTTTGTAAGTTTTATGTCACCCGGCTCAAAGGTCTAAGGGAAGAGGATGTTGCATCATTACAGTTTGTAAAAGCCCTTTAAGATAAACTGTAATTTGTTATTTTTGGCCATATGAATTAAACTGGATTATCATGGTTGCAGGCCCCTTTAGTTGCGTTATGTGTGGAAGATTCCCTAAATGTGTTTGTCATGTTTTGTTTCAAAAACCAAATTCTTAATTTGCCATAAGAAAATCTAGTACTGAAACATGACATAAAATATTTTGCAATCTGTGCAGGAGTCTCTTCAGACCTTTACAAATTTAAGAATTCTACCTGTCCCTCTGCTATGCACCTTTCTCAAGAGAAGTGCCAAGTAGTCTGTTCAGCTAGATATGAGGTGAAGGTAGCAGGATATATTATCTTCTTTTG
>KV751324.1:5577174-5588096 GCA_001698575.1 Mola mola | reverse complement strand
CTACAATTTTTTTGTATTATAGTATTTGTATAATACCGGTGGATCTACGACACAGTATGCTGCAGGAGGAATTTTATAACATAACCAGCTCCGGCACAGTAACATGAAGGAGGTAAAAAATTAGGCTAATGAACACAAGTGCCAAAGGCAGACAATCAGTGAGCAGCTTACTTCTAACACTGCTGTCGGACAAACTTGAAAAGCTTCCCCCAGACTAGCTGCAACACACCCAGTGCACCAGTGACACTAAAACATACACATACATGCAGAGCAACAGGAGAAAAAAATATTGAATAACCTCATTTGAGGGATCATTGTCAAATATTGTCTGTATCGGCCAATATTAGATATTGAAACTTTTTTACTCCCTGATATCAGTATTGGCTCCAAAAATGTCATACCAGTTGGGCTCTATCTAAAATGTTTTTGTTATCTCTGATAGATTTATTTCATTTTCTCAGCCTAATCATGACCTCCTGTACTTGCAGTGATATCTCCTTGGACTTCATATTGATAGCTCCAGTCAAACAGCCGCAAAATGCCAATTCACCACCTGAAATCAACTCCAGACCAAATATCTGCTTCATTTATCCTGAAGTAATGAGGGGACGGATCACACCTGGCCATGAAATTGCTTATCAGTTAATTGTACAAATATGTTTGAGTGCCTACAAATTATATTCTACGTGAAATGGCTGTAATTCCTAAACAATAAATGCCATATTTTTGTAAAATTGCTTAAATCAAAAATGAAAGTCTGCACTTCGATCACATTTTGGTTGTTTTATTTCAAATCCATTGTAGTGGTGTATAGAGGCAAAGTGATAAAAACTGCATCATTATCCAATACTTCTGGACCTAACTGTTATAGTGAATAAAAAATGCTGCTAAATCTGCAAGTAAATTCCCTGAATCTAACACTCAGCATTTGGACGATCTTGAACTGACGCTGTGGAAATACATGAGGAAAGGCTGTAAATTCCAGCATCAGTGTTCCAGGGAGCAGCTTTAAAACCCAGCCAAAAATAGAAAAAAAAAGCAATTATGCTAGTGATTACCAACAAGTCTACAGAGATGAGTTGGACAGTGGGAGCATAACTGTTTGAGCACAACCTGCTTTTGCACAGGTTTTCCTTTTCACATGTTTGTCCCTGGGAGAATGATCAGGTTATGTTCCAGCCAAGAGGGCTACAACATCAATACACCATCTTTTACAACAAGGTGGCACAAGTGACTCAGTCAAACATGGTACATAATGGGAATTAATGAGAAAATATCCCAAAAGGCTTTAAAATAAAATAAAATTGTTGAAACTAAAAGCACTCAGAGAGCACAGCCCAGAGCAACTTTAAATAAAAAGTTCCTTCATCTGCCCTTTTACACAACACTGAAAGATCAATGTTACAACGATACCCGTTGCTCTCCAAAGTAGTGTGTTTAGCATTAACCTTCAGTTCTCTCCCTATATAATTCTAACATGACAAAAATTTTAAGCCAAGATATTCTAGCTACAAGCTAAAATATAAAATGGAACACACAATAAACTTAATTAAGATAAAAGCCAGATTCCAGAAGCCAGATTAAGTGTGTTAATTAAAATCACTACTAGCTAGAATGTACAGTATACCGCTTTAAAAGATTTAAAGGTCCAGTGAGGGAAGATTAGTGGTATCTGGTGGTGAGGTATCACAATGCGTGCAACAAAGCATTGCCTCACTGCCTCCTTCCTCTGTAAGCATGTAGTAGAACTACAGTGGCCATCTGTGTATGATTCTCCATTTAGAGTAAAATAGGTTAACAAAAGTGGGACAAACTTCAAGCAGACTGCTGACAAAAAACTTCTTATACTTCTTTTTTGTCATCTTTTCCTGGGACGAGTCTTTTTCTTTGGTTATATAGCAAGGCCAATATGATATACAAACATTAAGACGTTTTGTCTGTTCTCCGTCGTAACATATTGGTACAAGTTAATGCTCTCAATGGAAAGAGGACCCACTCCGTTGTAACTCTAAATTTCCTTTTCCTAAGATTACATATAAACTACATTTTTTTTGTTGTTTTTTTTTTTTGTTTTTTTTAATTTAAAGTGATTACACACTAATGTTTACTCAGTTACAACAATTATATTACCTCTTTACAAATACACATTCTGAAATTCTTCACACTGAACTTTAAGATTATAAATAATTTTAGAAAATTGAGGCTGTTGGAGGACAATTGAGATCAAAATGCCTGCAACAAAATGCCTCCTGACATACAAAAAATGAGACACATCTTTTTTGTGTGCCCACAGGGCACTTCTCTCTCCTTTACCTTCATGCGCCACAAAGCAACACTGCCCGAGGTCATGTTCCTTTAAGGCAGGGGTGTCAAACTCATTTTAGCTCAGGGGCCACATGGAGGAAAATCTATTCCCAAGTGAGCCGGACCGGTAAAATCATGGCGTAATAACTTAAAAATAACGACAACTTCAGATTGTTTCCTTTGTTTTAGTTTGGTCCAAAATAGTACAAGCAAATTGTGAAAATGTAAACATCACAAATAATCCTCTTGACAAAACACTTCAAATTAGTTGAAAATTCTGAGGAAAAAATTGGTGCAATTTCAAGAACACGATGCCTCAGTGATTGGAACTTAGGCTTCGTCTCAGTGTATCTACAAAGGCATACAACTTCAAGTCACAGCCTATCTGGGATTGAACAAAATACAAACAACTCTTCTAGGTATCAAATACCTCATTTGTCATTTCCACATCTTAATCCTGAGCTAACTCACCACACCATACAAACTGAGGTAGAAACTATTCAAGAGGGTTGAATTACTCCCTGCCTTGTAGGCTACACTATTTATTGATAGAAAAATAAAAGCTGTGCAATGCATGAACAATTTAAATAAACCAAACTTGAACTGAAGTGAACTGACATTATTAAAGTAAATCACACACTGTTCACTTTCTTTAAATCTCCACAGAAGATATTCATTTCACAGAACTATATCAGGGTGCATTGTTTCATACAGCATTTTAAGTGGGGTTACCCACTGTTTATTTTACTCCTGAAACCTGGCATCTTTTAGCTTTGTTGCCAGTGCATCAATATCAGGCGTCACATTCTGAGTGGCAGCCAATTTCAGGATGCCATTCATGTGCTTGTGCATGAGCCTTGAGTGCAACTTTGTCTTATTGATGCTCATTACAGAGAAAACTTGCTCACAAAGATATGTGGTTCCAAACATGCACAACACTTTTGTAGCAAGGGCTGTCAAGTTGGGGTAACCTGGCAAGAGAAACTAATAAAATGTGTCCAAGCCAGTTGCGGCAAATTTGCCCTTCAAATCTGAGTCACACTGCAAGTCTATTATTTCAAGTTGGATGTTGACGGGCAGATCAGCGGCATTCACGGTGAATGGAAAAAGCTGAAAAAGATGGGATCAGAATTGTTCACACTCTGAGAATGTAATGATTGTTCTAAAGATGGAGCATCTTGGCAATGAAATATCTGATTTTGTTGAGTTGTGTAGTTACTGTACATTATTTCAGATGTTTTTAACCTTCTTCAAACGTTGAAATCGAGCCTGTGACTGAAACCCCCAGGAGACAGAGAGCAAGGAAGGATATCAGCAAACACAACGCGAGTAACTCATCTGTGTAAAGTCACCTTCAGTGGTAGTTTTTAAAAGTGAAAACTCTCATGGTGTTAAATAAGAGTCTGAGACATATAAGCTGAAAGCTCATCGTACTGCTGCTGACGTGACCCCGAAACTTTGTTCTTCTTTAGTCTTCTATTTCCTAGACATAATTATTTGCACCAACGAATCAAGCAAATTCTCAATGAGGCAAATTGTCCTTGTACAAAGAGAGTAAAAAAAAACAACCCAGATGTTTTGAGCATCTATCATGCTACACATCCAAGTATGGGGCACAGAATTTATACTTGTGAAGGTAACTCGTCAACTTGTATGACACATGTATATCCCCCCCAAAAAACCGAATTAACACATTTTTTCACGAAAATGCCACCTGGTGTATAATCCTGATAGCGAAAAATGTTGAAAATCCAATTAGCTCCTTATCTTTGCGACGTCTACTAGTTGGCAAAAAATGCAATTTTTTTTTGATGACACAAAGCAGCAGTGGTGCATATTATTCTATAATATCCATGATTTTCAGGGATATAATTAAATGGAAATAAAAATACATTTTTAATTTGCATTAGGGTGAATGCGTTTTACTTCTTATAACATGAGGTAACCTTGTGTCACAAGCTAAAAGGTTTGCACCCCCCGTGTCTTACCTTCTCCTAGCTAACTATTATGTAACTATTATGTATTAAGTATTATGTTCTACCAACGGTTTGGTTGAGTTAATGGTTAAGTTAAGTTAATGTAGTTATTGCACACTATACTGTTTTATTATTTAAGTATACCCTGCTAAATACTTTGGTTAGAATTTTCCAACATCATTATTTTGTATTTTAAGTTAATTAAATTATTAGTTAGACATAATCTACAGGACTTTAATTATCATTCATGTCTGCGTCCCTTGAAAAGTGATATATTTCCACTTGTCTGTGGGAGGATGTTAGTTTCCAACCGGATGTGTTTATTGGGGACATGTATTAGTGTTACTCAGAGAGCAAGGTGAATAGAATATGTGGTGAGCCTGCTAGTCGCATGTGTAAATGTACTTTTATGCCGGTTAGTGTGATTAAAAGAAGACTAAAGTAAAATAATTGAGACTATTGTAGCCCGCTTATTACCCCAAGCCCAGCGAACACGCTACCCAATCCACAAATAAGGGCTACATTAAATTTAAGGTTGTGTCATCATGCTTCTATCATGTATACAGGTGCGGTTTTCATGTGTATTAAATTTAAGGGGTTAATTAAATACTATGAACTCTCCTGGGTGATGAACTGGAGGTGAGCATGGGCTGCTATAATGCCAGCTGTTTCTGTACTGCAGTCCTGGTGGCTTATTAGAGGTTTGACTAACAGCTGGACTCTCCTCTCCAGCACCCTGGATTAGACCTTCCCAGGGAGGGCAGGGATGATCTGTCAGCCAGGACAGCCCTACAACATCCAGAGGCTTGCGGAACTCAGGGAAAATCTCATCCACCCCTGTGGCCCCCAGTGATGAGAGAGCCCACTTCCGAGCCTTCTCGCTCTGCCTCCTCCATAGGATGCATGTTGAAAAAAAACATCATGTTAAAAAAATTAATATTTCTGGTCACATAATGAAGCTCAGACATAACTGCAGATATTTTCGTACATTTATTTTCACAGCCTCAGCCCCACAGATAACTGTTATATGCAATGAGCTGTCAACATACAAAGGCTGATGAGAATTTCATCTGTTACTTTCCATACAGTCCAGCGCCCTCCCATTTCATGGTGGGAATGTGATGGTGAAACAGCTGATACCTAGAAAAATGGATACTCTTGGAAAAAACTTTCACCACTACCATTACCCCAACAGTTATGTCCAATCCAGTTCACAACTCACCAAATCCAATCTCGGTTTTCCAGAAAATACAACTAAGATACAAGCTTCTGACTACAACGAGCCACTCAACCAACTCCTGGAAAAAAACACAGTCAGATGATATGCATCCAGCAACACAGTAAGTCTCAAAGGTACATCCCACAATTTCAACTCCTACGCTACCTTGTATATGGAGCCTCAGTGCAATACCATGATGTGACTTGTGTCTCTGCATCACCGGTTGAGGCTACACAACCTTGGGCAACCATTGGAGCCAAGTTCCAATACTCATTAAATAGATTTTAAAAAGCAAAATGATTAATAAATCGATCTCTAGTTGCCAACTATGGTAAGCACTGCACTTCTACATTGTCTCCATTCACAGGAAACTCTTCTAGAAGAAAGGAAATCACTAAGATGAGGAATATGGTAACAAATTGCTTCTAGAGTTACCACAGCTGTTATGAACAAGCTGAACTTTTGGTTACACATGCTTCCAGAGGCCAGGGAAGTAAGCTTTTCATGTTTCCACTCAGAATTCTCCCCAGCCATCTAAATAACTAAAGAGAAGCAAGAAAACGTCAAAGGACACTCTTTACAAAGTGTACTGAAAACATTCAAAGCATAAACTGGTGCAGGATTGTATGCTTTTCATGGGGGGTGAAGATTTTTGTTGACAATATATGAGAAAGGAGAAAAAAGAACAGTCATAAAAGGAAATTTTTTCCACCGTCTCTCACTTTTATTTAGATCAGTCTTGGCATTGTGATGGTAATTCTAACATAGGGGATACAGTTTTGCGGGTAATCAGCAGTTTTTATACATTCCCTACCGCTGCTGTGAGCAGTTGACCCAGATCAAATCCTTTACTGTAAAAGCTGCCCTCCACATGCTGTATCTTAACAAACATTAATATCATTCTATTTCACACTTTTTGTTTTGGTGCTAAACTACACAAGTAAACTTTAAATCATCGAGCAACAGATGAGCAGGGCTTCACTCAACACACTGAGACTCACAAAGACGAGAGACAATCATGTAGCTAAGAACCTGTTCAAATGTATTAACACACATTTACACATGGAAATAAACAACTTGCAGTACGTACAAGAATTTACAATAAGCCCAAAATAATTAAGAATATGTTATAGACAGTGTCTCCCAAAAGCTCATGCTATTATCCTAACTCACATAATTGACACTTTTTACAGAAAGCAAACTACTTCATGTGTTGATTCAGTGCTAATTTTTTTAGTTGGCACAGATGACTTAGAAACTGTTGTCAGTATTTCACAACATTTATTACATTTATACTCAGATTTTTAACTGGTGATGTTAATGTTATTAGTTCAATCGGCTGAAAAAGACTGTTTGCAGTCTTTTTTTCTGTTGTATCTCCACACAAATATAATGGGGCAAAGAAATTGGACAGGATTGAACCACAGAGACATTGGTTGAATGCCAACTAGCATACGTATATGTTTTCTGCTTGTGTGGGAGTCTCTCAATAAGTCAATAAGGGAAACTGAAAGACATACAGTTTATCCTGTAAAGAAACCACATTTATAAACAATGTCTTTTTGCAGAAATCATGACCTGGTTACTTGAGATAAATCACAGACCCTGTTTCAAGAAGGAACTATCATTTGTAGTTTTACTTGAATACACCCATTGACAAGTACTAGCTGCTTCATTCATTATTGTACTTACAAGACTTTGTAAATCAGGCAGAGACCAGGTCCTTTGGTTTCATCTGTCTGAAGGTTATTAAAGGGGAGGGGAGTGGAGCACCGAAAAGCTTTCTTTCCTAGTTAAATCGGTGTCCTGAGACCAGACTCAGACTGTAACAGTCAGACATCATCATAGTATAAATATAATATATGATTTTACACAGAATGCTTTTATAAATAAACAAAAATCAGTGTCTGAGCCTAAGAACACTCAGAGCACAATGACTGATGGTTTTACAGTTTAGAACAAACCTCTGAGTACTGTGATGTGCAGACACATTCATGTACAACAAATCGCTGTAATAAAAAATCAGTCCAAAAGAGACTCGCTATCTGTTTTCAAAAGATACATAGGTCTGTACAGAAAGTTGTTAATCATAACTTTTAACACCTCTGAGACTTGACTAAAATAACACTAACAACACAAACAAACATTTAATTGGAGACGCTGGGTAGGGTACCCTATGAGGGTTACCTTTATGATTGAACAACACTCACAGTTTGGTATATAAATCTATGTGTTACCATCCTGAAGACGAATGATGCACCGCAGAACACAGTAATACTATTCAGAAACAAACATAGGACTGACTGCTGTGTCCAGACAGGGACATTGGCATCAGCAGTCTAAAAACCCATACTGTACATGTGTTATACAAACCTAGTTGGTGCACAATATATAATAATGTAATATTACCCCAACATTTGGTTTGAGGTTTGATGTTACTTTCAAGATGCATGAAAAAGAGACACATTACTATCATAATAAAATCACACGCAAAACCACTGCACTTTACACAAGTGTTGTGTATTAAAATGATTGGGTTTCAACTGCTGGGATGGATAAACACTATAGATAAGTACTTAAAATATCAAAGAAATGTGAAACAAATTTGTATTTTGTAATTTGTTATTTGTGAACTAGAAAAAAAAGGTTAAAATACAAAAGTGTATGTTCACATTCTGTATATGCCTAAAAGTACAGTATATGTATGTATACCATATATAACACTGCCTGCATGTTGAAAACACTGATGGCAGCTGGCAGGAAAGATTTCCTGCAGTGTTCAGTCCTCCACCTTGCAGGAATTAATCTGTGACTGAAGGTGCTCGAAACACCTCCTGAGCATGAAGATGTTGTGTGTCACTGTTCATTACAGAACTGAACTTCGAGAGCATTCTCACACCAACCACCTTGCACCACTTGCACCTGCTGTCCTGGTCAGTCCCAAAGATGGCGCTTGCCCTCCACATCCGTTTATTAATTGTGTTGTGTGTTTTTGTATACTTTGCAAGCACCCTCACACAGCATGTTTAAACTTCTTAGTCCTCTTAAAAAGCAGTCCTACTTTTTGTGTTCTTCTACAATGCTTCCATGACGCTGAACCAGGCCAGGCATGACTCTTCCAGTTTTAGTGGAATGCCATTTCCTTTCAAGTTTGTGAGTTTTCTGTTTTAACTTGCAAGTACTAAGATTATACCATGGAGCGAGTGTCTTGAATGTTTTTGTTTTCTTTTTAACTGGGGCAATAGAATCGAATGAAGCACTTGGAGAGCCGGCAGTGCAATCAGCAAGCTGGGAGGGGCTAAAATTAAGATATGACTCATCTGTTGTATTTGGATATGGCACTGAATTTATTGCAGAGGGAATAATATCTATGAATTTTTCAACGGTGTCCTCAGATTTGCATCTGCTATAATAAGTAGTGACTCTTAGTTTATAGTTGATGAGCAAAAATTCCAATATTAAGAAGACATCTGCTAAGTAAAGTTAAGCTGGGTGCATTGAATGCAGGCATCCAGAATGGAACATGTTTTTTAGTCTTTATCAATCACGTCCACTTATTGAATCTCCACACATAGAAATTAAAAACTGCTGTCCAGCCTGCATGTCCTGCTTCTTTAAAATCATAGTGAAAGCCTCATCTAGAACTAAGAGGTTAATGTAGACCATCTTCATTATGAATTAAAGACTTGAGACCACTCAGTCACCCATTTATTGTCAGGTACGTCCGAATCCATCCACTCATTTGAAGAGTGACAGTTCCAACACTAGCAGCTAATCCTGTTAGCCTCTTGACCCCAGCGACCTCAAGGACACTCCTCTTGGGAAAGTGGACAAACAAGAATCTTTCAGGTACAACAGAATGAACTGTCCAATTATGTCACTCATGTTTATTTTTGTTCCTAACTTCTTCACTTATTTCTTTGACTTTTGAAAGAAGAAATCTAATTCCGACTTTAAAATCTTTAAAATCTTCATTAAAATCTTTACATACACATGGAAACTCGTGTTCCCTATGTGTGTGTGAATTTGTGTGTGAGCGTGTGTAGTGTGCTTGTTGCATTTTTGTGTTTTTATCATTCAAAGCACTGCAGTCATAATGTTTGTCGTTGTGGCATTTGTCCGCTGCAGTGTGAGGGAAATGTCAAATATTTATTCTGTTCACAGGGAAACAAGCCATCACTGCACTAAACACAAGCAGGCACTGACATTGCGCCCCCCCCTCTCCCCCATCCACACACACAAACACACCAACACCACTCAAGGACAATGTGCAATATTGACAGAGACTGTTCGTATTTTCATATTTTACTGACTGTATTTACTTTATATTTTTATGTTTAAGTATTGTTGCTTGTACTTTTTATTCTTTGTTTATGTTATTTGTCGGCATACAGGGACAAGGTGTAACGACTGACGACTTGTTGCAGGACCAACAATCTGTCCCTAAACATTGACGAGACCAAAGGGATGGTCATTGACTTCAGGAGGGTATCGAGAAATCAGCCACCCCTGGACATCAGAATCAGAATGCTTTTTTTTGTCATTGTACAAGTGTACACCGAAATTATAGCAGCAACTGAGTATGACAAATAACATAAACTAAGAATAAAAAGTACAAGCAACAATACTTAAACATAAAAATATAAAGTAAATACAGTCAGTAAAATATAAAAATACAGCCAGTCTCTGTCAATATTGCACATTGTCCTTAAGTGGTGTTGGTGTGTTTGTGTGTGTGGACGGGGGGGCAATGTAAATTCCTGCTTGTGTTTAGTGCAGTGATGGCTTGTGGGAAAAAGTTATTTCTGAGTCTGTTTGTCCTGGTTTTGATGGACCTGTATCACCTGCCAGAGGGTGCTGTCTCTTGGGATTGCCTTAACTCTGCTGAGGCAGCTTGATGAGTATAAGTCTTTAAGGGAGGAGAGGGGGCAGCCAATGATCTTCTGTGCTGTCTTGACAACTATCTAGAGTCTCTCCCTACCTGCCACCTTGCAGTGGGAGAACCACACCGTGATGAAGTAGGTCAGGATGCTCTCGATGGTCGAGCGGTAGAAGGTTACAAGCAGCTTCTCACAGATGTTATTTTTCCTGAGCACTATCAGGAAGTGCAGATGCTGCTGTGCCTTCTTAATGTCAATGTCCAGGTGTCAATGTCACACCTGGACAGATTGTTGGAAGTACCAAATGCCTTCGTGATCACCTGACGAATAACCTCACAACACTGCCTCCATTTACAGCATGGCCCAACAGAGGCTGTACTTTCTGCATAAACTGGGAAAGACCCACCTCTTACCCCCGACCCTTACCCGCATTCTACAGGGGAACCATTGAAAGCATCCTAACTAACTGCATCACAGTCTGGGGCGGGAACTGTACCTTTGCTGAACGTAAGACCCTGCAAAGGACAGTGAAGGCTGCCAACA
>KV751324.1:5562832-5577124 GCA_001698575.1 Mola mola | reverse complement strand
CACCATCGCGGACACACTGTGCGTTGCATATGCAAAGCCAACAAACATTGTTGGTGACCCCACACATCCTTCACTCTCTTTTCTCTGTCCTGGCATCCAGAAAGAGGTACAGGAGCATCTGGGCCACTTACTCCAGACTCCTTTTTCCCCCAAGCCATCCAACTCGGATAGCTGTTCTGACACCTCTTCACCTCCCAACAATCACATGACATAATGTGCAATACTGTAACATTAAACGCTTCTACCTATGAAATACTGTTTACTGTCCTTATAACGTCCCATGCAATAATCTGACATACTTTACATCCCTTATAATGTCAAGTGCAAAAATCGGAATTATGCTGTTACCAAATGTCTATAGGTTTATTTTACTATTTTACGTCCTTGTTATGTCCTTCTGTGCACTTTGTGATTTGTCATGTAATGCCCTTCTCTACAAATATACAAACACAATATCCTGAAAGCTCTGAACTTTGCTCTTGTTAATGCCACAACAACCTAAGCAATAATTCGCTGGACTGAACTGTTACTGTCTACGCGTCCGTGCCTATATCCTTAGGTCCACGTCAAATCTGTCTCGTGTCCTTGGAACGCCTGTTTTGATCACATGAAGGCTTAGATCAGATAATTCTGTGATGCTTTATTCACTTATAAATATATGTGTGATATCATCTTCACTCTTACTTGAGAACCAACGTTGACAATGTCGCCATGACTCACCCAGTCCAGTCTTGGGAACAAAAATGATGTTTTTTACTATGAACTAATCCACCTACTAGACTTACTCCATCCACCTTGAATGTGATCATAGACATGTTTACACTGTAGTAATGCTTTATTATGATGATTGTGAGTTTTCATCTACCTCCGTTGCCTTGATGACTCATCGTTAACCATAAATAGAATGTTGGAAATTAATAATAGACTATTCTGTACCACAATACACTGTGGAGTAATCACTTCCAGGTGGTACACTTTAATAGCAATAACAATAAAGTCATCTACAGATAATAATCGCTTCCAAATGTTCAAAATAATAAGAAATAATTTTCATAAAAATAGTAGTAAAAGGAACCTAAAACATGAGCAGATAAGTAAATATTTTGAGGTATTTCAGATACATGGAAAGAAAAAATAGAAATTAGAGAGGGTGAAACAGAACCACAGTCATTAATCAGGATTTTCAGCCAAAAATATGTAGTTCCGGAAATACCCCCATGTTGGTCCCTAAATGTGTTCTTTGTCAGTCCTCCTTCCATGCCCCTATTTATAAGTAACAAGAAGCTTTAACTAATTATCCCGTATCTATAGCTGAAATTCTCAATCAAATGACCTTCAAAATGTAGAAATATTCAGGAGCTGCGTTTAATGGCTGGTCTCCGTTGACATGACCCACTGTCACGTCACGCCGTGACAGGTGCGGGGGTGTGAGGGCCCATTCTACACTCCTTCAAGATTTGTTTTTATTGTTATTATTATTATTATTATTTGGTTGAAATTGGTCAGAATAAAAAATATATGTTCACATTTCAGAGCAATATATGGTCAATGTCACTAACAATAACAAAGACATTAAAGAATTTTCTGGATGCTACACTGTTAATAAAGTGATAAGAGCAAAGTGATCCTGCTCAACTGAAATATAGTCAAAATTTAATTATTTATCATTTATTTCTTATTTATCAGACCCCCAAAAACTGCCTGCAGGGCCTTTGAGTGTCCGCTGAGGCCACTTTATGTCTCGGTGACTGTTTGTTTTATAGATAGACTAGATTCTGTGCCATGTTTAATGTTAATACTGAACTTTAATTCCTTTTGAAACTATGATGAGGAAAGAAAACTCTACTGAAAGAAGAAACCAGATGAAAAAAATAGTCGTTGATTGGATTTGATCCAACTGAAGGAGACAAAAAGATGGGGGGGGCTGGAGTAATTGGGGTGAGTGACTTGCTGGGTAGGGGGTGACCCTCTCAGTGATATGAGCTAATGGCTCTCCGCCGGCATCTGGCCACTGTGTATACATGAAACTCATCAAAGCATCGCTGTGAAAGGGAGGGGTGAAACGAGGGGGAGAGCCATCACACTATGAGGACAGCAGCATCCAATTAGCTCCATTTCCTTCTTCAGAGGGACACTGTCTCGTTGATTCCCGATACGCTTGTTCACCGGTGTTCCCCGTGGTAATGATTCAGACTGCACAATCAATTATCTATAATTGATTGATGGTTGATCTTTTCGGGTTTTCCTGATTTAGTTTATATTAACAAAACGAAAATAATTAATAAGGGTATATTGAAAAAAAGTACAACAGGCACATTAGTCAGCTTGTGTGAGTATTATTGGGAAACCACCAACATAACAAAAAAATAAAATAAAAATATTTCTCATATATCTGGATTTCTTAATCTGAGAGAGCCTTGGACTCATGGACGTCTTATACATTCTTACTAATTTGTTATTTTCACGTTGTTGTGTTCTTTACATGTGACATTAATTGCACGTCTGTCCGTCCTAGGAAGAAGGATCCCTCATCAGTGGTTCTTCATTAGGTTTCTTATTTTTCTCTGTCCAGGGCTTTTTAAGTTTTTCCTCACCCAATTTGAGGTCTAAGGGTGGAGGGTGTCACATCTGTATAGTCTGTAAAAGCCTAGTTAGACAATTTGTAATTTGTAATTTTGTGTTATATAAATAGAATTTGATTTGATTTGATTTGATTTGATTGTAACATTCTTTTCACAATTTCATTCAACATTTGAAGCGCCAAGAATGCATAATCTAATTTTATTTCTTAAAGATTATGTACACATCTCCAATTACTTACATTACATTACATATCAATGGTTTTGTCTGAAGAGTTAAAGGTGAGCAGTGACATCCCAGCCATCAGAACATTCTCAGGGTATTAAAGATATGATGGAGGTTATGAAACAAATGATGGAAAGTTATATCTTCAATGATTTCTCCAATTTTTACCCATTATGAAATATTGATATTTTCAAAAACATGCTGTTTGCTAATGGTTTTTATTAAATAAATATTGATTGCACAGTACAGAAAAATGGCAACATACACTTTCATATAAGTCCGTGACAGAGCTGTTCATGACAATATCATTCATCAGTCAGTTTGGTTTAGAGCCTAAACACCTTTCAAGATACTTTTATAATTTTATAATTAGGTATAATTGATTCCACTAGTTTAGCAAAAGGTTTTGGGGGATTCTACCGACTTAATGTTTTTTTTTTTTAGTTAGGTAAATATCTACAGATATTCCAATGATAAAATAAATCTCCAAGCAAATTTTTCATTATGCTCATTTTCTCTGTGTCAGTGTGAGAACACCTATTGTTTACTGTATATTAAAGTTTGGGAATGTTAATGAAATGTTACCATGAACAAAAATTACTTCCTCCCCCTTCATAATTTGCATGTTAATGCTTGTGCGTAAGATACATCAACAGCTTGTGAAGGATAGAAAATGTTAATGTGGAGAAAGCAGACAGAAGCAACATGGAAAGGGAACAGATGGACAATGGATAGCACACCAACACCACAACACAAGGAAGACCTCAGTGCTAATTTTTTTAAATCCCTGGAGGAGACAGGGATGAGCTGAAGATGATGGATGAGAGAGAACTGAAAACTGCTGTCCAAATTACAATGTTAAGATGGCTTCATGATGCATTGCATCCTGCTGTAGGCTGAACAGGGCCAAGGTGTTAATCTTTATGGTTACAGTGAGATTAAGTCAGTTGCAATCATAGTCAATGGTTTTGGTTTTAAAAACTCCCTCTCCTTAACTACATCTTCATCTAGAGAGGCTGATAAAAAGTATAGAAGTTTAAAAGCAGTCCCTTGAAAAACATAAGGAACCTGGCAGACACAGCAGGGATCAGCCGTCACATCTAATCACAGATGTAGAATGCAAAATGGGGGTGCCATTCCTCCAACATAAAGGGATTAAGCACCTTTTTTTGAATAGTACTCCGGTGTTATAAATCTCTTTGGTTTTCTTAATCTTGTTGGGTCTTTTTTGTGGAAAAGTAAAAATAAAACAAACTCAATTTAGCAGGCAACAAGACAGACTCCCTGTAGATATAAAAGTCTCATTCTGAGGTAACGAAAATACTAAATTAGATTAAAATTGTCAGAATTGTAGCATTCCAATTTTAAAAAAGCATCAAACTGTTGATTTGGTTAATCCTGATGTTTTTGCTATCTGTAATTGACTTTATTTATTTATTTATTTTTATCCTAATGATGACCACCCTCACTTGCATTGACATCTCATTGGACCCTAGTGACAGCTGACTAACAAGTCAAACAACTACCAAATGCCATTTCAACACCTAAAACTAACTCCAGACCTTTTATCTGCTTCATCCGTCTTGAATAATGAGGCAACGGATTACACCTGGCCATGAAACTGCTTGTAAACCAGTTGTCCAAATACTTTTGGACTTTTAAACCTGTATTCAATTAATTGCAGCACCATGAGAAGATATTTAATGCTCAAAATGATTAACTGTTTTGTTGAAGTACTTAAGGTGGAATTCTTTCTCATTCGCGCTTGAGGTACATTTTAAGTTACTCAACATACTGGGGTTTCCTATGTTATATTTTGCGCTTCATAATGTGCCATACATTTTCATTGGCTGACAGGTCTGGACTGCATGCAGGCCAGTCTAGTACCCACACTCTTTTACTGTGAAGCCATGCCGTTCTAACGTACAGAATTTGGCTTCATTGTCTTGCTGAAATAAGCATGGACATCCCTGTCATCCTCTTAGTATTTATGGAGTCTCCACAGATGTGCAAGTTATCCATGATGCCATGGGCACTAATAAACCCCCCATACGATTATAGATGCTGGTTTTTGAACTTTTCCTCTTTAGCCCAGACAACTCGATTGTTATTATTTCCAAAAACAATGTGAAATGTGAACTCGTCAGACCACAGCATACTTTTCCACTTTTGGTTAGTCCATCTCAGATGACCTCTGGGCCGGAGGTCATCTGAGATGGTCAGTGGTGCTTCTGGTTGTTGTCAATACATGGCTTTAGCTTTGCATGGTTGAGCAAATGGTTGGTGGTGGTTTTCCAAAGTGTTCCGGAGCCTGTGTAATATTTCTCACAATGGTGCCAGTTTGTATGCAGTGCCACCTGATGGGTCGATGGACACAGGCATTCAATGTTGGTTTTTGTCTTTTCCCCATAAGTGCAGAAATATCGCCAGATATTTTTAATCTTTGGTGATATTATGGACTTTATAAGATGAAATCTCAAAATTTCTTGCAATTGCACATTGAAATGTTGTTTATAAACTTTTGGACTATTCACCCATGCAGTCTTTCCAAAAATGTAACACCATCATTACTTGTGAACAACTAAGCCTTTCACGAGTGCTCCTTTTATAACAAATCATGTTACTAAACCAATTCACCTACTTACCTGTGGAACGTAGCAACTGTTTTTTGAGCATTCCACAAATTTCCCAGTCTTTTCCTTCTCCAACTCTTTTTAATTGTTAATCATGAAATTTGAATTCAGAATGTGAGTATATTTCCAAATAACAGTAAAGTTTATCAATATAAAAATTAAAAAGTGTGCCAATTGCTGTAGTTGATCATTGATAAGAAAATATATTAACATTGTGCATAACCTTTTATAGCATATCATATAAACTGCTCATGAGAATAAGTAGATTTTATGACTTTTTTATAAATTTTTCTATAGTAGCATAGTTTGTTTACATGCTCATGTAATGTCTCCTGAAATTCTTTGAACGTGGCAATATTGGCAGATCAAACATTCTGCCTTTGAACTGAACTTGTGATGACGGATGATGATGTCTGTCCCATCTTCATTTAGATTCAGAGTCCAATGATTTTGAAGCATTTATCCTTATCTTAGCTTGAGGCTAAAGCAAGGATGAATATATATACAGACAGCGCCCTCTGTTGGAAGCCCTCAGATTGAGCTAGTCAATGGATTCTCATTTTGTCCAAGTGTGGAATAGTGCTGGCATTGTTTAATCCCACCCACCGCAGTTTGATATGGATAACTGGAGAATTAGGATTTTTAAGTAAGATTTTTGTTCATAAGGAGAACGAACTTTATTAATTAACAATAACTCAAATTTACAGGCTATCAACTCCATTTGTAAAATGCTAATTCACATGATAGCTTTTTAGAGTAGTAATTAACAATACACTATTTCATTTTATATTTGACATAGCTTGGTGGCGATCTCCTGACTGCAAAGCTCTGTTGATTTTTTTTTTATTTCAGCTTGTTGTAAAAGAAAAAAAAACCTTACTTGAATTTCACTTAAACTGGGCTGCTGCTCTAAACAGTTGAGAAAAAGGAGGTGATTAGCTCTTTTTTAAATTTGCAGACCTGTACTAACTGTGTTGTCACCGGGGATTGACATTATAGATGCTAATAAAGTTACAAACATCACATTGTAATTACAGCAGCAGTGCCAGTGAAACTGTTTAGGAGTGAAGCAGAACAATAAACAAGTTAAATTAATAAAATATCTTTTACCACATAAAGGAAGGTCATTGTACTGTAAAATATGAACCAAATGAATAACCACAGTCTGCTGCAGGATTTGGAGCTCCTCTTGTGCTTGCACCAGATCTCTTCAGCCAGCTCAAAGAGAATTCACCCACTACAGGCTGATTGCTCTGACAGCACAATCTTTAATGGATTGGGTTTGTCATTACCAAATGTAAATTTTGACCAAAACATTTCAACAGTCAGCTAAAGATGTCCACTGCTACAACAATGTTTGCACAACTACATTTCAACTACATTTCAACTACATTTCCACTCCCTTCCTAATTTGAAAGTTTTTCTTAACATGTTGATTTGAAGCCACTGGCTGCTCCTCATGAGTGTGTTTCCTTACAGTCAACATACATGCAGATCAGGGTGAGCAGTGACCCTAAATGTCTTGTCTTTATGTATCAAAGTCTATTCACATCTGTTTTAGGAGTATTGCAGCACGTTTAAAATTAAGGACAGAGCTATGTAAAAGAGTTTGAAAATGAAAGAAATCTGTTGGTATGGGATCAAGGAGAAGACAGTTTACCGGACCTCTCACTAACTGCTTGAACCTACCTAAACCTAACCCGAGTGTCTGCGGCAGCACGGCATCGTGGATAATTTAGGTTCTGACAGGGAAGACGAACATGTGGAATAATAAAGAAGAAATGTCTTGTTCTGCTCTAAAGTTTTAAGTATGTCAGACAGGATGGGCATGTAGTTCAGTGGAATAGTGAGTAAACTTTTGAAACAGGTGCCGTGTTTGTAATGGCTTTAAAATATGTAGATTAAATTTCAAATAAATGGTACATTGTTTTATATGGAGGTCAGCTGCCATAATGTAAATATTCTTGTGTGTCACAGTCCACTCCTGGTTTTCCCTTCTACCAACTCACTCTACCTGCCTGCCCTAATCAACATCATTAGACTCACCTGTTCCCCCCAGTCGGTTCTTAACCAGCTCCTCCACACTCACTCTCTGCCAGATTGTCATCATGTCATGCACTACTCTCCAGCACTCTGTTCCGGACGGATCTCCTGGTACCTGACCTGCCTTCTGCCCCTGACCACGTCTCCTTGTCTCTGCCCCGGTAACCTGACCTGCCTTCTGTCTTTGAACTTTGCATCTGCCCGCTCCCTGTCTGCCTGCTGTCTGCCTGGACTCCCTCTCCGGAGACTCCTGCCCCATTCTGAACTTAAACTGTGCTCGCCAACCAGGCTTCCTCGTTGTCGTCTGTTTGGACTCCTGAACATTGTAATTTTCTGAACTGTGCCTGTCTAAATTTGTGCTGTTCTTGGGTCCGCTCTCACACCCGTTACACTTGTGGGTTTAGAGATTGAGGGCAGAGGTTTGTTCTTGAAGTTGTTTTTCAGTTTCTTAAAAGCCAGATCTCAGAAGTAAAATGTTAATATGCAGACACAAATGGAGCAGGTTTTCTCTCCTGTCTCACCTCCCTCCCTCATCTCTGGTCGAACGTCATGAATAATTAAGCTCTGATTGAGCTTAGATCACTGCCTCTAAAACCCTAATATGTCTGCCAATGCACCTCATTTAAATAACTCCCCCAAAGATAAATGACTATTAATGGGATTACGTGCTGTGCTGCTATGCAATTTATTATTTGCCCAGTGACTGATGAAAAACACACGACAAATTATACAGACTGATGGCTAAAAGGTGGCATATGCATTCATAACCAGGACTGAGCTCGAGTACGGTAAATCAGGTTTCCTAACAGATAATGAAGCATCCTGTCGGGCCAGGACTGACTGAGATCTACTGATGCCTGACATCATCCAGCTAAATTACAGATGATTTTATGTGTGACTGAGATTAATAGACAGATTTTACAGATTAAAAAATGACAAGCGCTGAGGGAGACTCACTGAAGAAGAGGAGAAAGTCAGTGATTTTACAAAGCTCAGAGGTGCTCAGACAGTACTAGTGGTTATAGGAAGACAAATCTGGAGACAAACATGTTTTATGTTGTCATCCTGCCTCTGTTTTTAATGTACCATAGCAGGCATCCACTTTATACTGAATTTCATCCATCAACATTTTGCTTCATAACAGAACTGATACCAGACAGAATGTCATCTCCTTACACAGATTTTCTGTCTTAGGAAACTCAGAGTAATGTATCAAGTTGATGGCATTATTTTTCTTGTGGCTTATAAAAACAGCAGTTTTGCTTGGTGGATGAATTGAGCAGAGATGGAAACATGCATCATTTTGAAATAATACATATACTAATGTAACTGCAGTAATGTGGAACAGGATGAAGAGAAATCAGATCTGCTGCTCTTTTAGAGGAGTCACAGTCTTTTTTTAAATTTTTTTTTATAATCTACAAAAATTTTCAGGCAGGTTCCAAATTTTCAGTTTGAAAGTCCTAAGGAGTGCTTGGAAACTCCTCTCATCATTGTCTTAAGAAAATCTGAATTTGAATTTTAAGGTCTGATTTAGTACAAAGAATGCTTATCATTATGCTGAGTCGAGAAAGATCACAGGTAAGCTACCGTGGACATAAAGAAATACTGTATCATGAATACAGTATCAATCACTCAAGCTCCTCAGTCTGATCTCCCAACTTCAGAAGATTTTCTTCATGATTTTTTATTGAAGAGCTTTAGATGGCAATGTGGGAACAACAAAGAAAATGTGCTGTACTACTTTAAATTATATAAGCAACGTGTTAACTATTTGAGGCTTATATTAGAGTGAGTGTTCTGCACCATAAAGCCACAAAAATACTGCTTTCTCAAGAAGGTACACTATAACAAATAACTTCTCCAATCAGACCAGTTAAGTCTTTGTAGACAGTAACTAACTGTTTCAATTTAAAACCCATACTAGAAATTGCAAAACATTAAGACCAAATCATTAATGTTTTCAACCATCATTCAAAATGTTTGTTCTTCCTTTAGGTCTCTGTGTCTGTGCGGATGTGTGCTGGTGTGTTGTTGTAACTTTAGGTGGATTTCTTTTTTTGGGGATTGAACCATCAAACCTCGGATTACTGTACGACCCCTCTACCACATGAGCTCATACGGTAAATTGTATATTGTATGCGCTGCCTGGTGACCATTGTAATAATTCAAGTATCATGCAGGATCCTTTGGTGGTATTCGTTTTGTATATGGGAACCTGTGTCAGGGTTTGTTAAGTCAGATAGTTTGTTTTTGTTTTCTGTTTCCTTTTTGCCTTTTATTTTGGTAATGGGTTTGTATTTTTAAATTTTTAAGTTCAAGATAGAGATAGAGATAGAAATAACTTAATTAATCCCTGTGGGAAATTAATTTGTCACAGCAGCAAGAATGTTCAGGTACAGGACCAATGGGACATACAGCACTATAAAGTGTAAAAGTATAAGATAAAAATAAAAGTAGAAAAATATAAACAGAATAGACAGTTGTAAAAATCTAACAGTATATGCAGAAGTTGTGCAGAGTTTAGTGCAGGTAGGAGGAGGGGAATGATTTTAACAGGTAAAGTGTCTAGTGTCTATTAACAGAGGTGTTGAAAAGTCTGATTTTCTCGTTGTTTCTCTTCCTTCTGTGTATTTATACCCAACTCTCTGTCTATGTCAGATGGTCTGCGTCCTTGTGAGTAGCGTTTCTGGCATTCTTCCTTATGTTTGTGAACTCATGTACGACTCAGTTGGTTTCCTCATGTTCTCCCTCTAGTCTAGCGTTTTTGGTATCTTTGCCTGATCTCTGTTTACTGTGTTCGACCATCGCTTGTTTTTGACTAGTCCTCAGCCTTGTGATTCTGTACTGTTGCCCTTCTTGATTCATATCCCGTGTACCGAACCCAATCCATTATTAAACACTGATTTAAAAAACTTGTTTGCTCTGTGGGTCCAAGCTTGTCCGTCCGAACCTGACACTATGTCAAGTAAGTTTCAAAACAACAGCCCGAGGAGAAAAGGCCTGATTGTGACGTTTGCCTCCCCACAGAGAGTCAATTAAATCCAGAGGCAATGGATGGTGTGAGCCTATTCATACTCATTAGTGTGGGATGCAGACGTGTGCAGGAAGGTGCATTACAATATTAGCAGGCCAGACAATAAATGAAAGTTTCAGGACAGCAGAGTGCCTTAGATTTTTCGCACTGACCTCAACTCATAACCTGACAAAAAATAAAATGAGATTCTGCCTTAAAAACTGAGAGGTTGACCTTAGCCCTCCACCAGATTAAATCAGAGGTCCTGCTGGTTGTGTGTGTGCGTGTTTTATTTTTGATGCTGTAACTGGCGCAAGGCCTGTGCTTACTGCAGAGCATCTGTCCATGTTTCCCACTGGAGACCCCACAGTGTCTGTGAGCACAAGGAGAAAAGAAAGTTTGTTTGTCCTAAAGCTTGTTACTGTGTGTGAATTATTGAACACCTAAAACATTAATTCCTATGATGGATGTTTGTTAACTGGA
Organism: Mola mola; assembly: GCA_001698575.1. Classification (NCBI taxonomy): domain Eukaryota; kingdom Metazoa; phylum Chordata; class Actinopteri; order Tetraodontiformes; family Molidae; genus Mola; species Mola mola. The sequence continues at coordinate 5,566,144 of KV751324.1, read as the reverse complement.
TTACAGTGCTGTGACAATGTGCCTGTCCTCCTCCCAACTTCTTAGTATATTTATGTTTTTTTTGTCACATTGAAATATTTTAGATCATTCAACTTATTCTAATATAAAGACAATGTAAGTTAACATAAGATACAGTATTTTTTACTTACATTTATTGAAAGTAAGGATTTTTTCAAACCCGTATCATCAATTTGAAAAAGAAATTTCTCCCTAAATCTATACTGTGACAAAACCACTCCATAGCCTTCATTATACATCTTGTCATTCAGAAGAGGCAATAATATTTTTTCCAGTGTTTTTCTTACTGTGGGATCATGAACAATGGGTCTCATTTACCAATATCATGTCATCACCAATATCAAAGTTTTGCTTAAATTTGCCGTTGAGCTGTCCTCAAGAAACTCTCTGAGAAAAAATTACGTCAGATTTAAGAACTGTTCCTAAATGACAGAAATGTTCACACCTGTGTGAACACACATTCACACATAAATGCCAATCTCCTCCTAAATAAATTTAGTGATGTTAATTCAGGCTGTAAAATCACGCACAAAAAGATACATGGGATGCAATCACACACTCAGTGAATACTGTATCTTAAGAAGGGAGCTTTGCAGATGAAGTTAAAAAGAAGTGGGCTGATTTGAAATCTGACACCAAAAAAACATTGCAATATTCAGATGACAGATGCAGATTACTGGAAGGGAGACAGCAGGCAAAGAATTGTGTGAGCTGGACCAGTGCACTGGAGTCTGCCTGCAGCAGTACCTCCATGCATACACCCAGGTCCTATTCTACCATGTCTACACTCAAAGGTGGTTCTGGTCAACCAAGAAAGAATTGCAGCTGAATTGAAGCTAACACAGATTGACTCAAAATCTAATATACACTTAAATAACTTAATTTAAACTAAAAAACAAAAAATTAAAAAAAAAATCAATGTGGACTGAAACCTGTTCCATATTTAAGTGATGAGTTTATTTATTTATTAATTGTACACTAAAGTCTAAATAATCACATTGTTAAAGTCATATGAATTTTAAAGAATTTTTTTAATAAGCTTTATAATAAATTGCTGTGAAACTTGACCAGTTTTTCGGTCCCAGGAGTGCATCAGAACACTCATCCTCTTGTCGTGGTGGCTGACGGGGAAATGGTACACCATGTTTTATCACAATGTTATGGACAGGCCATAATTATCCAACAAACATAGAGTGACACAAAATTTGTTATCATTTAGCTGAGGTTGGCTGTTTAGACTTCAAAAGCTTTCACAGGAAAAATAAAAAATATTTTTTACCTGTTCTTTTCACACTAGTTTGTGAAGCAGCTTGACACCTGATGTGTCAGTCAGCATTCTTTTACAATTCCAATTGTATGTTTATTACTAACAATATCATAAGATAGGAAATAAATCCATCTTCTACCGCTTATACTGTGAGGGGTTGCGGACCGGGGGGCTATCAGAGCGTCTTTGGGCGAAGGTAGGTACACCCTGGACAAGTCGCCAGTTCATTGCAGGGTTGACATCACACCTACAGGCAATTTAGGGTGACCAATTAACCTAAGCCCCAGGTTTGCATGTTTCTGGAATGTGGGAGGAAGCCGGAGTACCCGAAGAGAACCCACGCAGACACAGGGAGAACATGCAAACTCCACACAGAAACGTCCTGACCCAGAATCGAACCCAGGACCTTCTTGCTGTGAGGCGACAGTGCTAATCACTGCACCACTGTGCCGGCCCATATAACCCCATATTATATTGACAAACATGTCAGCACTCAAATGTCCATACTTGAGTGTTCATAGATTCTGGTCTTACCAAAAACCAAATCCTCAATGAGAGAACACCAGAATCTTTGGGAAGACTGCATGAGTAAGAAGAAATGTCTTTGTAAGAACAGTTGATGAAAGTTCATTGACTGTAACTGATACAAGTGAGGTCTTTGGGTCTATATACAGTACGTCCAAAGGGTTCATTTGTGACCTCCTGGATGAGCCATTGAACTACTCGTTAAAGTTAAGTTTGATGACCATAAACATTTTAGTGTGAAAGAAATCAAAACTACTTTTTGCACAGGACTGACCTGGGATGGGAAGGACAGGAAAGGATAATCAAGCAAATGGGATCCATATCTGGCAGATCACACAAGATTAAACAACAAATGCAAATCAGCTCTGAATCGTTGTTTTGTGTGTGAATCCAACGCTGATATATTATCTTCCATGGAGAGCCATCGTTGTCCATAACCTAATAACACATAACAATAAGCCCTATCTTAAAGGTATTTCAAGACAAATATTTTCATTGCACCTGCTCTTCTTCACAGAACAATCTTCATGAATGTTCTCAACTTGGTTGCAGCAGTCTTTTCTGTTGAGAAAGATATAACAATTGCTAAACAATTCCTTTGAGCTGCTGGGACGAGGCCGCTTCTGTCCTTTCAGTTCACATATTGGGTTGCAAATGGCTTTTTTTGTATGAGATGGTGGGAAAAAAAATGAAGTCAACTGTCGAGGGCTGAGACATTAATATTTACTAGTCTTGAGGGGGTCAAGGCAGAATGGATCAGGCCATCTTCAGTAAAACATATCACCACCAAAGTGACCGCTTCCTCCTGCTCTGTTGTATTGACAACTAGATTTACTCTTGGAGCGTGTTTTATTCAACTTTGAGCTGGTTTTGTACGGGTTGCTAGTGTAAAACAAGCTCAGCTGTCATGCCAGTTTAATGGGAATGGTGTAATCCACTTCATCCCAGGGTACAGGGGATGAATCAATTGAAAATCAACTTCTGGTTTGGCTACTTTGCAGCCTGAAACATTAGTGTAAAAAAATTGATCAGTGTGGTGTCTGGGGGGGTAAAAGATTTTAGGCAGATTACTTTCAGATCAAAGTTTAATAATGCAGACTTTTAAAGTTTATATGACAGGGTTTGGTTGCATTGGATTTTAGGATTTGTTTGAGGATACTCGACACCAGAGAGATAAAAGTGATTACCATTATGATGTCTCATGAAGAATTACCATTGATTTCCTCTTGAAAAGATGCACAAATGATGAATAATGTAGCAGTACAATGTCCCCAAAAGAGGTTGAGCCTCGGATCAACCTGGATGCAGTATCTGTTATTGATGATGGGCATTTTGATCATCTTCCTCTAAACTCTTCATTTTCTGTAATGTCATATGTCTGATGTGAGAGGTGCTTGAGTTTACTTTGAAAACATTATTTCATTTGTAAGTGACTTCCTGTTGGTCTCCACAAATCACACTGAAGCTGCTTTGAAAACACGCTGCAGTGAACCTGGTGGGAC
>KV751324.1:5519853-5552194 GCA_001698575.1 Mola mola | reverse complement strand
TTTTAACTGAAGTACAATTGTGTATATGGACATGAAGATCCAAGCATTTAAAGATCTTTCAAAGTGATCTGTGGCTCCACAGCCTTCACCATTTTTTATTTTATGGATGATGCTGTGTAAAATTTAAAGTGTCATACTATCTGAAGCAAAGAGGACATAAAAAAGTTTTTTTTGTCTCACCAACAGAATGAATTGATGTTAATTTTTAAAGAAATGTGACAATCATAATTTGCACTAGTGTAATTACAACCCTTCTTTAGGTGGCCTTACAACACATACTGCAGATAAATGTGTGGCTCAACAATATATATATATATATATTAATTATAACATATTTCCTCTGCTCAGAATATATATATCTATATCTCAGAGATGAGAGATATCAACCAGAATTAAATGAGAGACACCTTCATAACAATGTTTGACAATATTGAAATTTAAGAAGCCTTAAAAGTGTCTAGATTGCTGTACCTCTAAGAGGCTCAGTATTCAGGCTTCAGAGAGAGAGAGAGAGAGCAGAATAGACAGAAAGAGACAGTGAATGAGAGACAGAAGGCTGGGGGGGGGTATAGAGAGAAGGGGGAGACTCAAAATACCTAGCTAACCCATTAATCTCTCTTTGTAGCTCACCCCTCAGGTTATAACAGTTTAGGTCTAGTGTAGTTAGTCATCTCTGATTAAAAAAAAAAAAACAATGACTTTATATGAAGATGGCACGCACAAGAGCTCCCCAAATGCAAAGACAAAATATCTGAAAACCTTCTGCGTTGACTGTCTGCAGTATAAGTCATGAAGCCCTCCTACACCATGTCAGTAGATGGGATATGGGCCAAACTAAAAACTCAAAGAACATGTTGAATATTTTCAACTCAAATAGGCTCCAATTGAGGTCATCACGCAAAATGGCACTTCTATCGGGGATACTTTAGCTTCATTTTTGAAGAGTGGGAGGAATCGGAGACACAACGGCCATCTTTAGTAATGTCAGTGGTACACTGAAGTCACCAGTCTCTGTAACATGAGCATGGGGAAAGAAACATGATAGTCGAACAGTCAGACATACTGTAACGATCAAGTATACTAATCATTACACTACACAAACAATGCTCGTCTGGCAACGGGATTGGACCGTGAACAAGCTTGCATTTCAAATGTGAAAGTCAAAGACAATGTGAGCTCAAGGGAAAACCTCCTGTCGTGTGTCGATCGTACAAGTTTGTCTGTTTACTTGTAACTTCAAACAAGACAAATCTGTTTATTTTATGCAATCATTGCTGATGCTGTCCAATGCTTGAATAAACACCCCTTTGGGTGAAATACCAAGATTTTAGGGATTCCTGTGTAAAACAAATAGAGTGAATTCAAAGTTAAAGCAGGGAGTGCTGCAGGTGTTTAAAATCAAAACTTTGGATAATCTAAACTCTGACATATGAAATGAACTTTTACAAATAACTATAGGACAACATTGTACTATATATACGATATAAAATGTTGTGTTTTTAACGCAGGATAGGATATAAGAGCAAAAGATGTTTGATGAACATTAAAACTACTAAAGACTTGATAGAAGACAATGTAAAACTAAGGGAAGACAACAAGAGAAGGTACACACACGTAAGTTCACATTTACATAACAAGCATCCATGACTTTAGAAGTATTTTCAAGAACACATCCAAGGTCATAACCTTTTTTTGTTTAGCATTTTTTCCTTCAATTTTCACCAGTTTTCTGTTGCCTAAATCTAAGGGTGCCAAATTGTGCAAAACATAGATTGACCTACCCCCCTTGCCCTCCCTACAACCCAAATTGATTTCCCAAGGCATCTCTAGCCCAGGCACCTTTGGGCAGATGCATTTTAAATGTCAGCCAATGGAGGGAAAACAATGCAATTAACCTCCAGAACGGCAAAAGGCATGTAAATGTCTCGGCTAGAACAAAAGAGGTGCAAGACCTTCAGATACTGTTCGCTCTAATACTGATTTCTGGGATCGCTACGTCTGCTTGTACTGCTGGAACAGCTGCATAACCAGCCTCAAGTGATGATTTTTTTACTTACAGGATGAAGTTTGAGAAAAACAAACCACAATATTAAATCAAAATCAATGGAGTTTATTTTCATCCAAACTCAATAAAAATGCAGCTATAAGCCATAAATGAGAAAAAATAAAGTCTTTCAATGTGCAGCAGGAGGTTATGGCTATGTGTTTAAATGGAGGTTTGAATTGCTACTGTGCTCTTTTTTTGACTCTGTGAGAGCTTAGAGCTGAACAAAGACTGTGATTACATTTTATATTTAGCTGTAAACATCTCACCTGACATATAATTTCTCTTCCCCTCAGCGTACTGTTAATTACTGTCAAATCATATTATTTTCTGAATTAAGTATTCCATGACTGATTGGTTTTGTAAGAATATGTCTCACTTTGGAGATGCTGACGGATTAACCCATTTTGTTTGTTTCTTTACAGTCTGTATATAAATAGTAAATAAAACTGACAATTTCAAAATCAAAGTTGTGAATGGTCACATCCAGAAATTTGTGTTTCAGTTTGAGCACTACTTGGTGAATTTTAAAATGACAAATAGTGGTTTTCTGTTTGGGTGGGTATTTCTTAAGTTAGTTCCAAATGTTTGTCAGGGGGTAGGGCAGAGGGTGCGATTGCATCCTGGTGCCCTGATGTTTGAAATAATGCTGCAAAAGGGCTTTATTGTATGTCCGTATGGTAGATAAAGACAATAAAGAGCCCTGTAGCGTGCTTTTGCAGTGGGCAGAATATAATCAAGTGACCTCTTGGGTGCCTGTTGAGCGGACAAAACGCAAAAAAGTGCCCCCTAGGGTGGCCATCCAGTGGACAAAATGTGATAAATTAACATTGAGGGAGACTTTCCAGTGGACAAAACATAATACATTGTTCTCTATTTGCTACTGCTCGTCAAACATCCTGAGTCTGCAACTGCTTTATGCAAAGCTAGACAAAATAACTCAACTCTTGTTTGTCGTTCTGTCTTTCATCTTTTCTATCTATTGTCATTTTTTGATTTGAAGACGGCCTCTGAGTCAGCTTTCTGACTGGAGGAGGAAATTATAATAGGTTCTGGGTTTAGTTTTTGGACTTAAGCAAGAGACTTTTCTAGTTAATCTTTGGATTCAGCTGCAATAAACAACTGATAGTATTCAAGAAATGTTCAGAATGGAAGAGCATCTCTTAGTACACGCCCTCTAAGTCATAAGCAGTTTCCTGTAATCTCTACACTCCACTGATACATCTTACTCTTATTCCAATGACAACTTTTCATGCTCTCCTTTAGCCAATTACTTGTATACTGTCAAACTCCTAGGAGTTGTGTAGACTCCTTCATATTGGTGGTACATCATTCTCTGGACCACTGTTATTTCTTTTTTTATAACAATAATAGAGCCCCATTACTCCATTGCTTGATAATGAACATAAAATTCTGAAAATATTCGTTGATTATTGGACTGACAGACAACCATTAAATGGTAGATGTAAATGTCCTGTATTTATATATCACTTTTCTAGTCATTGTTGACCACTCAAAGCACTTTACACCACAGGTTTTGCATTCACCCATTCACACACACATTCATACACTGGTGGCAGTGACTACCTCACAGGGTGCCACCTGCTCATCAGGAATGTTAACTATTCACACATTCATACACTGATGGCGCAGCATCAGGAGCAATTTGGGGTTCAGTGTCAAGGTCACTTTGACATGTTGACTGCAGGGTCTGGGATTGAACCAGGAACCTTCCAATTACTGGACGACCGCGTTATTATCTGAGCCACAGCCACCATTAAAGAGCCAGCCACATCCTGTCCACCTCCTCGCTAATGATATGTAATCAATATGGTGTCTGTTATGCGTTCTCCAACAAGTCGGTTCTAGTTCGGAACCAGTTTTTTGCATTCTGACAGCCAAAGAACTGGTTCCAGTGAAACAATTTCCAGGATAGCACTGACTCTTTGCTTGTGTAGAACAAAGAACCAGAACTAGTGTTTAGTGTAGTGTTTCATCAAACTCATCCACACAATAATTAATAGGAGATTTGCACAATGTATGTAAAATTGACCCAGCAGCAGTCAGAGTAGGAGATGGCCTGTCCACTTGAACTGCGGTGTTCAGCAGAGCAGGAAACACATTTGTAAAGAGTTGATGTAGTCTGCCACAGTTGTTCTAGTGAAAGGGGGGAAATTGTCAAGGTATATAGTGACATAAGATGAATACAATGATACAATTGCATGACATTACATGATTGCTCTCTGTGGAAAAGCAAACTATTTGTTCACTTCATTACAGTCCACACATTTGCACCAACTCTGAACAACTAGCACTAGCACCAACAAAAAGCTAACACTGGAGCGCACCTGGTCACAAAGGCCTTTACAATATTCTCCTGAATATCATTTCGTCCACATAGTGATTTAGCAGTGCAGGCCAGCCGGACTAAAATTGCTGATATCATGTACAAGAACTTTGCACTCTTTGCTACTTGACCAAAGAGTCTGCAATAATTTAAATTAAATAAGATAAACCTTAATCAACCCCAGCTCAGGTAAAACACCTGCCCCGGGCCACCAACCCTGCCCCCGCTCCCAGACATGCACAGAAGAAGAGAGATGCCGTGCTGTGACCAAATAGTACTTTTTCTTATTTGCGTTCCTGTCAGGGACAGATGACCCATTTCAGCATGCGGGAGAGAGAGGGACAAGACGTGATGAGATGGGAGACTGCAGGAGAGAGGATGAGTAGAGCAAGGAAGCGGAAAGACAGAGGATGACCTCCACAAGAAACATGCGTGTAAATCCATGCACACAAACACACAGTTTTGTTGAGTGGGGGGTGAGCAGCAGGGACAGAGTTTGGGTCAGATTCAGAGTGAAAAAGTCACCTTGACTCTGAGAGAGCGGCTTAACCATGAATTTTAAGACTGGTTTAACAACTCAACACAGGACATCACACTCTGGAGGTGGATTAATCATACATTATTAGGAGAAGAGCACCACTAATAATAAATACTGACAGTATGTATTTTGAATGCACACCCATGAAGTGCCATCTCTGTACATAAGATGCTTTGCTGTATCAGTAATGATTGTAATGTCACACTTTTATTGTGGGCATTTGTATGTACAATAAAAACTGTCTCTTTGTGTGTGAATATAATTACACATTTCGGTACCACCAGCTGTTTTAGAACATGTTCTTAGATTTAGAAAGCAGGTTAGGTATAGTGTGTTTTTAATCAGGAAACAACAAACTCATTCTTCAGAAAGAAGCATGAGGCCTCAGTGGGACTTGAAAGGAGCAAAGGAAACATGACTTGCCATCATATACTGCATACATACACCCTACATATCATTCTGTATCCTCACAGGTCACAAACACCCCTATTATAGATGTTTTTAATGTTATTATTATCACAGGCCAGTGTACATCTCATCCAGGATGGAGAAACATCCAATTTGAATGTTCTGTGGCAGGATGTTATTGGCCTCGGTTGCATATCTTTTACATTTTAAAAACAAACAAACCATTGCAAAAGAAGCAGCTCGTCTACAGGTGATCTCGCTATTCTGTTGCTGTCAATCTGTTCTGTGATTCATTATTTAGGATTTCAGTTTTCATTTCAGTTTTCGTTTTGTGCATTTTTGTGCAGGTTATTAATGCTGCCGGCTAACTGATGGGCCGTTCACACCATTAACTGTGATCATGATTGTAACTAGGGCTGGGTATCGTCATTCATTTGGGAATTGATTAAAATTGATTTACAAGGTCTCAGTTCCATGCAATTTCTAATTTGAATCATTATTGATTTGGCAAGGGACACTCGAAATACAATACAATATTTTGTTTCAATATACGTGAAATTATCAGAGAACTATTTCTGTAAATTGCACAAGGAACCTTCTAACTTGGTGCATTGTAAAAATAATGTCAACATAATAATCATATTAAGTGGTTGCATTAGTCCCAGTTAGTATTAAGTTGTTGCTGTCAAGTCCCAGCGACAACCTTTGATAGGTCAACAAATCTATTAACAATATACTGTACTGTATACCTATCTGTATGTCTGTAAGTATTTGGATGGTAACATAATATTTGTCCCTCTGTACAACAATAGATTTTAAAACAATAAAAGAACGATAAAAAGAAATCAAGATGTAATAGAAGTGTAGACTTCCAGCTTTAATTAGCGGGCTATAACAAAAATGGGGGGATTTGTGTAAAAATGGCTGTAATTCCAACATTGTCAATGCAGCACTCTCGTTATACTCCTCCAAATAAAGCTGAAAGTCTCCACTTTGTTTTTTGTTTTTTCAAATCTATTGTTGTGGTGTACAGATGCAAAGTAACAAAAAGTGTGTTAGTCAGTCTTTAATGCAGACGTTCCTGGACAGTCAACTTTTAGTATTAATCTTCGTCATAGCGTCCATTATCAGGAAGTTCTGTCAATAACAACACATTAAATGTTCAAATGTATCTTTGAAAAGCTTCTTTCTGAGTTAGGACAGAGAGGTTTGGAAATAAACCTACAGTATGTGTTTTTAAATGTATATTTTATTCTCCATGGTTTGAAACTAAATGGCAGCACAATGAAAGGGTTGCTTGATAATGGCTGGCACCTTTGTGCTCTAAAACTGATTCATAATTGAAGCGTTGTGTAATCCGATCTGAATTTCCGAAAACCCAACTCTGTGTGAGAAGGACATGCTGGCGACAACACTAAATCTGGCAATAATAACAGAGCACTTTTACCATTAAAGGCCGCCACCACTGAAGAGATCAGATATAAACAAACAAGAGGAAACTGGAAATGAATACAATCCCAGAGTTGATATTCAAAATGAGCATTTCCTGTAGTATCAGAAAAGTAGTAGGTAGTTGTGATTTTAGTGTTCAATGTTAAATTGTATAACTTTTAATCATCATTTTCTTAAACACTGGTCTTTGCCATCACTTGATTTGACTGAAATGTGTTTACACTTTAATTTGTCACAATCTGGCAGTCGCTATCTAATTTCAGCAGTTAATATTTCCTGCCCTGCAGCTGGTTGTCATAGACTTGGATGTACTGTACTACTACTAAACATATCAATCTTCATAAATTATACAAGATGAAATATGACAATCATATAATCCAACCTGTTTACCACAAATTTCCTCAACTACTAAAAGAACATAAAATGACTGAATTCAAAGGCCAGCCTTCACATGAAGCTGGTTACTTGGATACAGTAGAGCAACGTTAACATAGTCTGATTTTACTTACTGGTAATCAAAGGATCCATCCTGGTCTTTCTGATCTACTGGGTCCAGTGGAAGATCTTTTTTGTCGCGCACTAAGGAGAGAAGAACATAAGCAGCATTTACAGCATGTTGCTGAAAGCTCCACAGATGTCATGGTTAGACATGATACATAAAATCATTCATATGTTAAAGGCTTCCTGAGGATAATTAATGAGTGAATTCCTTTGGTTAGTCACAGTTTCATTTAGTTCTACAAATTTGGCTTCACATAGAACTGTTAAGTATCACTGTATCCCAATTCCATACCTCCCATACTCCTTTATACTTTACAGGACCAGTTTTTAAGATGTTGAGTCTAGTTTCTGGGTCAAATACTGATGCTTTGGGTTGGTAGCTCATTTTCTGACAGCCCAGGATACCCAATGCCTATGTAATTCATGACCTCGGAATATGACTTAAAAATCCGCTATGAAGATATTATAACTTTAATGCTAATTATATGCCAAAATATCCTGGTTATTATGGAATGTACTAAATGTACCATTTTGCAAGAAGAGGAAATTATTAATCATGCTTGCTGAAGATGAATTATTATGGATGCATTAATAAATAGATATGCTTTTGGGACATGGCACACATTTCAAAACCAACTTAGTCATTTTTAGCAGCAGCTGTCCTTGGTTTATGTCAGTGCTTTGGTTAGTTCTGAAAAGAGACTGGTGTGTCTCAGCTCCTTTCAACAGTCTTTTCTCTCCTGTTAGATCCAAAATCAAAAACTTTGACTTAAATCATCAGTGGTTGTTAGTTCGTAACTTTGAGGAACTCACACTCAAGTACCCACCTATATGTAGGTATCTTGCCAAACCAGTAATGCAACCACCACCAGCACATTACAAAAACTGTAAAACATGAAAATGACTCAATTTGATACTGGCAAATATATCATTTTGTACCTCAGCATCACTGTTGGATGAAGACTGTTTAGGTGTAATTAGAAAAGGAATAACTCAGCTGTAATTGTATTTTTCTAACTTATGAGAGCATATTAGTAATATTTCAGGAGTAATATATAAATGGACTGTGTTTGAGTGTTTGTATTGTCATTGCCTATAATGAGAAATTCATTTGAACATGAATTGTAACTCATCAAGCAGGTCATATAATAACCAAAATCTGACACCTGAAGACACATCATAGGAAGTGCTTGCGGTAATCGAAGATTCACTTATGCGTGGTATGGTTTAATTAAAAGTTGCAATATTTATTTAGCACAAAAATTTTACTACAATCACAGTGGTGCAGTGGTTAGCACTGTCGCCTCACAGCAAGAAAGTCATGGGTTCGATTCCAGGTCAGGGCGTGTTTCTGCGGAGTTTGCATGTTCTCCCTGTGTCTGCGTGGGTTCTCTCCGGGTACTCCGGCTTCCTCCCACAGTCCAAAAACATGCAAACTGGGGGTTAGGTTAATTGGTCACTCTAAATTGCCCGTAGGTGTGAATGTGAGTGTGGATGGTTGTTTGTCTCTATATGTCGAACTGGCGACTTGTCCAGGGTGACCCCACCTTCGCCCGAAGATGCTGAGATAGGCTCCAGCACCTCCCGCGACCCCTAACAGGATAAGTGGTAGAAGATGGATGGATGATCTAAATAACCCTGATCTGAGGTTATTTATAAAAGAGTCAGAACTACTTACAAAACAAGTTAAGATAGACAGACAATCATAACAGTGTCTGTAAAATATTTAATTATAAAATTCATTCAGTGACTAGTTTAATGCTTCAGTGATGTTATTTTGATCCAAGCAGCATTTGAAAGCTGGCTCTGTGGGGAAGCATCACCAAAGCTGTAGTGTCAGGCCTTACCTGGGTATTTTCCACCACGACTTCTCTTGATGAAGCACACGATGAGGAGGATTAGTATGATGAGGGCGATGGCACACATCAAGCCAATGAACCAGCCTTGAGTGGCTATGTCTACCTGGTCTATGTAAGCTGTAGACAGAACACATGCACACACATACACACACACACACACACACACACACACACATGCAAGGGGGACAGGAGAGGAGAAAGTGGAAACAATGAATGGTTTTTACAGATAGCAAAATCTGTTCTCATCCCAAAGCACTCAGAAGAACTCACAACGAACATCTCGTCACTGCTGGGGAATTCTGGAATCAGGGAAATACATGACTCGCAGCCATGTTTCTACAGTAGCCAAGAAAGGACAACCAAATATTTGCTCTGGAGAGGATTCTCCGAATTTTAGCAGTCATAGTGGATTCTTCTACATGCTAGGAAGAAGAAGGTGAGGCGAGGAATGTTTAGTTGTTGACAGTGTACAACCTCCCCACTAGATGTCAATTAATGCTACATACAGGACCTTTAATACCTACTCACTGCAATGTAACTGTTATTAGACTTAAAACTCAGTCCATGTGTCAATACCTCTTCTGTGATTACAATTTACATTCTGAAGAATCAATTTTCAGATTAATACAGCTACTTACCTTGGAGTTTAAGCTTTACTGTCTGAAATTGTTTGTATGTTTGTTAGTATGTTTACACAAAAGCTACAGGATAGATTTCAATGAATATTTTAGTAAAGGTGACCCAACTTAGATCACATTAAATTTTGGAGTGATTCTTTCACATTTGGAGATTTGGCACTTTGGCATTCTGATAACTTCAGAAATGATCAAAGCTCAAGAGTGTTCAGTAAAAATTAGGGTAAACCACCTCCTTTATTGTTAACAAATGGTGAAACTATGATGAGATTTATCACAATCAAATCCAAACAGCTGCCATGAAGGACATTAGATTTTTGGAAAATAACCCCAGAATCTTGAACTGAATATATTAATACAAATAGAAATCTTACACACATGTTTTGAGGGCCAAGGAATTTCAATATCACATTAACTTTGGGCTGGAGGAGTTTTTTGCAGGGTGATTACCATGTTGGGGGGATTGTTCAGTCAATCATTTGGCAGTCATATTTATATGACTTTATATGATTTGTGCTCATTCAATAGTTTTGACATTGTTGAACTTTCACAAGAATTCAGAATCAGAATTCAGTCAAAATGTGAATGTACTTTTCAATATCATAAATCTTGTGAACATGTGAACAATCTATTAGCATCTCCTTATCAGTTACTGTAAAGAGAACATGAAAATCACAGAAAGACTGAATCTGAAAATAAAACTTCCACTCTTAAATCAGATACATCTCATAAAAACAACCAAGTTGCAGTCAGACCAAATCCAAAAATAGATGGATGAAGACCCCAGGTTACCTTTGGAAGAACATGCATGTTAGTAAAAAACAAACCATTAACAACTCACCCAACTTTGGGTAAGTTACTGCAGACACTACTATTGACAGACTCGCACCCAGAGTAGCCGACCTGGCTGCAACCTCGGTTCTGCTTAGCCAGGTGGTGTCTCACCTGGTTTGGTCTTAAAGGTGAAAGATTTGCTGCTGACGATGTTAAGCTCCTGGGAGTAAACCCTCAGATGGTACGTGGTGTCAGCGGTCAGATTCCTCACTGTAATGGGGGGGTTTGTTTTCACCATTACAACTTTCAGCGTCTTGTTGCCTTGGAGACACAAGAAAGGGGCCAATCACACTCCAGGGGGTGTGACCTGTATTCCACAGTAACTGCTGTGATTACTAGCAAAGGTCAGAGCAGCCTGATGCTTTGCAGGGAGACTGTTATTTTGAAGTGATAGTAGGGTTACGGAAGTGAATTGAGACACATAACAATGCAGAGCCGATCCCCTTCAGAAAGATTATTAACTTCTTAACATTATAGAAGCATACACATGTTGAGTGAAACATTTTGCTGAGAAACTCTGGTTCATGTTCCTCTTTTATGGCTCTGTGACTACATTTTCTCATTAGTATAGTATTCTAGAGAAATCTCATGTACATGTATGGTCAGTGAAGGAGTAAAGAAGCAGGTGTTGATTCAGATGACACAAGTTAACTGCTCCATGAGCTGTTTCAATCAGCTAGAATTGAAATTTACCAGTACAGAGCTTTCTTTGTGCTTTGGTAACATCAGGGTGGCAAGCATTGCTTGTCTCAATCATTTAAAGACCAACAGTCTCCATGAGGTCAACAAAAACTTAACCGAAAGACGTGTCCAACATGGCCGAGTTATTAGCATGACTCTGAGGCTGCAGTGGGAGGAAAAAGGGTGGCACAGGGTGGTGACATCATGCACTATGCTATTGACCACTTCACAAGGTTGACCGAACAAATCTCATTCCAAAGCCATGCTAATAATAACAGTCCTCAAACCAGCCAAGCAAAGTGTCTAGTATGAGAAGAAATGCCTGTCCTTTTCACAAACTTAATCCCATGTGCTTTAATAAAACCAGGGATTTTGCTTAGCATGACAAGAACAATGTGTTTAGTTTTAATCATTTCAGGTAAATGCAAAAATATGATGTTGTAATTTTAATTTCAGTATAATTTTTAGTACCTTACTGACACTTCATTAGATTTTTTTAGGTATTCAATTGATCCATTTCAAGGGCTTGCTACAGTATATACCATATGTCTTTGCATGAACTAAGGGCCGGGAGACACCAAACCAACATCAAGAAGTAGCCATGATATAGAGACCAGCTGTTGTGCTGCCTCATATCACATGCATCAAGCTAAAAAGCAGTACTGGAACACTCAAAGACTGCCAAGTGGTACTCATGTTCTGCTCCTGCATGGAATGTATACATCAGTCAATAAGAGAGAGTGGAAGATGTATCTGTACAGAAAAATCCCAACAAAATAAAGTTTGCCTACTATTTTAGAGGGACTCTCATTTGCTTGCTCACCCTATATAGCTGATAGGAAGATAAAAATGGCCCTGTTGTCTGCCCTTTTGCCTGTTGGTCGTGAACAAAGAAAAAAAAAAAGAGTAAAAACTTTTTTTTAAACCCTTTTTGTCACTTTCGTCTCTATTCCTACGCACTCATTTCCTAAGCTGAACAGCCAATGACAGTCGCTCTTAGCCTACTGCCGACCTAATGCTGATTCAACATGTTGAACTGGCTGAAAAATGCAAACAAGGAAAGACAATGCCAATGTTGTAGGACACACCAAACAGACTTAGATGATAGATGCTCACAGTTGTTACAGAAATTCTTGACAGCGGACCATCAACTTGGTGTATCCCGGCACTTAGAATAATAATTTCTCGAAATCCTAAAAATATAAAATCTTCAAAATCTACGTATATAAATTGTATATGTTGAAAATCTTTATTTTTTTAAGGAGGCAACTAATTTTGCTGTCCACTTGTGATCCAAGTCACTACCTTCATGGTTTAAGAAATCTCTTGCCTCACCATTTGAATTCAAAATTGAATAGGTTTCTTTATATACAGTATGTACAAAGAGAAAAGGGGAAAAATTCCAAAATTAAAGCGGGAACTTGAAAAACTAAACTATGCAAAATTATAGAGGAAAGTACAATTAGCTGTGCTTGAATAGTCAGGATTGTGACTTTGAGCGGCTGGTCATAAATGTTGCCATACTTATGGGTTAGGGTGGTGGAAATTTTCTGAATTTATCAAATTAGTTGAAAAACCTGAAGAAAATATTCAGTTTGAATAATCATCAGACAGAGAAAACCAAAAGTCACGAGGGGAATTGACTAAAATAAAATATATCTACAAATCATCCATAGTAGGCATGGAAACTGAAACACTATTAAATGGTGCATAAGGTATAGTTGTTTTGCCATGTTTATGGTAAAATTTAGTGTTGAACAACTTAAGTTAATCTTGGGATAAAATTGCATTCAAGCAGCTCAACAAGCTATTCGAATACATTAACTCTTTCAGCAAGAATCTGAAGTTGGAGTTGAAATTTAGACATATGGCCATTTACACACATCCTATACTCTGAAAATGATTTCCAATTTCTTTTATGAAGAGTACTCCAACTTCACCTATTCAATGGCACCAAAGATTTACCCTTCACCCAAACCCTGCTCTGAGAGACATGCACAGATTGAGTGAGTTGCAGTCTGGAAGACGGGTGGGGAGGGAGGATGAGAGGATTTTAGAGGTGGGGGAGTGTCAAGTGTTCTCTACCACTCCTCCTGAGAGTCAAAGCTTTTAAATATGACCTTGAAAAACAAGGGAAGGCTGGGTAAACACCATTAGATCAGTTTCATAATGCCCCTATCCTTCCTTCCGCCCTCCATTTCTCTTTTGATTTTTCATTCAAACATCATTAAGAATTAAAGCCACTACCCAAGTACATTAAAAATACATCCTCCCTTCTCAATTTACTTGATCAAAGATTGCAGACTGTTGAATTGGGAAAGTGCAATAGGACTTAGCCTGTGTCAGACTACCCGATCTAAAACAGCTCTGGTAATACAGAAGAGGGATGTGTTTTTAAAAAGGAGGCTTCAAGATTAATTAACACCCAATCCAAAACAAGAACAAGTGATTATGGTAGTGTATAAGACACAATCAGACTGCATTTTAGAGAGAGCAAGCCCATTCACAGTGATGGTCCAGCAAGAGCAATTCAAAGCCAGGCAGCGAGTTTAAATGAAACAATTGTGATGGTGCACTGCATACAATGTATGTAACAATGATGATGTTGATGGTAAACATTCATATAAAAAGACCAGAGAAAGAGAAAAAATGCAAAGAGAGACAGACACAGGAATGTATACACCCTCTTCTATCTGAGACATCTGCTATTAGATACAAATGTCAAAAAAACAAAACAAAAAAACAGCAGCTTCAGCTGAAGTTATGTTCTCTGTCTTACTTACACTTTGTTGTTGTATTCCTATTCTCTTCCGTCATCTAATGCTTTAGCCTCATTTTGTTCAAACTTAAAATACCCTGTTCCATATTACTTGCTTGTCTTGTCAGCAAATGGCTGCCTAATAGTGCTCCTCATTAAGATTTTTCAAAAAAAAAAAAAAAAATAGGAGAGACTAGTTTCAGTAAAACCCAAGCGAGAGAGGTAATGAAGAGGTAATGACCATTCATTACCTCTTCATAAAAGCTTCAATTGAGGCACATGATAATAATTTTTAATAAGAAGATTTAGGAATATTAATGGAGTATGTTTCCATCTAATTAAGATTTATGTAATAAAGATTAAATGAACAGATTTACACAACCCATTTTAAGAGCTCTGGTCATTTCCCTTACTTCAAACACTTTACAAAGGTCCAATGAATGTAACTACACAAATCAAGCTTTTGTCAAAGTTATCCAATGTAAAATAAAACAATAATAGTTAATAGTTAACTATTTTAAAGCTGTATTAATTGGGTTGATTTTGCCATGTGGAGGCAAAACTCTTCTTCGGTAAATTGTTGGCTTATAAAGTTGATATGGCAAATATGAGTAGCGAAGCTTTCTACAAAATGGTAAAGGTTTGATGAAACCATTAGAAACTGTCAATCTCAACAACTGAATCCCAAAAGAGTGTAACGCTCCATTGCTGATAATTGTTAATGGGTTAGAGATATTGATCTTGATACATCTTTTTGCTTGCTTTGTGGCCCTTTATCTGAGTCTATTCTTCATGCTTGATATCAACTTGCTACAACTGATACTGTATATCACCACTCGCTAATCACTCAGTTCGGTTCGAGCGTCAGGATTATACAACTCAAGCTAGGCTTGGTCTTTCGTCTTACTGTCCAGTGTGAGTTCTATCAAAAACTTGCTGCTGTCGGCCGAGAAGTTGTGTCTCCAGCTGACGTTAGCGTAGTTACTGTTAGGCTCCACCGTCAGATTCCAGATCTCCTGCCCAGGGTCCACTACACAAGGGGGTGAGGTCAGGGGTAAAGGTATAAAGGTCAGGGGCAAGGGTCAGAGAAGGCACAGTTACAACCACATGCAGGGCTTCATTTAGACCTTCTCACAGCCCTATGGGAGTCTTCCTATCAGAATTATTGTTCTGGTCCACCCAAAACCAGATGTGAAACTAAGATGTTCATGGATTTAAAAAAAAATCCCACAAGCAGATTTCTGGGAATTTTTCAGTATATGAAACACTCAATTCAATGCTGGCCTCTGGTTCAGAGTGGACCTCCATGCTAACTTAACCTAAAAAACACAATAAAATGCTGAACTTTTCCAACAACCCTCATCACTTGAAAAGGATACTCAGAACTTTAGAGTCCATTTAGTAAATAAAGTTTAAATTCTCACTTCCTGACCAGGAGGATAGTTGAAGGCTACATACCAATATTCTGTAGTAATTCCCCAATTTCAGAGTAGTAGATACAGCATATTGGAATGCAGCCCTGATGAAGTTTCCTGTTTTGTCAGGTGGGAGAAGGTAATCATCTTTTGTTATCTATGAACCATTGTACATGCTTCACTAACACACAGGACAGACAGTGCCACAATAGAGCAACATCGTTTACCCAATACATTCTGAACCGTTTGCTTGGTGGTAGATGTCGCCCCAGTTGTAGTGGTGCTGGTGGAAGAAGGAGTAATCGTCGTAGTAGTAGAAGTAGTAGTCATAGTAGTAGTTGTAGTAGTAGTAGTAGTAGTAGTGGCAGTAGTAGTAGTAGTGGCAGAAATCGTAGTTGTAGGAATGGTAGAAGTTGAAGTACTAATGGTTGTAGACGCGATGGTAGTAGGAGGAAGAGGAGGGAGAGGAGGAGGAGTAGGAGTGAAAGCTGAAGACACGAAGGGGTCGGTGAGCTCGACTACAAGGGAAGAGGTGGAATAGAGAAAAGGGTTAAACACAAGGCAGTAGGAACATCAAACAGGAGAAAGCCACTGAAGCCCTGAGGTGAAACAAGAGCAGCACTCTTCACTGTCTATTGTCACATGATCACATGAGCGAACACACACACACACACACACACACACACACACACACACACACACACACACACACACACACACACACAGTTCATCATCCTCATCGTGCAGACCTTGACACTTGACTGTGTCCCAAAAGGACGCATGCTGGCCTTACATCACAGATGTCAGGTAATTTGAAGAACTATTAAACTTAAGGTTGATATGGAGAGTACTACTCTGTGATTATGTCTTCTTTTGTTGGCACTGCAGATTGACTTTCTTTATTAAATAACCTGGGATACCTCGCCTGGGACGTGTAGGACAAGTCAAAGACACTATTGGCTGCAGGATCCAAAATTCATAGCAACAACTTTGATAAACATTAGTATTTCTTCCTCTACTACAGTACTTGAATATCGATGTGTTGAGGACAAAGCAAGAAATTTGAGGACATCGTCCCGGTCTTTAAGTAACAGCAATCAATGTTTTCTACCATCTTCTGACATTTTATAGACCAAACCACTAATCAATTCTGCTGATGACACTAACTGTTTGTTTCAGTACTAGGAACTATGTAAATACAGTCCTCTCTTCTTCTGATATTTGCTTTCATTAGTTTTAATATTATGTTTGCCATGCATATATAAGGTATTTGAAGTGGTTGCTAGAAGTAAGCTTTTTGTTAGTATTTTTAGCTTTAGAGTTGTAGAAATAAATAAAAATAAATTTGATCACAACTTCGACAGTAAAGGCTCATGTACACCTTCTTTCTTGCAGTTGGATAAGAAGAAATATACACAGGCAAGAGAAGAGTTAAGAGAAGACAGTATTACAATGGTATTGGTATTGAAAATCGTCTTATCCAATTATCAGTTTGAATTTTGCCACTCCCTCTTTTATCGGTCCACTGCATTTCCCAGATTTTCCTATGAAATATTCTTCACACTTACTGTACCTTGGCGTTGTGGTCTATCCAGCCAGTGAAAGATTGCACTGCTGATTCCCCCCTCCCCCTCAACAACGCCAAACCCCAGCCAGCATGCTTGTATCGCCAGGTTGGATAGCAAACATGGCCTGAAAACCACTCTGCGAGTGAAAGAGAAAGTAGGATGGGGTGACGGAATGTGATCAGCAGCAATTACAGCCCAGCGAGCCCAAAGCAACAAGCCGCCTTACGTGATCAGGTAACCAGGTGAACAAACGCAATGGATGAAGATGGCAGAGTGACGTGACTTTGGAATAAATTCGGAAGCAAAGCGATCAAGCCATGGATAGGGTGAACAGGCCGACTGTCATCTGCAGCATCAATCTGCACCAGCTATCAAAACATTTACACTGTTTTGACATTCTGATGTGAGGACGTATGTCTCACCATCACACACACACTCCCAGACCAGCAGAATCATCATTCATCCAGTGACTTAAGAGATATATGAGGTGCTGCACAAGGTTAACTACTCTCTTGTGGCCAACAGAAACAGGCATTGATGCTATGATATAGCAACGTGAAGGTGCGCCATCAGTGATTGTTTCAGACATCAGGGGTGAACGGTCAGCATGGATACAAGCAGCGAGAGGTGGAGGAGCTCTGGGATATCAGGGTAGGAGTCCTGATCATGAAGACCATGCAGTAGAAAAATAAAGCTTTAAATCTGTCCTGTATATTGTACATATACTAAGCATGTGAATCATAGAGGGAACAATTGCATTCAAAGCCAGTGCAAGATCTGAGCATGATGAGTAGCTTCTTCCTGGCAGCTCAAAGCAGCACAAAGACAACACACACACAACTTTGCACACCCGTGGGATGGCAAGATAAGCAAGCAGCAGTTCAGTCCAACAGCAAAAACACGGGCAGGTCTGTGACCTGTTGTCTTCTTTGTATTGTTATCTGAATGTTCCAGCAAAATTACAAATCAATGATTTTTACTACAAGTCATTCATAATGACAGGTAATTAATTAATATGGTCATGGGTTTCATACACATTCTTCAAAAAAGAACATCTAAAGTGAAATATTTATCAGATGATGGTCTAATTTGTGTCAATTCAGTGGTGCTCAATATGAAAAACTTTAGACACTGTAAGATGAGTTTTAAACTAACAATCTTTTGCAGTTTGAGAGTACTAACTACATAAATTAGTAATTTTGATCAGTCCTGCTTCTATGCATTGAGAAATATTGCTAAAATCCTAACCTATGCTAGCATAAAACACTTAGAACTTTTAGTAAATACCTCATTATTTTCTTCTTGTGACTATATTGACTCTCACTTCACAGGACTCTCGTCTACAGTCATATCAAAATGCGGCGACTACAGTAGGTACTTAACAAATACTGTAAATCACCAGTCACATATAACCCTAGTTTTTTCCCCACTTCTCTGGCTTCCATTAAAATACAGAATCAATGTTACATACAAGGCTTTGCACAGTTGAGTTCCTACATACATATATAACTTAGACTTTTACTATTATTGAGTTGTTATTCTACTGGATGTCCTCTGTGATCGTCCAATCAGGGCCCTGAGAGTTCCTCCAGAAGTGATTGGGATTTTTTCGGGGGTAGCTCCTAAACTCTGCAAAAGTTTTCACAGACTAATGGGGTTAGTGTGCCAGCTCCCCCTGTTGGTTTCCAGGGAGAACACCAGTAGAAGTGCACTTGAACATACACTGATAGTGGACTGCACTGCTGTTTAGTGTTAATATGGACAGACATACAGGCAGGCATGGAGCATGGGTGAGTGGAAAGGCGACAGACACATTGTGCTTCCCATTCTTCATTACCTAGACCTGTAGCATCAGTAATGTTCTCTGCCAGAGGGGAAGACAGAACAGGGTAGAGAGGTAAGAAAGACAGAGAGGGATGAGAAAGACAGCGGTGAGAAGCTCACTTCGACGGGTGGTAATGTAATCTGATTTCAGAACTGTCCAGGAGGGTGAGACGCAATAATAACAATAAACAACCTATCTTTTATTCCATATAGTAAAGTATAGGTTAAACCTCAAATGTATGCAAACGTTGATAACACGGATTGTGCAGAGTCTGATCTTGTTCTGATCTGCTGTGTCACTGAGCACTGAAACGCCAGTTTTCCACCTGACACTAACAAAGACAAAGAGGCCTCTGTTTGCTCAAATACACACCTCTCTCACTTCGCTTGGTCACTGTCTCTCTCTCACTCTCTCTCACACACACATAAAACCAGGGCCTCACAATGCAGACTCACTATCAAACCCAAGTTCCAATACAGTGAAGAAAAGGCTGGAAACTATAAGTATAATTACAGCGAAGACAGTTCAAAGGTTCAATGTCCTGAGCTCTAATGGGAAACAGACTGGGAGATGCTGGGTGTGTGAGAAAAAGTACCAGTACAAAAAGCCACATGCTGAACTTTCTAATTTAGGCTAATTATTGGACATAATAGACAGCATTTAAACGGTTATCACTGTTTAATATTTATTTTAAAATTTATCTAAAACAAGTGCTTGTAATAGAAATAGTAATAAGTAATAGTATTTCTATTTTTCATTAAGTTACTAGTAATCAATCAACAATGTACCCAAGTATAGTGCATAGTACACAGTTACTTTATATTCCGTAAGCGATTCTTAACTTGGATTTTTGTTACGACTAAACATGGGAATCAGTTCCTAATATTGATTATTTTTTGCTTTGCAAACTGTATCTTTCCAGAACATTAAATATTGGTCTGTAAGTTTAGATACAATTATAACAGCATCTATTCTTTGTTGGTTCGACTTTTTTTTATATTTTTTATCTTTTTAGACAACAAAAAAAACCAAGATTATTTCTGTATCCCTTAAAAATCAATTTCTAAATTTAACAAAAATGCTAATCGAGCGAGTGGCATTTTACCTGTTTTTGAAATATCAGTCACATGAACTGCTTGTATTGTCAATCTTGATTTCCCTTAGGAGTTTCAGTTGCATTGTCAACCTTAACAAGCTTTTTGAACGTTATCAGTGAAAAAGGGCCCAACCTACAAAAAGCTCACCTTCATTGGCGAAGTATGGTGACTCCTCAGCAATGACCTCCCCTGCTCCCACCCGGGTGAGTGCTGACAGGTAGAAGTTGTAGCGGGTAGATCGGTCCGGCAGGCGCAGCGTGAACTCAGTTATGTTGGGAAGGAAAGTCTCTAGCTGGGGGCGGCCGAGTCTGGAGCTGTTTACTAACAAACACACACAATCACAGAATAACAACATGAAAGAAATGAGGGGTTAGCTGTCAAACTATATTTCCTCTTATTTCACAAACAGCTTCTAGTCCATTATATTCTGTAGAGTTACTCTGACATATATAATCAATAGCTGACTACAACGGGTTTTTGCCTCAACTCTACTGTATAGCTGGTCCAAACACTGAACACTCAAATATACAGGCATAACAATACACTGCACTCACAATGTGATTCGATTCATGATACAGATCTCATTGAACAAATTTCACAATTTGTTTTTTTATAAACTGAGACTGAAGACTAAAAATGACAGAAATGTTTCCTTTTATAATTTCTCAGGAAAAAGTGTAAATTGCTTATCCACCATTTCTAATGTAGGTACAGTATAAACTATGCAAATAAATACACATTTCTTCTTCTTGTAAAGGTGAATCCTTAAAACATTTGTTATTTTTTGGGTTTTTTTAAAAAACAACTAACATGCCCCCTGCTGTCTCAGACAGTAACTACAAAAATATTTTCTTATTTATCAGATTATGGGTTTTTTTATGAGGTAGGACATGTTGCTTTGTGTTCGTTGTGCTATTGAACACACTGTTATTGTCTTCTCTGTTGTCTTGTCACCTTTTGCATCATCCGTCTTAAGGTAACCAAAATGCTGCCACTCCTCTGATTTGATAAAAGATGCGAGATTAGCCCAGTCCCATGGTTCACATTCACTTTGACTTTGAGCCGTTCTCAGTGAGTCTGCAAGTGCTGTCCCATTTTCAAACAGTTTTAAACATAATTATCTGTAGTTCACTCTGTAAGAGTTCATATCAGGGAGTTTATTTCTCAGCTTCCTTGGTGTTGTCATTGTATATGAAATGTTGCTAAGTGCTGTTCCATTCTTATTTATTGCAACTTTAAGCCCTGACAGCTTTTCCCACTCAAGCACTCACCAGGTGACATCATTTCTTCTGTGAGTTCAAGGCTAAAGGTCTGTAGGGGTGGACATTGGTACTGGGCTATACACAAGCTTGAAATCTTCATCGGCTGCTGCCCTATTTGTCTCTGTATACAGCAAATAATGTTGGAATGTCGAACAGACAAGGTAAATGGCACATATGCCTTTAGCTGTTTGTGAAAATTGTTTAATTTTTCAGTCATAAATTTGTATGTGTATATGTACTATGAAACACGGACAACACTGGGAGTATTCAGCTCATAGGTATGAGCAAATAAGTTTTGGAAACTTGCATACAGTATGTGTGTGAATACTTCGGGTTTGACCAATCAGAGGAGCATCTCACCAGTTTGGTACTTTAAGTGATATCCAATCAGAATGCCATTGGGCTCCAGAGGTTTCTCCCATTTCAGGTGGATGGTGTCCAGCCCTCTACGATTTATTGTGAAGAAACTCGGAACATCTGGCACTATAGGACACACACGCACGCACACACATTAAAAAACACAGATGAGCCCAAGCTTATTATAATGTCAACAAAGTCTAGGGGTCGTAACAAGCAAAGCTAATTGCCAGTAGATGTTGGTTCAAAAATATGTAAAAAATTTAAACACGTCATTTCCAATAGTGTCAAAATGTATATCGTACACGTATAAAGTCAATTTGTTAGAATCCTTCAGTCTTTGACCCAGAACATTTTGTGACGTCAGCCTCATGTGCTAACCTCCCTCCTTGGTGGTGAATTCCACTGTGTTACTGGGCGGACCTTCAAAACGAGTGTTGGCCACAACCATGAATATCTTGTATTTAGAGTAGGGCACTAGGTCGCTGAGGATGCTGGACGGCTCGGCCATGGTGCTGTAGAAACCTTTGGTCCACTGCTCCTTTTTGAACACCAGACCTGCTACAAGACTTGAGTCTCGCCAAATGTGCAGCTGAGAGATAGACAAGGAAGGAAAGGATTAATGCATAAAATGCCAGCAACTATGCTCAGAGCATCTCTGCAGCAAATGTGCTTTCAGAAACACGGCCACTGTACTCTGTACTCCTTGAACTCTCCCTGGACGGAGTTCAAGTCCACAGCTTTCCAATGAATGTTTGCCTTGGTGCTGTCGACCTCAGACACGCGCAGGTCACTGGGAGCATCAGTTGGTTCTGAACATATGACAAAGGACAGAGAGTGCGGGAATAGTCGGAAATAAAATCCCCTCTGTGGTGCTCAGTTTCTCTGAGTAGAAATAGTCAGAGACTTCTCATCAACTGCAAGACACTTTTACTAGAGTATTAAGAAAACATGGAATGACTTCAAAATGCCGAAACAAGATCTTAATTAAATCCAAGAAAGGAAAACACATTACTCTACTGCTAGCAAAACTGATTTTAAAATTCTTTTACTTTTGAAGGTCATATATAACGATACATAAAGAAAAATGACAGCATATTACATTATATGCTCCTCATGCTGCCAATGGGCTGGATTGACTGTAGAAAAATTAAAGCTCAATTTGCAGCACAAAAGAGGCATCAGCTATCTCTGTGGTGTTGTGCTGAAAACTGAAAACTTTGCTGATGTGCCAACAAGTTCACATAAAGGGAGCTACAGTGTGCAGGTCATCTCTGTGGTACATGTTAAGTCATTTTTTTGGCCCAGTGCCTGTCCAAAAAGATCATTAGTTGTACGTAGACAAATTTATACTTGAAAACTAACACCCAACATTCTGTCTACGAGATGTTTACTGTGCCTTTACCACAGCACTAAAACCAGAATTTCCTGATCCAACTAGACTTTGGTTGTTGGCACTAGCCATGTTGCTTACACTGTCTTGGCAGAAAAATAGCAACACTTTGAAATATCAGAAGAAAGAAAGAGGTCTATATCCATTGAGAAAAATTATTCACTGCTGACAGTGTGAGAAGCAGCCGGCTTTAGCAGCAAGTATTTAATGTGCATCCACTTACTGTCCTCCCCAGAGTATCCAATCACCACATTGGACTCGGGTCCTGATCCAAAGTCATTCCTGGCCTGGATTTTGATCTCATAAGGCACATAGGTCTCTGTGTTTAGGACTATATGTTTGGACCCGGCTGTGGTCACATTGCTCCACTCCTCCATCACATCCTTCCGTCTCCACCACACGCTATAGTGCAAGTTTGGACCGTTTCTCTCCAGATCGGGCAGACGCTGGAATTGAGCATAGAAATAGAAGGCTCTCTGTGAATGACTGGAGACACTTTGGTGTGCAGGAATGTCTTGGATGTTAACGATTAAAGGTCGGTTTTGATTAGCGTTTTCTATTTTGTGTTTCTCCAGTAGCATCATTTGTTTTAGAGGTATTGAATCATTTCTGCATCTCTTATTTTAATCAGACCTCTTCCCGAGGCCCTTCCTGAGATTTGATCTACAAAAGCAACCTTTGTAGATCAAATATTCTATCATACATGTATCTATACCTTCTTCCGTTTTGGTTCCATCATCAAGATACAAAACCATATGGTAGTGCTATATGGGTCAGCCATGTTGACAATAGTATTTATTTGTCAAATGTAAGTAATTTAATCTATTAATTTATTATATTGTAAGAAAGCAGCAGGAAAAATAATGTACAAATTAACTTGATATTCACATTGCTGCTAATAAAACAGATGAAACATTCATTGAATTTTACACACAAGATAAAATGCCTTTCCCTGTACATGTCTTACCTCCCAGGTGATTTCCATGTTCTCCTTCTCGGAGCCCCACCCTCGCAGACCCTTGGGGATGGCATCAGGGGCTTGTTTTAACAAAAAAAATACAGTTAGGTTCAAAAATCAACAACTCCATGTCTACAGGAACACATTTCTGAACTGAACCTATATATATAGAATATATTTTTTCTGCTTAGACTAAAAGACTGGAACAGTTTCTTAACAATGCGCACTTTAAAGGTAATAGATATCCTAAAAATACATATCCTATCCCTGACAACATTTTGTATTCATAAAAACATTGAGAGAAAAAACAACGGATGAACTTCCACTTTAATCAGTTTCACTGAATAAACACACATGGTTCAGATGGATGTGTGTGCTGTGTCTCACCAGCTCCACTCGTCTTGTATCGTGGCGAGGGGCGACTGGGCTGGCTCTGGCCCACAGCGTTGATGGCAATGACCCTGAACTGGTAGTTGACGAAGGGGGCCAGCTGCAGGATGACTGAATTGATGTCTCCTTGGTAAGACGACAGGTTCTGCCATCTGCCTGGTTCCCAGCGGTCCTCTTCAAACTGGACCAGGAACTCTGCAGACACTCAGTAGATTTGAGAACAGGCAGCAACTCTGATAACACATTCATGTTTACAAACCTTCTTTAAATATACATTATGATAACATTACACTTCAATTTTTTTCCGATTATATTTTTTTCTTAATACTAAAGAGATTAGCTGCATTTTTTTTTCACTGTTTTTGTATTATATTTGTCCTGAGCATGCGTATATAAAACAAACTTTAGTCCCTTCAAGAGATAGAACATGTCAGGAGGCTAAGAACTGATTGAACAACGTGTTCCAGAGTATATCTGTGACAATAACACAATAAATTGTAATTCAATCCTCCATTTATATCTAGAGGAGGTCAGAGAATATAGTACTATGAAGAGTGAGTGTATACTGACGTGTGATTGGTCTCCTGTGGTCATTCCCAGGAATCCAAGTGAGCCGAACGCTGCGTGCGGAAGGGTCTGACAGGTCCAGATCTATGGGAGGGTCTGGACGGTCTGCAGAAGTAAAGGAAATTATGTCATTTTGATGATGATGGTGCACACATACTGTACTTAAGTGGACATGTATGGGATAAGGCATGCTGCAAAACACTTCGCTCACACTGTACATTAATCACACTATGTTTAGATACATATCTAGATGTAGCTAGGACAACCTTTAATGGGATTTTTGCAGGAACATTTTCACACCGAACATAAGATTAAATGACATGACAGGATAGAATCTGCTGCATGCACATGGAAATCCATCCTGTATTAAAACATAGTATTTTATTACACATTGACCAACACACAAAAAATCAACTTTGAGGGACAAACAAAGTATCATCCATTATAAGTATAAATAATGTAATATATCAGAGGCACAAGTTGAGAAAGAATCAGAAAACAAAAAAACTAAACAAGAAGACAAACTAAACAGGAACAGATACAAGATCAACATCCACCCAAACCGTGTGTTACCTGGAGGTAAGGCACTAGAGACTGAGGGGTTGAGGGAGGCATCCTCTGTGGGGTGGGGTCAAGGACCAGGAAGTGAGTATAAAGGTTAGAATTTGCAGGTTAGTCTACTAGCCAATCAACAGCAAGGGAGCACAGTTGTTATATTTAGAACATATTATATTAATATAAGTCAACTTCACTAAATCATCAAGTTTACATTTGATACTTTTGCACAGATGATTAAATTTGAGACACTGACAGAATGGACAATTAAAATCTTTGGACCAGGGAGGTCAATTAAAGTCTCCATATTCTGCTTATTTTCAAATTGATTTATTATTTTCAGGTTTATATTATAATCAATTACAATTAATTTGGTGAACCATGTTAAATGTGAATTAAAAACAGTATACAGTGATTTGCAAATCATTTTCAACCCATATTAAATTAAATAAAGAAAAAAGATAAAATATTTACAGTTCAAATTGATAAAATTGATTCTTTTTTTTTTTTTTAAATATACACTCATTCTGAATTTGATCCCTGCAAAACATTTCACTAAAGTTGGTAGAGGAACAAGACTGGGAATGTTGTGAAATGAATACTTCAACAATAAGTGTCTTCAGATCTCAGACATTTACTGAGTGTTGTTGAAGAAAATTGCTGTTGAAGAATGTAACACTGTGGTAAACAGGTTCCTGTCACAACTTTTTTGAAAAATTATGCAGATATTAAATTCAGAACAAACATTAAAGTTTATCAGTTAGAACTTAGAGTATCTTATCTTTGTGCTGCATTCGTTTAGAATTAGGCTAAAAAGAATTCGCAAATCAGTGTTTTCTGTTTTTCTCCACATTTCCAAACTTCTAACTCTCTGTTAGGTTGGATGAGAGGCGAAACGTCTTCAAGAAACTACAAGAAGTCCAGTTGCCTTCAGATGAAAAACCAATACAACTCTCTGTTAGCTCCTGCCACTTTAAAGCCCCTCTCCCAAAAAGCCCAGTGTGCTGTGATTACTTATCTAGCTCACTTTACTGTCACTGGCTCTGTTTAGCATGTGTGTCACAAATGCCACACCCTTTTCCATAAGCAGATTTCAGTTAAGAAAGGCTAGCAGTTGAATGCACAGCTGTTGCTAAGGCAATGCCGCAAAACATAGCATCTCCTCAACATTGCAATACTGCTAATAAAACTTCTGATAGGGCTGTAGCAAATTGCAGCCCCATCAAAGGACATAAAATATGGCTCTTAGACCTTTTTCAAACATCCAAGTATTTTCCAAAGAGCAAGCACTGTGTTCTATTTCCAATGTTAAATGTTCTTATTTGTACTTTTTGTTAGAAAAATAATAAAAGGTAGAAAAAAAATGAAAATATTGCTTGTCATTTTGTTTCCTAACTGGTGTTCTAACAGAACAAAGCTCTCAGCCCAGGCTTAGCCTGGGGGAGAAGTGCCAATTTTTTCTATTCAAACTGACCTAACTTGACTATTTAAGACCAGTCTAAGGCAAATCAGGTCAAATGTCACTGTTCTGCAAAAGTGGCGATATGAACAGTAGAGGAAAATATCTACTGATCTCATTCCAAAATATACTGTATGTGATTTTATTGCCCAGGCCCTACTTAAGGGACACTGGTCTCTATGGGAGGAAGGGCTGGCCTTTGCCATGGCCTTAAGCTTTGAAACCCAAATTGCAGAATAAGACCACTTTTTCCTCTTTGACCTTTGTCAAAAAGGCTGTTTAAATTGTCCGTGGCTCATTAATACAAAAGTCTCAAATGTTAAAAAGCAATGTCAAACAGAGCTCCTCTACAGCACGACAGTATATTGATACATGCATGCAAACTGTTGAATCAGTGAGATAAGGAAGAGTTAAATCAAAGCTACCTAAGTATTTTAGTAAAATGCACTAACAGTAAACATGCAAGGTTTCCATTTGAAGGCACAGAGTTGAAAACCAGTCGTGTGTCAAGAAAAACTTGAGATATTTACAACAGACAGCTAAAGATGGTCTACATGAGAAAAAAAACAGCAACAAAAAAACAATGAAATGATGTTGTGTGAGTGTATGTGTGCGTTTCATGGAAGCCCTTGTTCAGCATTGCTCTGCATGCGAGTGTACCTAACACAGTGAGGCGACTGGATGCTGAGTCCTGGTCTATCTCTGATCTGACAGTGCACATGTATACTCCCTCGTCGCCTTCATTCACGTTGCCAATGGTCAGTGACTCCTCATCCTTTCTCAGCCTGGGAGACAAACACAGATGGACTGCTTGTTATGTATCAACATTTCAAGTTGATTGTACCTTCTTGAGAGCTGCACATTCAATGCAGAGTGTCTGACGTGATCACTTGGGCCACCAACGGTTTAGGAGATTTTACTGTTACTGTTTTACCATTACCAGTGTACCTCATAGACTTTTCAGTACATTTTGACAAATTATAGGTTTACAACTTATGGGGTTCAAGAGACTTGATTTTCCTGGTAATGTGTATGGTAAACATCTGGATATTCTAATATTTGGTGTGGTGGAGATATGCATTCTTCCTCTTCTACTTTAGCCATGTTTCTTAGACAGAATATGGACATGATGTATGCTATTACTATTTGAACTGACTGCTTTAGACAAGTATAAATTAACACCTAAAACTGAGTTACCAGTTTTGTAAAAGCCATTACCTCCAACCCATGCTGAGAGGCTTGTCATCCTTCGTCCAGGTAACAGTGATTGGCAGGCTGGGATCAGACTTGACCCGACACTCAAAGCGAGCTGTTGAGCCCCTGATGGCTGACTGGTGTGATGGGACTCCAATTATACGAGTTGGTTCTGAGTCGGAGTGACATCGAGGAGGAACAAATACACACACACTACATGAACATTTAGATACAGTACGTTCTAGAAAATTGGGTGGAACTGTTAAGTTGCATGTGACACAACGGTACACCTTAACATGACTGTCCAGCCAGTCAAATCTGTTATGAACATTACCACCAAAGAAAAATCAGAATCAGAAAATCCCCTTTTCCGAATTCATAAATAGCTCATTTGCGTTTGTAAAACCCTTTTGTGCAAAATGTAATGGCCTTAGTTTTAGAGTTGTGTGCTTCTATTGCCAAGCATTCTGTTTCCTGTAAGAAAAAAAGTGAGCTTAATATAATTTAACTAAGCAAATTTGTGGTGACATTGATGTGAAGTTGCTTTGTGGGAAAAAAAGGAATGAAATAAAGTTAAGTTCTGTCTTGAAGTCTAGGATGGATATAGACTGCGTTCTGAAAACAAATTTAACTCTCAGTAAAGAGAATTTCGGCACAAATGGCTCAAACAAATTCCAGCAATGTCGGCTGATTGGCACAAGAAAAAGAAATCATCTCATATATTAAGAATTATTCCGGCACGCAGTGGAAACCATGTGATCATCCGTTAGAGCTGACTGGTGAAATGATGCTGTGATACACAGACTACACAGACATGTTTGGGTGTTGAGTCATGACAAGATGAATGATGCGAGCCTGAACACTACATCATGTCTGACCTTTGACCTCCAGGCGGACCTGGTTCTCGGCTTTACCCAGGATGCTGTTGGCCACACACGTGTAGGTACCCTCGTCCTCTGCTCGGGCCCGTTTGATCTCCAGGGTCCCGTTGATGTAGACACTGTACTGACCACCGTCCAGCCCGCTGCCCTGACCGTTCTTAAACCTGCACGCACAAAAAAACACACAGACGTGGCAAAAAATATGAAGTAGATAATTCATTTTAAGAATCATGTGTTAATCTCAAGGAGAGATGAATGAGAATTTCCAGAGGATAACGCTCAACCTGTATACACCAGTAGAATACTGGGTTAACACATTTGTAGTGTGTGACAGTTGCATGCATGTAATTCATGTGTATTGGTCTGTTAGTGCATGTATGTGTATTACAGGACTGTGTTTATGGTATGTTTTTAGAGAGTGAATTCTCCTAAAAAGGGATTAATAAAATATGTCTTCTGCTTCAGATTAATTTTAATCTCTAAACTGCCCTCTTGGCCGGATCATTATTGAAAGAAAAGAATTAGAATCTCATTGCTTGTACCTGGATATATAATAGTTGATTAAATAGAAAATATGTGAACTGAAGTAAACACAAAAGCACTAGAGGCTCACCAGCGTAGGTCAGGCAGTGGGGAACCAAAGAAGGGACAGTCCAGGAAGGTGCGGTTGTTCGCAATGACCTTAATCAGCTGGTTTTTGGGGCCCAGCATCCTCGGAGGCATGTCTGTACAGAGCGGAACACCTTTACCATCTCCTCACTTACGTTTTTGGAAGCACAAAGTATTTGACATTTGTAATCAAACCTCTAACAGAGCATATATTGTAACTGTCACAGCAGGAAGAGCACAAGTGTCACTGATGACATCAACAAAGTGTTTTTTTCAGGGGAGACAATGGATCTCAAAATGTCTTCTGTGGAAAATGCCACAAGCTGTACATAGAGATGTATCAAGATAACTATAATTACAGTTAGCAGTCAAATTTAAAGGAGGGTAATCTCCACAAATGACATTTCTCTAGATAAATGTGTGTGTGTGTGTGTGTGTGTGTACGCCTACTGTATTTAGATTGATTTAATTGCAATCAATTCAAAAATGCAAATATAGAATTTTGACTGATTAGAGTTGATTATAGAAGTTAATTCAATTTTAGGGTGTTTGTGCTATTTTATCCAGAATAACAAGATGATATAAATTCAGATGAGTTGTACAAACATGAATGCATGTATCGGGGCATCATACAACAACTACACAGAAAGACTGTAAGCGTCTGTCAATAACTCAACAGCTGCTTTCTGTTATCATTAATTTTTCTTTTGACATGGCAAAACTAACACAACAGCTTATATGAACTAGTTGCTAAAAAACTGCAATAACAGTCCATTTTAAGCAGCGGCTTAGAATGAATAAAAATTTTAAGCAAGTAAATTTAAAAAAAAAAAACTGTTGCCAGCACCACACAATAGATAAAAAGTGACATGAAATACAGTGTAAATTACTAAAGCGAATTTTCAATCAAAACCAGATAAAACTAATGCTTTTGGTGTCAAACAGTAGATTCTTACAACGAAAAAACAATATGAGGGGCAAAGTAATCTACTTTATCAGATTTTTATCCATGACAGTCATTTAAAGAAAAACTCTGACTTCACGTCTGTGATCTTAAAACAAGGGTGTTTGCTCATGCTGTATCATCCTCACACTCATTTTTTTGGATTTTAGGGAAACAAAGGCATACAAAAAGTGAAAGAGCACTCTCAGCCAGGGTTAGTGACTTGTCTGTTTTTTTGTCTCACCGAGGACGCTAATGAAGGCATTGGCTAGCAGGTATCCATGCAGGTTCGAGGCATTGCACTGGTAGACGGCACTGCTTCCCATTTGCACCGAGCGAAAGACGATGGTGTCGCCCAGCACCTGTCTGCTATCACTGATGGGAGAGGCTGGGTTTGGGGGGAGGAGGGGGAGACACGAAAATATGATGAAATCATCACCAGTGATTCAAATTTTGGGGACATTTAATTCAATAGGTCTCAGGGCACACAGATACAGTATACACTCACAGTCGTGCTTATTTCCAGTAGATAAACACATGTTTATCTCCCGTTTATTTTTGATATATTCTTGATTTTAGGTTGATTTACAGTGTAAGTGAGACTTATTATTTTTTGTGGTTACACTTTATAGTTAGTGAATAATAATCCATACTTTTTTCCTATGAATTCACCAATCTGTCTGTGCAGTCCAACTGTGCAAACACAATGTAAATATCACATGACAGCCTGGTATATGCCAGGTGTTCATGAGAATGTCCTTTGCGAGATTTTACCATCAAAATTATCAATGTCCAACTAAAATGCTTCCAAATAGAAGAAGTCCTGAGCAGAGAAAAACATCATACTGTTTATTCTGTTAGATATGAGGGAATGCAGCTGCTACACATAGACAGAAGTAAAGTTTGATGCTGCAAATGTCTCTGTTTAACAGGAGGACATAACAGCCATGGAAGGTAATGTTACCTATTGCCAGTGTGATAACATACTGAATAGAGAGCAGAAGATACATCATAGCAGCCACTACAAGGACCCTCGGGTGGCTTTCAGAACCTTACCAACAGCTACTGAACTGTGCAGACCGATTGTGCAGAACTAAACTAAGTGATTATGAAAGAGTTTGGTCTAGACTTGCTCTACAATGTTAAATGTCATGGGCTGACTTTTGTTTTGAATTGATACATAAATAAAACTAACATGACTACACCAAATATGGCAAAATCTAATTTTAAAACCTCTCAGCTAACTGATAATGTATATCAATTGCTGTCATGTTTAATAAACTGCAAGCCAAATGTCCCAAAATCTAGGTTTAATGAAAGAAAGAAAAAGAAACTAAGAAAAAAAACATCAATACTGTCAACAGGTTGTCCGTTGATCAGCCACTGGATGCTCGGTTTCGGGTTTCCGTTGGCCCGACACACCAGACGGCCATTTTCATCTGGGGCAAGCACCAGATTGGTGGGTTTGTCCAGCCAATAAGGGGCCGCTGTGGAACGCAGGGAGTCATGTTAGATTCACAGCTGATTATATTTGTAGAAAAACACTGTTTGTTTCTGTCGCCTCCTCACCTTTGACCTGGACAAAGATGGAGTGGCGTATGCTGCCTAAATGATTGTTGGCCATGCACACATACTCCCCAGCATCCTCCTCAGACACACTGATGATCTTCAGAGTCTTGTTGTAGTTCTCAAACTTAACTTTGTGCCCCGGCAGGTCCCCGCCCTTCTTAAACCATTTGATGGTTGGTGTCGGACTGAAGACAGAAACACATGAGAGACATATTTTAGTGCCTCTGTGGGACCCTCGTCTT
>KV751324.1:5506402-5519623 GCA_001698575.1 Mola mola | reverse complement strand
ATGATGACCTTCTCCGCTCTCTCTGGTTCTGTCCCAATACCCGCACTTTGCCGTAAAGGCTTCCAAGAAGTGCACAGTGCACTTTAGTGTTGTAAGTGTGTAAGGGACTGTTTAGAGCAGAACTGAGATAGTTATGTGCATGTCACTTAGATATTATGTCACTTCTGTTTGTGACACATTGCGCTAGCAAAAACAAACAAACAAAAATCTTTTATACTCTGCTATCAGGTTTACTGTTTATCTATTATTCTTTGTTGCTGTATCATTGGTTAGCTGCTCAAAACATCACAACACTAAAGGGATTATGGGTAATACCCTTAAGAAAAGTGAGATCTGATGTGCACTTACAGAAAGGGTGCATTAAGGTCGCACCAGGGAGGGGATGGACAACATCACTAGAGAATGTGGTCACCCTACGGTCTGGCACCCCTTAGCAAGGGCACAAGTGGGCGGGGAGTAAACTGCAGAGTGGGGATTGCCTGAGCTCATCAGCACTACTGGCACACCTGGGCCCTATGTGCCAGAGTAGCTTCTAAAAAGACAGCCCTTTGGTTTGCTTTCATGCTTGGTTTGTGTTGTTACACTACCAATACTGCACCCATACACTTTTGATCTTACTGATCTAAGTGATTACATGTGCCATGTTTACTCTAAAAAAAATGACCATGGTAAACATTTTGTGATGTTGTGTATAAAGGCAAAATCAAAAGTATTCAAAAACAGACAAAATATTCCAAACTCAAATCCCAAAAACTACATATCAATAATTCAAAATACCTCTGTTCCCTTCTTATGATTCGTCCTCAAATTATTGATTTACATTTCCATAACAGCATGATTGTGGTGTAATTTGTCAATTTATCCCTTGTCCCCCTTCCTGATGTGAGACGGCAACAAATCTCAGGTTATTTAAGCAAATATTAATTTTCATATTTAAAGTCACAGGTAGAGGTAATTTTAGCATATTTTAATTGCAAGTTGACTGTGTCTTTAAACAGCAAACCATTTTGAGACTTTTTTTTAACAGTATTCACAATGATTAATTGTCTGCTCGTGTGTGTGTCAAGGTCCGTTAGTTCCATGTGTCTGTTTGTTAGGGTCAATCTGTGTTTCCCATTTTATTTTGAAATTCAGTTGTGTCTTAATCCCCATGTCCTGTCTTCCCTTCTGTAGGATTGCCTCCCCTTTCTTAATGTGTTTTACCTGTGTTTAGATGTCTACCCCCTCCTTGTGTATTTAAGCGGAGTGTTCCTTTCCTTCTGTGCCAGATTGTCTTTCAGTTTCCTGTGAGCGATCCAGCGTTATATCTTTGTGAGTTCCCTTGTGCATGATCCTGTTTTTCATTCGGTTTCTGAGTTTGCCTGTTTCCAAGATTTGTACCTTTGCTAGTTTGTCTGAACTCCTGGTATCGACCTTTGTCTCATTAAACGGTTTTGATCAAGGAACTTTCCTCGGTGTTTCTGCAAAGTGAATCCTCCAGTCTGTACGTGAAAGTGTGTGAGTGTGCAAGAATGCTCACACGCCAGCAGCAATACACTCTAGCAGCAGTTTCTCGTCTCGTAGTACCATTTTGGAGCTCTCACTCCCTGAAGGTGTAAGGAAGGTCGGAGTGGATTCTGCTACTTTACGGCCTGCAGATTAGGACACACACAATTATTCAAAGTCAGACTAGGAGCTCTACAGGTTATCTTTGTACCATGATTCACTTCCTACACCTCTCCTCAGGCGCTGCCACATCAATTTAACAGTATTATTGTGCTCATTTCCTTGTGGCTGTTTTCTATTTCCTCCAGGCCTTGGCATAAATGGGTTTGACCTCTGGCTTGTCTCACAGGACGACATTAAGAAATGCAGAAAAACAGCAGGGTCACTGATCTTGCTTTAGTGACCAGAGATGACAAAAATTGACACTAAAAGCTTAAAGCCTGCAGCTAATTCAACTTAAGCAGCCTTTTTGACTAAA
Source organism: Mola mola (assembly GCA_001698575.1). Lineage (NCBI taxonomy): Eukaryota > Metazoa > Chordata > Actinopteri > Tetraodontiformes > Molidae > Mola > Mola mola. Next base: position 5,517,660 of record KV751324.1, on the reverse strand, counting down.
ATACAATTAGTTAACCATCAAACTGAAATATATTCAGGATCAGCTGTAGTTGATGGCATTATTCTTCCACCCCTTCCGACGGGACTTGGCTACATTAAAAAGTTTCAGCTGTACGGTAGCTGGATACTTTGCCATAACTAGAGTATTGGTGGTGTTGCACTTTATACTGAAAGCCTTATGCTTGAACTTTTCTGAGGGTGGATCAATTACTCCAGAATTAAATTTGGCCCCTGGTTCTTTTGATGGAAATGCAGAGTACCTAATGATTCCTTGTTCCTGGGAAATTTCCTGTGGTCAAACCCCATTATTTGTACTACAGAACCCGAAGCTATGTGGCATTTTAATCAGATATACAACTGAGCCACTCGCTCTCAATTTGAGGGAATCAAACATGAGGTTTCATGTCTGAGGTTTGTCCTATCTACCTTTTTTTTAAACTGATATTTAGTAGTTCATTCATTCATTCATTCATTCATTCATTGAATGAAATGAATGAATGAATATTTAGTAGTAATTAAGTTAATTCATTTTAACTGAGATCTATTTTTAATTTTAAAACAACCATGTTTTCTTCAGCTTTCTTCTTTCCACAACTTCCTCTTCTGCTACTACTTTACTAGATTTCAGCTCTTTGTTTCCTTTAATTGCCCCTCAACCACTTTCAGTGTTTGGATTTAAACCAATAATTCAGCTGCTGACAGCAAGCTTCTAAATTACACATCATCTGCAACATTGTAAACTAGAGGCTCCTTACCTCAGTTGAAAACATTTGAACTTTTTAATGAGTAAAGATCCAATTATATGCAGTATTGCTTTTTTTTTTAGTTAGCAATACGCACTATTGCTCATGATTATTGACTGAATATTGACACTTGTTTGAATCACTAACAACATTAAAGAATGTGCTTTTTAATGACTTCACTGAGAGTTCTAGCCTCATCTGATCGAGGACAAATGCTGATATCACTGTAGATATATAAAACCCATTCAACTGAGAGTTGCAGCCTGCATGAAGCGTGTCAGGCTGAATTAGCATTAGCCTCCATTGTGATGCAGATTTGTGTGGAATTAAAGCCTCTGTTTAGTGTTAGCTTCTCCAGTGGAGTGGATCTGTTGTTAGCGACACTGAGAGGACAGGAAGGATGAGGAAAAGGAGAAAGGTGTTGAGGGTTAGTGATGGGAGCTAGGATGAAACAGAGGCCGAGGATGTGGGTTTTGCTTATGCAACAGTCAATTGTGAACACAAGTGTGCGTGTGTGTGTGTGTGTGTGTGTGTGTGTGTGTGTGTGTGTGAGAGAGTGGTTGAGAGCATCAGAAAGAATGTGTTCCATGGAAGAAGCTTATTTCCATACATACATGCCTGTAAATGACCACAGCGTGAGCCAACACTGAATATTAATAGTGAGGCTTAATCCTCACAGTCGTCTGAGGGACCTCGCCCATCCACCCGGGTGCCATCGCCCCTCCTCTATTTTAGAATGTGGCATATATGCTGCCACTTTGGCTGACGTGTTCCCTCCAGTTACAGGCTCATTCCGAGGGTGTACGGCACAATGAATATACAGATTTAATTATATACTTGAATTAGGGATAATGTGTGTTAATGTATGTTTTATTCATTACATGTGAGCATTTAATACTGGTTGAAATGTGAAATAAATAGATTACAAGACGAAATTAGATGAAAAATTCTTTCTACTGTGCCTGGCTAGATTAGGGTCAAAGAGGTGTTTGTCTTATATTGGAAGTCACATCTGGTCATTCTCTGCCTCCGTGTTGGATGTGATGTCATTTGAATTGATTCTATAGTTAATGAGTAGCTGTTAAGGAAACAATGGATACTACTGCAGTATTTTACATTAAATTAGTTTGTTGGTTAAATTAGGAGTTTTAGTCAAAAGAGTGACCAACACCATGTTCAAAGTTGTCAGTGTTATCGAAACAAACAACGACTTTTGGCTCAATGTGGCGACATGTGGCGACAAAATTCTCAATTCTCAATTCTCATCTCTATCTACCCTAAAACTACACAATAAATGATGACTTCAGGCCAGAACTGACCTTATTAAGAGATTTCATACTAAAAACATTAGCTGCTGAAAGTTTTGATAAAACTGATCCATTAGCTCTTTGTGCTAAAACCTGATATTAAGACATGGTGAATGTAGTTTAAGGTAAAATTCATCAATTTCTTAAGAGCTCCAATGGTGTTGTAGTGTGATAATTCCAGTTCAATAAACAGCATATATGTTGAATAAGCTTTCTGTTGTGTAAGAAAACAGTGGTTCAGGTAGTTCTACAAGCAGATGTGTGATGTCAATTTTAAATCAACAATTAAGGCTGTCACAAAAAGTAGTGTTAATAAAAAAAATGTAAAAATGTAATCAGAAGAAGCATTTCAGGAATGTTCTACAACCACAGCCCAAAGGTCTCATCTGCATTGGTTTTTGTGTAGGTTATAAAGTCTTTATTAGATTTGGTATGGGAAGTTTAAGGTGATCTAATTGTGTTTCTGGCTAGATATGAATAACACGAAAACTTTAGTTGAGATATTGAATCCATGTTGACTTTATTTAGGACTTTGGTCTCTTGAAAAAGTTTTAATTTCTTACAGAAAAATCAGATATAGTATTGTTGTGTTTTATTAACCTGTTTGTCATTCATCTTTCATATTTCCTCTTGGATATGTATGTGGCATGGTAAGTCCAAACAAACAAATAAAACATCTAGTTTAAGACATTTAATAACCTCAGAAAATGACAAATCTGAACCAACAATCCATACTCAGTGACTTGCGGCCCTGCAGAGAGCAGTTAGCAGGTTACATTGGTGTCAGTCGGAGGTAAGTGGATGACAAAAGCGTCAACGTGTTAAACAGGTTACTGTGGGACACAGCTCAAGAGGTGGACACGAAATGACTCACCACCGTAAGGGTCAGAGGCATTGTAAGAGGTTTCATTACACAGCTCCTCTGAAATCACAGACATACACAGTGGCACATGAGTTCACACACACACACACACTCTGAACACATAGAGAACCATACAACACACACACTTGAAGCTGAAAGAAAAGGTGTTACATCAGTTTAACCTCATTCAACAATTCAATGTCTGCCCTCCTCTGCAGCCACCTGAGGAAATGACATCTTATCACCTCTAGATGGAGATACTGTACATTACTTTCCTTTTAATGCAAAGACATACAGCAGACATGGAGAAAGAACAGTGTGTGTGTGTATGTGTGTGTGTGTACTCACTAGTCTGAACTCTGAGTGTGAACGGGTTCTTCTGCTGGATGGTGTGGGTGAACATGAAGCGGGCATTGCAGCAGTAGTCTATGTGAGCATCTTTGGCCAAAACATTAGAGAAGTAAAGATCGCCATTCAGACCCATGGACACTCTCTTATCCTGAGGGACTGGAGACATGGCTGGAGGACAGATGGAAGACAAAAGTCATGAATTGATTCAAAAACATGGCAGGTACCGCTGCCTTTTGAAAATGAATTTACAAGAAACTGTAGCATGTGTTGTGTAGACTGTCCGGGTGCTGCACTGGTGCCCATCCATAGTTCCCACTACAGACATTTCTGTGATCCTGAGCTCCTTACAAAAACTAAGAGTGCACGCTACTGCCTCCAGCTCTCACTTCATATGTAATGCACTTTTAATCAACCCTTCACATGTTACGGCACCAAGCAGACAACATGACTGCACAACATACGGGATGTGTGTCATCTGGATTTCAGAGAAGAACCTGTATCTACATTGTCTATATGTTTAATAATCCAAGTCTCCAGCTTTTTATATCATTTACAGCCTTTTCAAGCTACAATTTTCACTGAAGCTGCTGAATTCTTCTCAATTAGTTATGTAAACAACAGTTTTTGTTTTTTTTAACAATTTAGGTTCATTTTGTGCTCATGTTTTTCTTTAACAGGTCAATTAGAATGCTGAAATGCTCTGTTTATCAGGTACCAGGTCTGGGGGATCCAATAATGCAGAGACACACAGGGAGCTTTCTAAATTTGGTAGTCGTTTTAATAATGAAGGTCAAAACCAGGAATTCAAATTATGCCAAGGTACAGATAAGGAAAAGGCAAACTTGATAATCGAAACACGGAATACAGGTCTGACGCAAGGAGACTTACAAGGATTAAATGCTGGACTGCTCACAAGAAAGACAAGACAATCTGGCCCAGGAGGAAGGGAACAGGGGGGTTAAATACATGAGGGAGAGGTAGACAATCGGACACATGTGGGACACATTAGGGAGAGGGAGTAATCAGACACACCTGGGGGACAAGACGAGACAGGAAGTGGGGAATAGACACATAGGGATTTCAAAACAAGAGGGGAAACACTGACTGACCCTAATAGACAGACACTAGCGGACCCCGACTACTGTTGCTGTTAGTGGTCAAGGTCTAATTAGTCGGATGTTAAGTTTCATTCCCAGATCCTAAGCAGAGTTGCTGTAACTTTCTGTCAGTTTTAGGTTCATTTTCAGTATTTGTGTATTAGTAACTATTAAGGCCAGTTTTTGTCCACTTGTGCCGTTGTTCTCTCCAGACATTTCCAGGTTTTGACTGAACCTGAATTTATGGATGTTGTGTCCTGTGTGAGTTCCCCTCTGTCTGCTTTCATGTATGTGACCTCTGATCAATAGGTAAAGATTTGGTTCTGATAATATAAAACTGGAAATTACAGTTTAAGATGTGAGACACACTATGGGCTGTTAGTCATTGTTATTTGAGACTCAACAATTAATGCTCTTTACACCATTTAGAGATGTTTTGTGAAGAAAAGAAATGTTCTTTAGGGTTTCCATTGGCATCGGGTCGAATACATACTGTAATGACTGACATGTCGCTTTTTGGTGAACTACTCTTTTTTGTGGGAAAATTTCTTTCATTGCTTACAATTAAACTTTACTTGTGTGTACACTTTATTGTTGCTCACCACTGTTCATCCAGAAGATGAATGGAGGAGGTAGGCCTGGTGGGGGGTTGCAGGGGAGGACCAGTGGGGAGCCTTCAGTCACTGCTACTGGCTCCAGCACCTCCTTTGGCCAAAGAGGAGCCTCTGGTGGACGGGTACAAGAGGGAGAAAAGAGAAGGTTGAAAGGGAAGAGAAAACTTATACAGGATAAGAGTTTCAGTCAGACAAAGGTCAAGCAAGAAACCCTTACGATATTGTGAGTTTACCAGATATTTTAAAGAAAGCAAAGTCACACTACAAAAACAACTAAAGAAAACTTTTTAAAATTGAATGTTCTCTAGTATAAAAATGCTGTTAAACAAACGTCTTTGCAGCCTGTGATGAAATATTGTGTTGTACTGTGTCCTTACTAGAGACCCGGAGCAAGATTTTATGGGACAGAGCCATTCCAAACTCATTGCTGGCAAAGCACTGGTATTCTCCCTCGTAGTCTTCTGGTCGTCCTCCACTGCGAAAACCGATCTCCAATGTTCCAGAGCGCTTTCGCATCGTCACCCTGGGATCTTTTCCAATGTTGAAAAATTTGCTGTTCCTCCGCCATGAGAACCTGTAACAGAACAAGGTGACTATTGATTGACCATAACAACTCATGCCTCTGCTGTTGTTGCAAAGGCCATTGCTGCCTTGTCACGGTTCTTTTTACCCACCACAGGACATTTGATAGTTAAGTTAGTACACAATAAATTAGACTAGAGAAATTTGGAATGGCATGAATTGAGTGAACACAAAAACGGTCTTACTTCTAAAACATTCATAGCTTACAACTACTAGTGTATTTTCACACTCAAATGATGGAGTTTGATATTACAATACAAGCAACAAAACCTGTTTAAAATAACAGATTAATTCAAATTTCTGTCTGAGAACCATTAATGTTAAATTATGTTTTATGTATTTGTATTTTTACAAATACTGTATATCTTTTCCGTGATTATTACTGTGAGCTGACAACACACAAATATTCTACATTGAACTTATAAATCTACCATGTACATTAACAGTCGTCTGTCTCTCTCTGGAAACATAGTTTGTATTCATCCACACATTCCATACATTTAGCCCCTCAAAAAGTAGCGAAGTAAAAGTGACTTGAATAAACAAGGCAAGGATGACATTTAATTACAAAGTTACAGACTTGGCATGAGGTTTTACCCACTGGATTGTAATTATGTTAAGTTTATTACTTCAATGTCCACAAAAAATAAAAATGCTGTCTTGTGTTTGCCATCTTACATTACTCAACCAGCACATGAGGGCAGCACAGAAAATCTGGCACATCGCACACGCACCGTCATCATGTAACAATGCTGTAGCTTAATCCCGGTCAATGTGGTGTTTACAGAGGTCTCCCTGATGAATGAAGAACTATGAATACGCTTACATAACCTTAACGTGCCTTAATTTTTTGTTGTGAGTGGGGATTTGAGAAGACGCTTTTTGGAATTTTTAGGGGTTGGGATGGGCCTCTTTGAAGTGCAGCACATGGTCAAGAGCCTGAACACTAGAACTCTGGAGACCAGAATTTTCACTTTGTTTGTATGTGTGTGTTAAGGAGTTAGACACTGCTTCTAGTGAATAAGTGAACAATCCCTTTCGCTCAATGCTGCACGAGCATGAATAGTCAACTGAGTGTATTATTAGAGCACAAAGCCTGTCTTGGAAAGGACAGAGGCAGTGTGAATGGGAGAGTGTGTGCCTTATTGTCAGGTTGTGTAAGTGTGTGTGTCTGTGTCTGTCTTACATAAAGACACTCTGTCTCCAAGTAAACAATGTACCACTGTCCTGAGCTGATTATACCCAGAGTGATGTAACCACTGTAGACCCAGTCTGTGTGTGTGTGTGCATGGGTTTATGTGTGTGTGTTTGTGCTGAGTAAAAAACAAAGGAAAGCTAAACACTAATCAAGTAGATCTGTATGCCGATAGTGATTTTTACGGTGTTAAGTTATGGAAGTTATAAGGTCCTTCAATCTCCCTTTCTAATAACAAACCAGTGTGGTCTGACCATCGATTAATTATTCAATTGAACAAATCTGCATTCTTTCCCCCTTGTAATTTAGGCGAGTGGTCACAACCTATATTGCAACTTTCCTGTGATGCAGGAAAGGCATTACACAATTAATGGAAAAGAAATGGCTGCGAAATGGTAAATACTTTTTAGCCTTTAAAAACCCTTCAAAGGACTGATTTTATTATCAAAATTGAATCCACTCTTCTATCCTTGATAGGATGCTCAGATGCTGTACATATACTGTAGATTGCACAAATGTCTGCAGGTTTAAAACGAATTAAAGGACACTAAATATATATTAAGTTTCATTAAGATGTAATAAAGCAATTGAAATTTAGAACCCATATGGACTATTGCTTTCTTGTTCAGAGCTTGTTTAGTGTTGTTTAGTGTTACCTACAACAGACATTAGTAAAAAGAAATGTGTGACTTTCTATGACAGGTCCTTCTCCAGAAATAAACCATAGAGAGAGTTCAAACTGATGATGAACAGATAAAACAGTAGTTGGAGCAGTCAAAATGATGGATGTGATGGAAGAACAACATGGAGAGAGAGCGAGAGAGCAGAAAGCAGAGCAGACCTCTCATCAGATTAATGGTGCAAGGGCCGGACAGACAGTTGTCACATTGTGTTAACAGGGCTGTTAGAGGGCAGCAGGGGAGCTTTGGGGAGACATTCTTCACTATAAAGACACTATTCAACTGAAATAGAAGGAGTTCACTGAAAAAGTAAGCTGGGCTAAAGGCCTCTACATACGCCACAATAGCAGAGAAATTTGTTCTCTGTCCCAGGGCTGCGAGAAAAGAATGACGGCATTCTTGTCTTGCAGCCCTGGTTTGGGAGAGGGAGGGAGAGAGAGAGAGAGAGAGAAACACAGAGAGACAGAGCAGCAAATATACACCAAAGACGGACAAACAGACAGAGAGGCACACATGCAGGCAGAGCCGGGTGGTATTAGGACAGCAGAGCAGAGAAATGAGTAGCAATGAATGAATGTTCCAGCTGGGCTGCAATTTCCTGATTACTCTCCAGTTGCATCTGATCGGTGAGCACCCTCTGCAGGCTGTGACTGTTTAATTGACACATCAATCTGTCAGTCTGCTTTTTGAATTACCTGCAGTAACTGTCCAGTTTTTCTTATGAAGATGTGCCATTATATTTGCGTATTTAACGATTCAATGTTTGTTAAATGACAGTATTTCATTTTATTGGTTTGTCAAACAAAGGAAAAAGAAAAAAAGGCTGTTTGATGAAGAAGCAGCTCAGGATCATGGGCGTTGCTGTCTACATTGTGACATATGTTCACAGATGAGGTCAAGTTTGAAAGTTTCATTCAGATTACATTTAAGTATGTTGGCCAACTTCCTTCCTCACTATCTGTTATATTAAAGCAAAAAACTTGGTTTGCATTACTTGTTTACTACTTCTGAATATTTCACAAAACATGCTGTAGGAACTCCTTTTTTTTTATTGAATAGAAATATCCACAACAACAACAATTTGTTTGTTTTAAATGTTATTTTAACTTTCTGTGAGCACCACACTTTTTTTGAATTTGATTAATCTGTATTTGAAGCAGAGAGTCCACATACAGTCACACGTCCCTCACCGTCCACTGACTCAATCTCACTACTCACTATTCAAAAACATTAAGTGAGGCGGGTGCTTTAAACGGTGTTTACCTGGAAGACTGGAGGTCCTCATGGAGTACTTGGTGAAGTATTTAAAGCTTGTGTTGACCAGCTCTTAGGGGTCCTCACCAGGATATTCAACCTGTCACTGACACAAGCTATCATCCCATCCTGTCTGAAGTCAGCTACCAACATCCTTGTCCCCAAAGAGTAATCTGTCAGTAGCATTAATGACTGTAGACCCACAGCGTTAACATCTGCAATCATAAAGTGCTTTGAAGACTCATAGCTGACCATATTAAAGGCAGCCTCCCCTCATCATTTAGTCCTTATCAGTTTGCCTCTGGAGCAAACAGTTCTACAGATGATCACAGACTCACATCACAGCCCTGCACACAGCTTTGAACTTGAATCCCCAGTCAACAATGTCAGGATGCTCTTTATTTACTACAGCTCAGCCTTTAATACCATCATCCTTGCCATTTTAGTTGACAAACTGTCGAAATTGGACTTTTCTCCTCCACCTGCACCTAGATTAAACATTTTCTTACTAATCACACACAAAATTTTAAAATGGGCCTTCATTGTTTCTCCATCCTCACCCTTAGCACTGTCTCCCCGCAAGGCTGCTTGCTGAGCCCACTTCTCTACTCTCTGTACACTCACAATTAGACTCCCGTCCACGCCTCCAGTACCATCATAAAGATTGCTGCTGACAACATAGTGGAGATGAGTCGGCTTACAGGATGAGATGCAGAGGTTGCTTGTTTGGCGTGGTGCAAATAATTTCTCTTTAACAACAGCAAAACCAAAGAATTTATCATTGTCTTCAGGAGTCATCGAGCCTGCCCCCCTCCACATCCATGGAGATTTCCTGAGAGTACTTAAGAAAAATAAGACTGTGGAGCCTCTGCTGGTGTCCCTCTACTATGCCACTATCAAGAGTTTACAGACATAGTGCATTTTGTTGTGGCTGTTCTTTCGCTGACAGAACATTTTTCCAAAGGGTTAGAAATATGGCAGAGAAAATCATCGGCTGCCCATTGCCCTCACTGGAATAAATATCCAGATCCAGTGTCTCTCTAAGGCCAAGTTTCCAACCTAGCCACAGTCTGATCCTTTTCCCGTCTTCAGGTAGGGGTCTGAAGTCACATACCAAGAGACTAATAAACAGCTTTTACGCATGGGCTAACAAATTATGAACTGAAATGAATATGAACTCATGACTTTATCCAGAGCCCTTATGATGTTAAATCCAATAAGCACTAACAGTGCTATTGTTTTACTATTGTTTCACTCTTTCTGAGAGATGTCTGTTGTCTGTCTCAAATGCTTGCATTGCTTGTTCTTTTTTTTTGTTGTACATTCCATTTTATTCTATTTATGCATCTAGATCTTAAAATAAAACCAAAACATGATTGTTTGAATTTAAAAGATACAGATGAAAAAATGATTTGTGTGCGTGTGTGTGCGCGTGTGTGGTGTGTGTGTGTGTGTGTGTGTGTGTGTGTGTGTGTGTGTGTGTGTGTGTGTGCTGCTTACGCTGGCACTGGGTTGCCCTTGGCCTCACACTCGATGATGATATTATCTCTTGGGTCGACAATGTAGTTTTTCACTGACTGTTTGATTATAGTGGGGGGCTGCTTCACTACAAGAGGAGGGGGAGATAACGACAAGGTTAGAGGAAGATGGTTATGTACAGAATATGAACAAACATATTTACACAAACACATATGATATGTCTCTTAGTAATAGCGTTAAAAATATTTTACCAAACTTTTTTTTTTTTTTTTGCCAAAGATAAATATTAATATTTCATATTCATGCATTCAAAATGACTGTGAAACAAATGAAAATCAATAACTGCAGTTTTTTTAGGTCATATCATGATACATGATAGGCAACAAAATAAAATGTCACAACATTTTGGCCATATATACTCTGATATCAATATTGCAACAATACTGTAGAGATTACAAAATGTCACCTCAATTAGATTTTTAATAAATGATTATCAGTAATATGGATTTAGTGACTGAAGTGGGTGAAGAAAAAGTGAAGAAAAAGTGAAGAAAATTATTGCTTAAGAGGATTGGCTGCCTGCTGGATTAAAGGACCATCCTGATGCTCCAACAGAAAGTGCTGAGACTGGACTGCATGAATTACTTGCTGTGTGAGTGAGAGGAAAGACCCTCTATAATTGGAGCTAGTCCAGTAATCTCATCTTTAACTGAAAAAGGAGTATTATACCTACCCTTCATGTTGCTATGGCAGCACAGACTAATCATTATGCTCTCATGTTATGAAAGCCAGGCTATGAGAGATAATTAGTATGGAAACAAATCCTCACCATATCAGCATATAGCAGATCCTCCAAGTGAGAGGAAAGACCCTCTATAATTGGAGCTAGTCCAGTAATCTCATCTTTAACTGAAAAAGGAGTATTATACCTACCCTTCATGTTGCTATGGCAGCACAGACTAATCATTATGCTCTCATGTTATGAAAGCCAGGCTATGAGAGATAATTAGTATGGAAACAAATCCTCACCATATCAGCATATAGCAGATCCTCCAACACTCCAAACTACCTCTGATTCATGGGTGCTGTAATATT
>KV751324.1:5470579-5505906 GCA_001698575.1 Mola mola | reverse complement strand
TTAAGATATTATACTGTATGTCTAAATTTATCACTGCTTCTTACAGCCAAGATCTACTGGAATATATTCATTTCTCATGCACTGCCATCTATCAACAAATGTTGGGGATTTGCACGTGCTTTTGCTGTATGGAGCAAGAGGAGAATCAAACTGTGCTAACTGTTCACTCCCTTTGAAGGTTAAATCATCAAATGGAGTGCAGTCTTACGAAAGCAAACTGTAAAAGCTTGTAGATGGGACGAAACAGAGGCAGTGGAGTACTTACGGTCTTGCACGATCTTTGCTGTTAGTCCAATGTTACACCAAAGAGAGACAGAGAAAAAGATGTAATGTGAATGTTAATCATATTAGAGTAATGTCAGTATCTACATCACTATAGTATGTTACAATTCTGCTTATCTATCATGTAAAGTTATAGCTCAGTGGCCGCCAACTAGTCGGCTGCTTATCAAACTGCTTGCAAGCTCAAAAAAAAGTACTGTTTTCAGGTTTTGTGTGAGGTTGGGTTAGATATTAGGAGAAAATATTTTTGGTGTGTTTGTATGTTCAAAGCCTGCCATCCTCAGTTTTGGATGAATTCTATGAAATATCCTCATCCTCATCTTATCAATTGATTAATTTTCTGGCTTTAAAGCTCTAAAGGTCTTTAAAGGTCCAAGTCTGGAAAAATTCCCATAATTAAAATGTAAACGAAATAAAAAATTGTCAACATTTGGTGAAATTTCAAACAGTCCTATCTCGGCAAATAATTTTCTTCTAATTTACACACTTAGCTTGCAATTTAAATTACGTATTTATAGTGTGAAAATTTAGTTCCAAAATAAGCTTCCTGTAGGTCAAGGTCACAACAAGCGATTTTGTTAAAATTACTATATGTCAAGCTGCCCTGGGCAGAGCTCTTGCAAAATTATACTGAGGTATCCTTTTAGCTACTTTCACTAAAAGTCACTAACTTTAATGGCAGATAATTATTTGAAATATTGTCTATTAAATTTTTCCAATACACAGGCATTTGATAAAGCTACAGTTATGTGACAACAAAAAAGCTCGATGTCAGAAAATGCTACATTAAACATCAGTGGTTGTTATGCTTCGGTGGAGGTATGCACTCTCTAAGTGTTGGATAATTAGCTTCATCCCTTTGCGGAAGAGGGTTTATATGTAGTGACAGACAGAATGCATAGATGGAAATAGAGTAATGGTGTCTGGGTGTCTACGGTATGTTTGAAACCAAAGGTTGGATCACTTAAGAGCCACTGCTGAAGCCTTCAGTTAATGTTGTACAGACTTTATGTAAAAACGTATCTACATTAGTTTTCTATAAAAAGTGAGAGAGAATTTTCATATAAATAGTGTATCGATCAGGGACTCACCTATAAGGAGCATCAGCAAAGAATGAGGAGAAAGGAAGAGAAAAAAAACAAAAGTTATGATTAGATTACCCGTCACAAACTGTAACACTTTATACCAGTTTCCAATAACTGATACTAAAAGAAGGTTAACCATAAGTTCTTTAAAAGATTCACTTGTCTGGCTTAATGTTGGAGGCCAACAAGGCTGCAAAATGTAAGTACTTTTATTTACAATTACCATATTTTCTTATGGTAGTGAAAGGAGATGTATTCAGTAGATTTTCAGTGAACCCTCATCTTTGTAAATGGGAGCACTTTTCTCTAGCAGCTAGATTCTCTATGTGATTCTTTTTTTTTTTGTTTTACTTTCTGCAGCAGCAAAGGTAAATTTAAATGACGAGTATGCCTTGAGGTTGTAACCATGGTGGCAAACTGAATAAATGTGTCAGAAAGGATTGTTGCTCAGAACACAGAGAAGGTTGTCCACTGAATGGAAGGTTGGTCGTTTGATTCCCAGTTGTGGGTACGTTTGAGTGATCAGCAGACTAGACAAACATTACATATAGCCATAGAGATATAGTATACTAGTGATATAGTGTTATCATGAGATCAAGGTAACATCCACATGACTACTAGGATCATGCTATTCACCTTACTTGTCAGTGGTTTTAATGTTGTGGCTTATCGGTGTACATGCATGTCCAGTTACTATTAGTCAATTTGTCACACTTGTTAAATCGTAAACACTAAAAAGAAAACTTGTGACTCGGGGGGGGGTGGGCACACTTTCAATTCCCCAATTCCCTCCGTGGGGAAGTGAATAAGCAATGTTTGTCCCATGAATATTACCATGGTGCCCTTGAGTGAAACTCCAGTGGAGATTTTGGGTATGACAGCAGCTTCCATAACTTTATATATTTGTTGTGTCCTCTTGTAATGCCTAAATTGATTTCTTTAGAATTACTTTTGTTTGAAATTAACTTCTGAAAAAATGTGTTTGACCATAGAGTGTATATAAAGATAGCCAATATTAGAGATCCTAAAATGTAAGACCAAAACATCTCCATCCATTTTCTACCGCTTTTCCTGTTAGGGGTCGCGGGGGGGCTGGAGCCTATCTCAGCATCTTTGAGTGAAGGCAGGGGACACCCTGGACAAGACGCCAGTTCATCACAGGGCTGACATATAGAGACAAAAACCATCCACACTCACATTCACACCTACGGAAAATTTAGAGGGACCAGTTAACCTAACCCACAGTTTAGCATGTTTTTGGACTGTGGGAGGAAGCCGGAGTACCCGGAGAGAACCCAGGCAGGCACAGGGAGAACATGCAAACTCCACACAGAAATACCTTGACTCGGGAATTGAACCCAGGATCTTCTTGCTGTGAGGCGACAGTGCTAACCACTGCACCACAGGCCAAACTAAAAACTAAAACTAAACATCAATTCCATTTTTCCAAAAGGTAGTTTCTATCATTTTTAGGTAGTTCTTATACGGAACAATGATCGAACACAAGGAAACTCACAAAGAAGATACGCTGGATTGCTCACTCAGAAGACAAGACAAAAAGCTCAAACGCTTTGAAACTGCGTTTTAGCTTAAAAAACACAAAAATAAAAAATAAAATTACCTGAATGACATAAATTTTCTTCCTTTAATCATTGTGTGATGCTTTAGATTTCATTTATTTTTGTTTATTTTAAATTGAGAGAACGTCTACTCAATTTACCAAAATTTGTATGTAAATACAGAGGATTTAAGCCATTGAAGCAGAAAAAAGTGTGCTTAATTGAGAATTACTCATTCTTAAAAAATTTCAGGAGAAAAGATGTTCTGATCTTAAATAACAGCAGGGAGAGTTACAGTGTCATAAACATGGATTACGGCTTCAGATTGTCTGATTCCTGTTGTGTGAGACTCATCAAACCATTTTTAAACTCACATTTTTAGAACTTAATTATGTAAACTGCTGTAGAGCAATAACAGCTTGTGTATTTGTACCATCATGTCAGGCTTGCTGTGCCACAAAAATTATGTGGAATCTTATTTGATGCACATAATTAAAATTATGAAAGAAGAACCAATTCAAGTCAGCTGTCATAGTTTCTCTCGTCTGTGTCATAATTTGCTGTAACAAACTGTGTTAAAGTAAATGTAAAATGTCCTGTATTTATATAGCGCTTTTCTAGTCATTGTTGACCACTCAAAGCGCTTTTACACTACAGGTTTTGCATTCACCCATTTACACACACATTCATACACTGGTGGTACATACATACACCACTGTACCATCTGAGCCCCCAGTGGAGCACATTATTTCTGAGTGACTTACGGTCTTGTGGGACTTCAATGGGTGCTGCTTCACGCCACAGTAGAAGCAGTAATGATATGAGCGTCAGGGCTACATGCTCGCCCTGCATGTAGCCCAACATCTCTCCCCCTCTGACTGGCTGGTGTCAACCCTCACCTCTCCTGATTGGCTATATGGTTCTCCTGCTCGCTGCACGAGGACCTGCGTATACAGACACAGATGGCTGAGATGAGGACGGTGTAGCAGACCATACGGTATGTCTAATGTAGAAGTTAGATTGTAACTGTGTGTTGACTGTCCTACATTCACAGCTGAGTCCCTGAGTGGATCCCTGAAGACAAACAATGTGCCACTGATTCTTTTAGTGGGATCAAGCTCCACACACAAGTATCAAAGTATCAGGACTTTGAAAAGATTTTGCAAGAAGCTGAAAGAAAGAGTTACATGGACATGGACTTCAAGGACAAAATGCAGGGGTCAGTGGTTGTGAGGGATAGAGGCTATTTTGACTATTTTCACAAAATCATGGAAAGTTACCACTTTATTCTTGCAAAAGTATGACTTTATTCTCAAAAAAAAAAAAAAAATCAATCAATGTGGCCCTAATTTTTAACATGCAGGTCATATTACGTTTACATAGCAGGTCTGTCAGCACTTTCTGCCAGCAGCATTTGTAATCATTACTAAAATACACAAACATATTGGAAGTGAACTGATGCAAGTCAAAGTATTGACAACTACAGTTTCCTATTCACATTTTAATAATCCACACAAAGATAGTTAACAATATTAATAATAATAATACATTAATTAATAATAATAATATCAATAATATGTCTGGGATTTCTTAACTTTTGTCTCGGAATAATTGATGCTCTATGGACAAGCAAAGTATGACAAAATCCTGTGGCATATTATCTCATGGACAATATTGTATTTATGTTCAAAAGCAAATGGACAATCAACGTTTGACACTGATAATATGAAGTTTGTTACAGGCACATTCTGCTCTATGTTTCACATTTTATGGTTGTGTTTAGGTGCTCTCTCCATTCTCCCACCCCCTTTATCACTATGCTAGAATAAAAATGACTATCATGCCTTTTAACTTCAATATTCCTCAGACAATCTTCTTTAGGTATTTACAGGTTCACATGTATGTCAAAGTAAACTTTTTTTCTGACAAATCCACAGGCTACCTGGGTGGATTAATGTCTGAACATAGATCAAGTGGGTGGGGGTCTGGTGTCTGCACTTTATGAAAATATTCAAAGGGCTGCCTCTCTGTCATTCCAATATGTGTGGAGGGAAAGGAGCTGGGAATCAATTTTTCAGACACAAGCTGCCATAGGTTACGTATGTTTGCGAGTGTACTATGCCAACACATACCTAGGTTTAGACACCAGATGTGTATTAGATGTAGACGAGACTCGACCAACTTCAGCAACATGTTCTTACTGTGCGCTAAGCTGACCTCCCTTTGGAGAGGTATTTTTAAGGCCTTTTCTTTTTATTTGCAATACGACCATTGATCCCAACCCAATGACTGCATTGTTTGATGTAGTTCAGCCAGTAAAATAGGTAATGCCACATTAAGCTGAAGGTACAGCATTTTGGATTTTACTTGTCAGGTTTCTGATACTTAGCTAGAGGAAAGTCATGCCACCATATCACAAGCGATGGGTGGAAGAATTGATGTACTATCTCAAACTTCAACTGCTTAGTTAGACTGTCTAGGGCTCCATCCAGAATTATCATAAGATCTTGTAGCCATTCTTCTCATATTTTAAAACAGAGAGTTCTCACCCAATGATATTTTGTAGCTTTTTTTATTTCTTTTAAATACATATGTATATGTGCTAATATAATTTTTCTGGGTTTTTTGTTTCTATGATTTGTATCATAATATTACTATTACATTACACTTAATAGTTTTGGTCTTGACTATGTTTGGATGCTTAAGAGAGACACACATATCATATTGTATCTTACTGTATCTTTAATTTTATGTATTTTGGAATGGAGAGTGCCAATGTTGTAAGTTGTTGAGCAAAATAAGTACAAAATATTTTGATATTTAACATGCAGATGGTTCCATTTGTGAAGGTGCTTTCACACTTAACCTTTTTGTTTTTCAGTTTAACAAAACCAAATTAACAGGTTTGAAACCTCCCTAAGAGTCAGTCAAAAACCTTACTCATATTCATTAAATTGGTGACACTTTCCAGGTATTTTCAGGGAAGCAGGACTGAGGAGCAACACGAACACCTGAACATTGTCCAATTACAATATGACATTCAACATATTGTGCTTCCAATGCGTACTCTTAAAATCTGAGGGCTTTCTGAAAAATAACTGAATTGCCAGCATTCTCTAAAACCTTATTTCTCTGTCTCTGAAGCAGAATCCATTGACAGCTTACACTTATGGCTTTTAATTGTAAATTACTGTCTTTGTCCTAAAAGTGTGTGAACATGAAAAATTAGTAAACAGAATAAGTTTATAAATGATGCACATGTAGTGTCAGGCTTTTAAGGGAGAAACACATATGTGTCTCATATATACATATATGGTAGTAATAACAATATTTTTGATCACAGATATGTTGGTACAGACAGTCCAGTGGTGACGCTCAACCAGCCAATTACAAGTTCAGTTCGATAAGGGTTCATATTGACCAGGTATGTTATCAGCTTCTCCAGAGTTTGTATTTTGAGATTGAGATTGTATAACAGATATTGCCTCAGTATGGAGAGAAGTAAAAGATAATTTTCTTGCTGTTGACTGTTGTATTCATGTATGGAATGTCTGCATGGTTTAAGAACCTTCCTGTTTCATTAAAGTCAAAGTTATCACATTTGGGTCAGGCTGTGATGAATTGATCTGAATGATTTAGGTCTCTTTGAATAGGTGAAGAGAATCCTCTGTGATCTATCCCACATTTTTAACTCTCAGCATGAGTTGTTACGGTAATGCAGGCAATACAGAATCACTATTGAAAAAATCACCATTGTATAAATTATAAAATATAATTTTGTGGTGAAGACTTGATTGGATTAAGTCATATGCTATAGTAATACAAAGACTCAGTGGTCTAAGCTCTTCCTCCTGTCACATTATTCAACAGTCAGCCCACAGGCCAGTTTCTAAATTGATCCCCAGTGTCTCCCTATGCCAGCCAAGTCTATATACTGGCAACCATACCAGGACCACCTGCCCACTGTTAATCCTTGACTCCATGCTGTCATCCCCCACCAGGATCAATCCTTCACTCTGCTTCAAACCACAGCAGAGCTCAAAGCAGTGACAATAGGATAAAAAATAAAACAGGTGGAGGGGGGTTACCATAAGTTTGATATTTAAAGTCCCCCAGAAAATAAGACAAAATAAGGGTGCAGGATGTGATATAGTGCAAAGCAGTGGCATACTGAGTAGTTCTGTGACTCAGTCAACAGTTACTGTGTTAACAACAATTAAAAAGAGGAACAAACTTTTAATAAAAATTGAACACGTATCTGTTAAAGTAATGTATCTAAAGTTACATTTATTATAAAAAACGGAAAGAGAAAAATATACTGTATGGTGAAACGGAGAACAAAGAATGATGAGCGTGAAACAGTTCAGTGAGAATAATGCTTACTGTTTTTTGGGGGTTTTTTTTTTTACTAAAAAGTGGTTAGAAATGGTCAAATGGGCAATAAACACAAATATATTATCAGCTTTTATCTCTTTAGACAATAAGATGTTTTGTGGCCTGAGGGTTGTCATCAGATTTCAGCCAAAACCTGCAAACACCTACAACACATACACATTATGCATAAACCATCTGGTGGTATGTCCGTTCAACACTATTCCACTAAATAGCTAATTTGACCCTGGGGAACTGGTACCCCGTAATGGCTGGGGGAAGGTGTCAATCACACACACACACACATACACATATTTTTGTATGGATGTACTGTAGAATCACAGCGACCATGTACCGTACATATGGTCACGGACATGGATGAAAACACACCCTCTTTCCACTAGCAACACACACACATCTGTGCAGCCCAGTGATGGTGAAACCTGACCAGTGTCATCACATCTCTGTTAATCACTTTAAATATTTTCAGCACACATGCACACAGACCCACAAGAGAAAGAGAGAATATAGAGGGAAGGGATTAGGAAAAAAGCATGGCAAACAGTCCGAAATGAGCCCTAATACAGAAATCAGTTTTGAATTCCAGATTTATTCCCAGCAGAACAGTGGAGGGAGAGAGAGATGAAAAGGAAAGAAGGTGTACTGAAATAGGTCACTGAGAGCACACAGTGATATCATGCAGGCAGGTAAAAGGGTCAGTCAACATCTCATTCAACATATAACACATTACCTCACATGCTGCTCGAAAATACTAACAGTTGCTAAGCTGCTTCAAACAATGTATGTCCAACTATTTTTAATGTCTGATCACAAATTACATTACAAGGAAAACAAGGCAATTTAATATTGCTCACTTCCCATTTTCATTTGACACCAATGTTTGATAAATCGGGCATTTATTGGGTTGATATCAATAGACCTCACCAATAGATAGATGATGGATGTGGCTGACTGACTGCATTGGAGGACAGATATGGGAGGCTGTAGCTCAGATGTTAGAGCAGACGTCCAGTGATTGAATAGTTCCTTGTTCGATCCCGGACCCTGCAATTAACATGTCGAAGTGTCCTTGAGCAAGACACTGAACCCCAAATTGCTCCTGATGCTGCGTCATCACAGCATCAGTGTGATGGCGCAGCATTGAGTATGTGAATTTTTTAATGCTCCTGATGAGCAGGTGGCCCTGCGAGGTAGGCATTGCAACTAGTGTATGAATGTGTGTACGAATGGGTGAATGAGTGAATGCAAAACCTGTAGTGTAAAAGCGCTTTGAGTGGTCAACAAGGACTAGAAAAGCGCTATATGAATACATAACATTTACTTGGTGGATTACACTCTCCTCAGGCCTCTGAGCACACTGGGACAAGCTGACATTGTTTTCCTTTTCCAGTCATAGGGCAATAACAACAGAAAAGCATTTATGTGCTGGCTTGGTATGAGTCATCAGAAGGTGGTGCAGCCCTGGGTATGGCTGTGGCTCAGAGAGATGAAGGATCGCTGTGTAGGTCAACAGATTTACAGGGTAGTCTGGAGGACATGATAGTTCAAGAACAAGCGCTGCACCAAGCTGGCAATTTTGGCTTGGCTGGCTGCTCTGACAGTGTGTACTCGACTGTAAGCTGTTCCACATTTGTAGTTAAAATAGCACAGCTGGGTTTACACATGCTAGAACACAGACACACACACTCAAGGCGACCTTGAGTGCTCTCATTTATAATGTACTAGCCCAAACATAACCAGGTCAGAGTTAACCTTATTTAGCCTGTGGTCCACAACCTTCGGGCACCTCAGCCATGACCATACAACATAGGGGAATAAATATAAAACTAAAAAAATTAAAAAGCAAATTTTTCAAAAACGTTGGGACACAGTGTAAAATAAAAATAGAAACAGACAGTGAGGATTTACAAAACACTGAATCCCTGTATTTAATTGAAAATAGCACAAGGTAACATATTAATTGGCAACAATTTGGGTTGTAAAATTCCGGGAATTTTCAAAGTTGGAAACTTTCCATGGGAATTAACGGGAATTTATGGGAATAAAACATAAATTTACAAAATTGAAGGTTGGCCCTCAAAAGGGAACTTAAATATAGTTGGGGAAAATATATTGTAGCATAATCTTGGCTAAAACAACCAGATTTAATGCAAGTACACTCCTCAATCACATGCACACAGCACTGCTTACTGCAGGGCTATTGAGGCCACGCCCCCTGCATGCACTGTGCACTCCTCTATCACATGCACAGATGATTGCTTAAACCCTGGAGGCCACACTTTTGAGCCCAAAGCACAAGACTATTTAAGCCACACAGTTGAGCCTGCGGATTATATAAAGTCAAGTAAGTTTTTTATAATATTATGGGGTAAATATATTTGATCTATAATGGTATTACTGTTTAACTTGCAAAAATTAAATAAAAATGTATTCATACAGTAGCTAGCTAGCTGGTAAGTTAGGTGCTAAATGTAACGTATTTTCATTTCATTGACCATTTAAGAGGCTAGCTTATTATAGCTACCTCAAATGTGATGCTGTTTCTTCTGACTCCTGCAAGACGGTTTTCTGTAACCATACAAGAATTTATACATCAATTGTAAAATATTTTGAAGACCATTCCAGTTGTTTAGCCAACTATATTTCTGTTCATGCCATTGCATTAGTGTTTTTACAAGCTTTTTTGTTATTTTATTCTACAGAAAAATGCCACGTTTGCCATCTGATGTGTGGAAGCATTTCACACAAGCTAATGTTGAAGGAAAGTCTTTGTATATGTGTAAATATTGTGGAAAGACATACGTGAAGAATGCTACAAAAATGCAGCAGCATATTGCAAAGTGCCAAAAATTTCCTCAAGGCTCAAAACATTCAGCAGACAAGAGTTCCACTCAAGGGGAAAATGATTCTGCTGTATCAGAGTCAGATACCCTCTCATCAGCTCCTGGTCCCTCTGGTATCAGAGGATTCTTTGATTCGATGGATGAACGTAGCCAGAGAAATGCAGATGAGTGTTTTGCTCGTGCAGTCTATGCAACTGGCTCACCCCTGATGCTGCCATCCAGTGTGTACTGGAAGAGATTTTTGAATATTTTCCGGCCAGCATACACCCCCCCCAACCAGGCATGCGCTATCTACTCATTTGCTGGATGATGAGTTCAACAGAGTGCACATTGTCACCACCCCTCAACCTGTATTCTCCAAGAGCACAGACACAAAGGACAACAGACACACAGGCCCCTACATTGCTGATGAGCTGAAAGCAGTCATCAATGACCTTGGACCAGAGAAGGTTTTCGCACTTGTCACTGACAATGCACCAAACATGAAGGTTGCCTGGGCACACGGGGAGGAGACCTACCCTCGTATGACAACCATTGGCTGTGCTGCCCATACTCTTAATCTTCTATTGAAAGACATCATTGCACTGAAGACAATGGACACAATACACAAGAGAGCTAAGCAAGTTGTGAAGTATGTGAAGGGCAAACACGTAGCTTCAGCAACCTACCTCTCAAAGCAAAAGGAAAAAAACAAGAGTACCACACTGAAGCTCCCCAGCATCACACGATGGTGTGGCGTTGTCATCATGTATGACAGTCTACTGGAGGGAAAGGAGTCAATATCCCAGACTGCAGGCATTGAAAGTGACATCAAGAGAATCCTGTTAGATGATGTGTTCTGGGAAAGAATGACTAGCAGCCTGAGAATCCTCAAACCAATTGCAGCAGCAATTGCCAAGATAGAGGGTGATGATGCCATCTTATCAGATGTCCACTGTCTCTTTGCCGACCTCAAAGAAGAAATCCAGACGGTCCTGCCCACTTCCCTACTACTCAAAGCAGAGGAAACTGCTGTGGTCAAGTCATTGGAGAAGCGCCGGGAGTTCTGCATGAAGCCAGTGCATGCAGCAGCGTACATGCTGGACCCAAAATATGACAGGGGCATACTCTCTGGAGAAGAGATTAACGGTGCTTATGCTGTCATTACAGCCACGTCTGGCCACCTGGGCCTTGATAAAGGCAAAGTTCTGGGCAGTTTGGCGAAGTTCCGAACCAAGCAAGGCCTTTGGGAAGGGGATGGAATCTGGCAGTCATGCCAGCACATATCTGCATCCACCTGGTGGAAGGGACTTTGTGGATCTGAGGCCCTTGCACCTGTAGCCTCTATCATCCTCCAAATCCCACCATCATCAGCTGCCCCTGAGCGTAACTGGTCACTGTTCAGGAACACACACACACACAAAGGTTCGCAACAGACTCACAAACGTGAGAGTGGAAAAACTGGTGGCCATTCGGGCAAACCTAAGGCTCTTTGAGCCTGACACAGAGCCATCTTCAACAAGGCTGGACAGTGACACTGAGGAGGAGGAGGAGGAGGCGGATGTTGAGGAGGCGAACATGGAGGATGTTGATGAGGCCCAGGAAGAGGCCATTGCGTGAAAGGTTTTGGCAAAAATGCAGAACATGCAGAAACTACGCTTGCGAGGTTTTTGTTTTACATGTTGAATGGGACTTTTTTTGGGGGGTGGGGGGCATTTTACTTTTTGATTGGGTGGGGGAGTTCATGTTCATGTTTTTGTTGTTCATTAAAATAATTGATTGTTCATTGTTCAAGAATTAAAACTAAAGTTCTACTCAAATAAATCTGTTGAAATGTCATGTTTTTTAATTGTATTATTTTACATGGATGTTTGCTTATGACAAAACAAAAATATTTACATTTACATTTGTATATGATACAGTTTGTTTAAATTACCCCCAATTTCCAGTTAATTCCCATAAATTCCCAATAATTCCCATAAATTCCCATAATTCCCATAGAAAGTTTCCAATTTGGAATATTTCCGAAATTCCCCAGCTTAACTTCCCATGGAAAGTTTCCGGAAAGTTTCCGCCCCTTTGCAACCCTAGCAACAATTCAAGAATAATGTTCCTCAACATAACGAAGACTTGGGGATTTCATTGTCTAAAGTACATTATATGATTCTGAAGAAATATTTCTGTATTTCGTATTTCTGTATGACAATCAATATTGGATGGCTGTGATTTTTGAGCTCTCAGACAGCAATTCTTTGAAAACAGACACAAATCTGTAGTGACATCACCCAGGGGGAGGGACAAACTTCCAAAACCATTGTCTGTGAACACAGTTTTTTCACTGCATACACAAATGTATGCTGAAAATCTACTACCTTCCATGATGATATGGAAATGCATGATGTTTTCAGTAAAATTAAAATAAAATTATGATTAAGTTTGGATTATCATGGAGTGGTGCATGTCACAAATTAAATACGTATATATAAAAAAAAAAAATTCCCCACTCGCCCTCTGTGGGTGGTCTTGTATCTCCTTCAAGCTCCTCTACCAGTGGCCTGGGAGCCTGAAGGTCCTGCGCAGGATTTTAGCTGTTCTTAGGATTGCGCTCTTCTGGACTGAGGTCTCGGGTGTTATTCCTGGGATTTGTTGGAGCCACTCTCCCAGCTTAGGTGTTACAGCCCCGAGTGCTCCTATCACCACTGATGCTTTTACTTACGACATCTTTTCCAGCTCCTCTTTCAACCCTTGGTATTTCTCGACCTTCTCATGTTCCTTCTTCCTTATGTGCTATCACTGGGGACTGCGACATCTACCACTACCGCCTTTTTATCCCACTTGTTGACCACCACGATATCCGGTTGATTAGCCACCACCATCTTATCGTTCTTGATTTGGAAGTCCTACAGGATCTTAGCTCGGTCGTTCTCAATCACCTTAGGAGGTGTTGCCCACTGATCCTGGAACCTCCTGCCCATACTCGGCGCAGATGTTTCAGGATACTATGCTAGCCACTTGGTTGTGACGCTCCAAGTATGCCTTACCTGCCAGCATCTTGCACCCTGCTGTTATGTGCTGCACTGTCTCAGGCGCATCTTTGCACAGTCTGCACCTTGGGTCCTGTCTGGTGTGGTAGACCCCGGCCTCAATTTATCTTATGTTCAAGGCCTGTTCTTGTGCTGCCATGATCAGTGCCTCTGTGCTGTCCCTGACACCAGCCTTCTCCAGCCACTGGTATGTCATCTCAATATCAGCCATTTTCTCTATCTGTCGGTGGTACATCCCATGCAGGGGCTTGTCCCTCCATGATGGTCTCTCTTCTTCTTCCTTCTCCTCACTGGGTTTCTATTGCCTGAGACATTCACTTAGCAGGTCATCGTTGGGGCCATCTTCCGGATGCATTCCTTGCTTGATTCATCTTGGATTGTGGCTTTGACACTCACTAATCCTCGGCCTCCCTCTTTCCGCTTTCTGTACAGCCTCAGGGTGCTGGAATTCGGGTGAAACCCTCCACACATGGTGAGGAGCTTCCTTGTCTTGATATCTGTGGCTTCTATCTCCTCCTTTGGCCAGGTTATTATACCAGCAGGGTATTTGATGACGGGCAGGGCATTGGTGTTGATGGCTCCAATCTTGTTCTGACCATTCAGCTGACTTCTCAGGACCTGCCTTACTGCCTTGACATGTTGATGTCATTGCTGTAGATCCTGGTGATGTGGATCAGTGAGTCGATGTCTTGCTCACTCTTCGCATACAGCTTGATTTCATCCATATAAAGGAGGTGGCTGATCGTTGTTCCATTTCTGAACCGGTGTCCGAGGCCACTCTTTGTGATGATCTGGCTGAGGAGGTTCAGGCCAATGCTGAAAAGCAGGGGGGATAGGGCATCTCCTTGGTATATGCTGCACTTGATGTTAACCTGGGCAATTGGCGTTGAATTGGCTTCCAGAGTAGTCTTCCACAGCCCCCTCGAGTTCTTGATGAAGGCTCTTAGTGTCCTGTTGATCTTGTATAGCTCCAAGCACTCCAGTATCCAAAAATGTGGCATTGACTCTTAGGCTTTCTTGTAGTCAATCCAGGCAGTGCACAGGTTGGTCTTCCTGGTCTTAAAGTCTCTAGAGACTGCCCTGTCCACCAGTAGCTGTTGGTTGGCTCCTCTGGTGTCACTACCCACCCCTTTCTGGGCCCTGCTCATGTATTGAGCCACATGCCTACTCATCTTGGCCCCAATGATGCCTGACAGGAGCTTCCATGTTGTGCAGAGGCAGGTTATTAGTCTGTAGTTGGATGGAATTGTTCCCTTCTGGGGGTCCTTTATGATTAGGACCGTCCAGCCTTGGGTCAACCACTCTGGGTGGGTCTCATCTTTCAGCAGCTGGTTCATCTGAGCTGCCAGACGTTCATGGAGTGCAGTTAGCTTCTTTAGCCAGTAGTTGCGGATCATGTCAGGGCCCGGTGCTGTCCAGCTTTTCATCCCTGAGACTCTTTCTTCGATGTCTGCCATTGTTATGTTTACTGGGTCCTGCTCTGGGAGATGGCTGTGGTCCTACTCTCAAGTCCACCAACCACTGAGCATTGGTGTTATGTGATGCCTCTTTCTCCCATACACCCTTACAGTACAGCTTATTCTGCCCCCTGGGTGGGTCTGTCCTTGTCTTATTACCCTCCCACTGAGAGTATACTTTGGATAGTTCAGTGGTGAACATCCTGTTGATTCTCCAGGCCTACACGTCTCTAGTGTACCTCTTCATGCGGACAGCCACGGCTGTGAGCCTCTGTTTGGCAGTCTCCAGTGCCTCAGTTACGGACAGCTTGCTGTACTTCTTTAGTACTTGGTGGTCTTGCCGTTCTCCAGCTCTGACAGTTGTCTTACCTCTCTCCATGTTGCCTTGATCTTAGCCTCCAACAGTCTTCTCCATGGAGGGTATAGCACCTTGCTAGCATGCATCTTGCAGCCAAGCACCCCTAGGATTACTGTTTCTGTTGCATATATCAGCTTGTTGGTCTCAGTGATGGTCACGGTAGGGATAGAGTGTAGTGTCGCATTCACATCTTCTAGCAGACAATCTGAGGGTATCCTGCCACTAAGCCTTGGTCACTGTTCCCAGGGGTTCCAGGCATCCATGTTTGCCAATATCTGCCTTCTAAGGTCAGCTGCCCTTGTAGTAATACTTTCCGGGCTTCCTCTTATTGGGGCTTGGAACCCAATCTCTGAGTGTTGGGGGGATGTTGAAATCCCCCCACTGACCTGATGTCCTGACTCCCCCTTGCTGTAGCATCATTGTTGTACCTCATCAATCTCTAGTTGTTAGTTGTCGATTGCGGACATTGGAACACTGAGTTACGAGCTGTTTCTTCGTTAGCTTGGATGTAGGGTGTCGAAGCATCCATAGGTCCCACATCTGTTGCATGTAACCCCTCCGACTGGGGTTGCTGGTGTAGAAGCATTCCATTAATCCCACATTGTCATGCCTGCTCCATGTATGTCCAAGTATGTCATGTATGTAGCCCTCTTCTCATCAGGTTGCCCTGGTTCCCCAACACCTGACGCGGACCTTGTCGACCCGGGCGACTACCGAGCTGGTATGGCTTTTCTTAATCTTGGTTGCACTCATATCGAGGTATGGCAGTTAGCACTAAGGACCTTGCCACAGGCCCAACTGGATTCAGGCCCCAACCGGGATTTGAAAGCTGATCTCCTGAACCGAATCCAGCTGCTAATATATATATAAATGCCATCAGAAGCTAACAACTAACAACAATGTTGGTGGTCTTGATTGGATCCTAGATGATGGGATTAGGGAAAAGTGGACTACAATCTTTGAAAAATGTGCAGGAAAAGATTTTCTCCCAACCCTCAAAATGCTCTAAAGTGACCAAAACGAAAGGTGAAGATGGACACTATGGCATCTTGCTCCTCAACAGATAATTTGTGATTGAGTCCTGGAAAATCAACTGATACTTATGCCTGAAAATGTGTCTTCCATCTTTCGGAGGTACAGCAGACATGAGAATGAAAGCATGCTTTTGTATGAAAGTTTCGTAGACATGACAAAGGCCTTTGACATTGTCTCACCAGGCTCTTAATGCGACAACCAATACATCAGCCATATTCATATCAGCAGATAACAATATTGAGCTGATATATACTGTAGGTGCATCACTACCATCATCAATCAGTTTGTCTCTCATCAATGCAGTCCTTATTCTACATCCTAAAGAACCCAGGTTCTAAATTAACGTCCAGCCAGCCATCATCCCAGCTGAGTTGTGTCAGCGGAGCCTATGACTGAAAACAGCTAAGACCTAAAGCCCCAAACAAAAGTCCTGGTTTGAAGAGCACATTTCCCCTACCCTGGAGCTCAGTAACGGACAACTTACATCACACACCTGACAGCCCTGGAACGCCACCTTCAAAGATCCCATCAGATGAGAGGAAGACAGATCTGCCAAAATTGGCATTGTGGAGGAAGCCGACATTACCACCACAATAATGTAGCACAAACTGATGGGCATGTCATGTGGTCCCACACACCTTTCACTAAAAGCCCTTATACACCCAGCAGAAGGAAAGTCAACGAGTTATCAATCATGATTTACATTTGTGAAAGGTGTAGTAAAGAACTATCCATGCTTTCTTATGGCAAATAGATGATAAAAGTTACACGATATGATATGAGAATACATCATTATATTGTGATATGGCAGAAATGTTTTCTCTTCCCGGTTTCAAAGGCTGTGTTACAGTAGAATGATATAATTTTCTGAACCTTATCTGTATTTTACCGTTCTAATATTTGCTTCTTATGGCTTCAGTCAATTAGTTCACATTTATCAAAAATGATATTGTGTTAATATTTGTCAATGTACCAGTAGTCCTATATATTGTTGATTGTTGCAGTGTTGCTATCATGGTATATGTTCAAAAATATACATATTTATATTGTGATATTTAAATTTGATTACCAGTTGGCATTTACAGTGAAAAGAACTTTTGTCCTGATACACAGTATATATCCTGATATATTCCAATTATCATGATATGGCTTTAAAAAAAATTGCTATATTATTTTCAGGTCATACAACATGACACAATAGTGCCAGTTGAATATTTGTTTTTTAAGCTAATCAACAAATATGCAAGTTTTTATTTTTCTGGATATGGATATCATACCCAAGTCATATGGCTAAAGTTTATTGCAAATGGGCATATTTCACACAGGGGGCCTGACAGGGACGTCCTCGCTTTCATTTAATCTTTGCTTTTTTCATTAAACTACTTACATATGTTTACACACATCCCCAAAACGAGTCAATATGAAAATGATTGAAGTAAAGTAAGAGTAAAGGACCTTCATTTGTCCTTAAATAAGGAATGTTCAGCATTGAAAGGCCTAGTTGAACAGTGATAATAAAAGTGTTCACTTACATTTATTACATTGCCCATCGCAATCTTCACTCTCTATGTTTTAGTTGCAACACCTAATACTTATCAACACTCAATCCTTCTCTAATAACCTAAACCTAAATAACCAAAGCCTGATCCGTTATGGACTACAAACCTGATACGTCTGAAAAATGACAACCAAACCATCCTCAAGCTACTGCCGAAATCCTCAGATCCGTTCTCAGTTAACCCGATAATGTGTAAGATTTTCTAAATAGAGTTTTAATTGCTCAGGGACACCCAATACTTTTCAAAACTAGATCCTTCTCAAATAATTCTTCTCAAAATTAGGGTTATTCAAGTCAGTTTCACCCACTTCCCAATACCTCATGGAAATTGGATGATACAATTAGAAAGCTTGCCCCCTAATTAGGGTAACTGTGGCCAACTTCCAGGAAGCTAGCACCTTCCTATCCCGAGTTGTTACAAAAACTTTTTTTAGGGAAAAACATTTTTTCGCCCGAATTTACCTAGGAAATGCATGATGGCTATTAATTCGACACCCTGACTGAGGTTCCTAATGCCATCTAACACGACTCTCAGCTCTCTGTGTCATCTCCAAATACATTTCTGAACTGCTCTCCATTAGTGAGTGGTCTGATGTATATCTCCTGGTCATACTCTGTATGATTTATGGGATATTTTCTGTTCAAACATCATCCGGTGTTATAGTTACAGCAGTAAGAGTAATCATTTAAACCAACTCTGCTAAAATATTTCTGGAGGGCAAGCACAGTCTGTGCTGAGAAGTGTGTTCTAAAAAAAACAACCTGTACAGTAATGACAAAACTGTTTTTACCCCTCTGAGACAGTGGCAATGCTGGAGGCATTAAAGCGTTACTAGTTCTGTGACCTCCACGTACACACAGCAACTAATTCTATGTCTAAACACACACCAAAAATATTCCTACACACATCACACACACTTACCCAAAGCAACACACTGAAATAAATTACAACCTAGTAACTGTAGGATTTCACATCCTTTTACACTAAAACGTCCACCTTAAGTAAATAATAAGTAAGTAAATAAGTAAATAATCAGCTGTACTTAAGGTCAGTCAAGGATCAGACCGCCACACTGCAGGTAAAGTTAAAAAAAAAACAAAAATACTTTTTTGTGATAAGTCAGAGGTGGAGGGGTACAAACGAAAAACAACAAAAACTGAACAGTATGATTGAGGGCAGTAACACACAAAGATTGATAACTAATGACTGTTAACCAGATGTTACTTTTTTTTTTTGTTACAATAAATTCTAAACATGTTCTTCACATTTCAGTTATTATTCTGTCGTAGATCTGTGATAATAGACTTACACCCGTTTCTATTTGTTAATCTCGAATTATTTTTTGTGATGGAAGAGTATCGATAAAATGATTCACACAAAAACCACATTTCTACTCAAATTTTGAAAGACAAACTACAAAAATTGATTCCCATTTTTCAGACTTGCAACAACACTATTTTCCTTTTTTTTCCCTCCCGTGAATAAAACTGTAATGTTTCTGCTCTGAGCCACCTCCCCTCCCTAAGTACCAATGAGGTGATGGATGTGCCATAGAAATGGAAAAAGGAACTCAGAACAGTGATGTAGAATCATATCCGTGAATGTGAAGAGTTGAGAATTGACCGTAATTCAAGAATCGTTTTGGATTGCAGACTCACTGGTTTTGAATTGAATCATGTCCCCACGAATCAAATTGATTCTTGGGATTTCCTGAATGTGACTCTCCAAAGAATATGTACACAGTCAAGGTAGAATTGGGGATTGTGACTAATGTCCATTCTGCTGGTAGTCGACAAAGTATGCAGCACTGATTTCGCTGACTTACGTTCACTGATGTGGACCAGTCTCTTCAGTCTGTCCACCCACTCTGTCTTGACCACTTGGCAGACCTGATGAGACACAAACATAGCATTTAAACATTACGGAAAAGGGAGGATTGCCCACTCCGGGTCGGGGGAGAGTCGCTTCCCCAAGTGGAGGAGTTCAAGTATCTCGGGGTCTTGTTCACGAGTGAGGGGAAAATGGAGCGGGAGATTGACAGACGGATTGGTGCAGCATTGGCTGTGATGCGGACGCTGAAACGGTCTGTTGTGGTGAAGAGAGAGCTGAGCCAGAAGGCAAAGCTTTCAATTTACAGGTCAATCTACGTCCCAACTCTCACCTATGGTCATGAGCTCTGGGACAAGCAGCCGAAATGAGCTTCCTTCGCAGGGTGGCTGGGCTCAGCCTTAGAGATAGGGTGAGGAGAGACTCAGAGTAGAGCCGCTGCTCCTCCGCGTTGAGAGGAGCCAGTTGAGGTGGTTCGGGCATCTGGTCAGGACGCCTCCTGGACATCTCCCTGGGGAGGTGTTTCAGGCATGCCCATCCGGGAGGAGACCCCGGGGCAGACCAAGGACACGCTGGAGAGATTATATCTCTCAGCTGGCTTGGGAACGTCTTGGCGTCCCCCCGGAGGAGTTGGTGGAAGTGGCCAGGGAGAGGAGCGTCTGGATGTCCCTGCTCAGGCTGTTGGCCCCACGACCAGGACCCGGATAAGCGGCAGAAAACAAAACGAAAGCAAACGAAAACGAAACTTCATGAATCCTGTTGCGCTGCCACAGTCAAGGAATCAATGCCTGCCAGTACATTTTTTTTCAATTATTCTGTATATGTGCACATATAAACAAGCTCAGATGTGCTATGTGAATAAAGACAGTTTGGGTCAGATATTCTGACTGCTCATTAGTCTTTGTTAGAGTGGAAGAGGCAGAAGATGTAGTCGAGCAGACAGCAGTGCACACACATGCCTCAGGACTGTCTGCAGCCATGTTGTTTCAACTCTGTGTTTGTGCTTTCAAAGAGCTCGTCTGTACGCAAGCCGCTGCCCTCAGGATCACAGGATGCTCTTTCCTGTTTTCTTTTTGTGGATCTTCTCTGCCACTGCACACACTCACACACAGAAACTCACAGTCTGCCTGCAGGTCTGGGGAAAGGCCTGCATGAGAATATCAAATACACACTGTAGCGTCACTCCAGGTTGACCTGCGCTAACTGAAATATTTCAGTTCAAACCAAAAAACAAACTTGACATATGACATACAACTGACATACAACTGTCCCTTTTATACACACACTTAATTGCAACAATATGATACTAATCACAGCAAGTCCATGTAAAGCACACATGACGTTTATTCTAAAATGAAGTATATTGGTTTAAAATGAGCAGTAAATAAAGCTCAAAGCCAATAATAACACATCAGTATGGATACAGCAAAACCACAGATACGATGTTTTTTTATTTCACTTCTTTATCAAAACCTGGTGACCCATCTACATTTCCCACAATGCAACTTGACTACAAAGGTAGTGGTCAGACAGTAGCAGCTAATGCAACATGAAGTCTCAAGAAAGCATGAGAAGTGGACCAAAGAGGTCAGACTAGGTCCAAAATGCAACACTGTTTCCACAAGTGAATCTTAAAAGTGGCAGCTGGAAAAATCCAAATGTATTTTAATACAAAAATACCTTCCCCTCTGTTATCTCTTACCATTGTCCCAATTCCCTCTCACAAAGTGATGCACCAAACTTACAATTTGTTTTCAGCAGATTGTCAATATGGTCACCGCTCCACTCGGCTAGTCATGTCTGTATGAGAAACAGAAACTTACAACATGAACTGGAAAATACTTCCATAATGCAATCTTTTAACTCTGCTAAGGAGGCTACCCACCAGGGTCAGTTTGTTTCTTTGTTTATTTATAGGACAACTAAAAGAAGTTCCGGACAGATTTGGATAACATTTTCACAGGAGGTTGCAAATGGCAGAACAAATGATTCCATTTTGGCAGTGCTCCAGTACCACTGGTACTTTTTAAGGATTTAAATGATTCTTCACCATTGCAAGATAAAACACATTTCAGCTAACTTTGTTTGCTTCACACTATGAGAGCTAAATATAAGATTACAGTGAAAATGTGCAAAAGACATACACTATAACACTATAACTAAAACACTGCATGGATTTAAATAATGTAAAATGCTGATGAGACATCATCACCAACAAAAACCAACAGAAACATAAAACTATGTGTTGGTACAGAATTTAAGTGCAGCAGAGTGATAAGATCTATGTTTCTGGATTCCTCAGGCACAAACTCCATCGGTGAGCTTGGCTCTCACTGTTTCTCAACAACTATATTTTCTCTGGCACATGTTACTGAATGAAGATTTAATGAATATGTTACAAATGTTTAATTCTGTTCTCTGTTTAAACAGAATTCTGTTTAAACTACTTCACTTTGGAATTAAAGTATTTATTCTGTGTGAATATATTTGCTTTTATCAATGTTCACAGCTGAATTATAGAAAGCTTATGAAATGGTACAACTTCCAAGGCATCACTGTATATAATCTGTTACACCATTTTTATTAAAATATGCTGACACGAGATTTCATCCAGTATATAATTCAGCGGTTAGTCCGCCTGTGATGACAGTATGGCACATAATGAACATCTGGGGGAGAAATGATTAACTGGGTTAAGTGCATTGCCACAAGGCGCAGTAGTGGTAGTATGCCCTACTTGAGGAGGATGTATGTGTATGTACAGTATAAGACAAGCAGTGCTGTGTAATGCCGCTGACACGAAAAGCAGAGGCTCCACTGAAACACGTCTGAAGATATGAAACTGAGACAGCTTCACCCTACAATCTTCTCAATGAGCATAAACATTTCAATCCCAAAAGGCTTTTCACTACCTCATCACTCACAGCGTGGCCTCTGTAGCTGTGAGGACATGAACCCATCCAAGTTTTCTTAATGGCTATGATGTCATGACGTCACAAAGGTTAAGGGTGTTACAATATAGTAGTTGTGAAGATTGAAAATTAAATATTGACATTGTGTTAACTATACACATATGATATCATATTTATACACATGAAATTATATTTTGTAAACATTTTGTTTATCAGGCCATCTGTTTACGCTTTCTCTATTCATTAAGTGCAAGCTTTAATTTTGGACACTATGTTAAAGTTAGAGTTACAGATTCT
Source organism: Mola mola (assembly GCA_001698575.1). Taxonomy (NCBI): domain Eukaryota; kingdom Metazoa; phylum Chordata; class Actinopteri; order Tetraodontiformes; family Molidae; genus Mola; species Mola mola. Next base: position 5,483,277 of record KV751324.1, on the reverse strand, counting down.
CTCCACCTCCCTACAAAAGTAATACTCACTCATCTCTATCAGGGAAGAGAGTAAATGTCACCAAAATTGTGGAGTGTTCCATTGAAATGGCAGGAATGAAGATGACCAGCTGTGTCTATATTAAACATGCAGCAGTAAACAGGGTGTGTTTCCACACAAACTATAAAATATGAAGACAAGTCAATGTGTCAAGTGAATAAAGAAACGACTGATGTTGTTGATGCTCTCCATCAAACACACCCCAGAGCAGTACTGACCTGCTTTCAAGTGCCTCATGAATGTGTGAATGTGTGTGTGTGTGTGTGTGTGTGTGTGTGTCTGGGCACTTTGATGTCCAGTCTATCACCTGCTATTCCCTGCTGATCCATAACCGGTCCAGTATTCACCAAATACTAATGGCTGTCCCCTGTGTGTGTGTACTTTTATCAATGTTTGTTCCCCACGTGAAGCATGTTCACTTCCATACATGCATATTACCTCCCCTCCAACAGCCTCCCATTCACCCTCTGCCTTTTCCATTACTGTGCCACACACACACATACAAACACTGAAAGGTCATGTGATAAATGAGTCATACACACTGTAGAAGGTCACGGGTCACATGCTAAGGATGTTGTGGGGCGGAAATATCTATGACATAATTTCCTTGTTATAGAAGATCTATAGAAGTCCAACGACTGCTCTCAGGAGCTGATGGGATAATTGTGCTATGTGTAGACAGTCTTCATACTTGTTTGTAATTGTATTATAAGCAAAAGTTTCATTCAGATTTGCCAGTCCACCATGAAAATATTGTGTGATATCATCAGTGACAGCATTATCCTTGTGTGCTAATAGAGCTGAGAGAGTGACCTCTGATTTGTGATGCATTTATGTACCAGTGCGGGATTTTTAAATCTAGATCTAAATATCATCATTGACAACCTAAACTACTTAAGTCACTTACTTTAAGTTAAGTTTGGTACTTTTTGACATGCTTGTATGGTCACGACATCTTATCAACAGACTTTTGAGATGAAAGCTCAGGAAACAAGCAAGTCTCTCTTTGTTTGTTTCCAAGGTCAAAAAGAACTAACCCCATGCAGTTCAGCTGGAAAGCTGAAGCGTTTCACTTCTGAGACAAAAAACATCTCACTATCTCCTAAATTATCTGATACTGACAATACCGTATTGTTCTTGAGCTCAAAACATCAATATAAGCTATTACACTGAATTATTAAAAACCTAAATTTACATCTCACCTCTACAAGAAATTGTTTTCTACTTTCAAACATTTAAACTGCAATAAAAAATTTTACAAGTGACTTTTAGGGTATTTTTATTGCGTTATTTCTTTGAGTATCTTCTGATGCTTCATATGCATAAAATATGATGGAGCCAAAAATGTCAAGATACCTGTAATATATAAAAAAAAAAAAACAACTTGATTAAGGTGTTCCTGAAGTTGTGCTAATCTACATTTTTAAATGTTGGAAATGTGAACTAAATATTTTTTTGCACTTCATGACTTAGTTTTACCATGGACATTGTGCGAATGTGTTTTTAAACGTAAGTTCATTTGAACCATAATTTACAAGTGGAAAAGGGTATAATCTGGAGAATCAAATTGTTATCTTTTTAGTGCAAAAAGAACAAACATTTATGCTCCTAAAGTTTTTAATTTACATTGATTTAAAATGTTGCCCATATAGTTTTAAGAATGTTAGATTGTGGTCACTAACCACGTTTACATGCGCACAATATTCTGGTTATTGATTGGGGTATTTAAATATTCTGGTAATGTTATCATTCATGTAAACACCTTACCCCTGTCAGCATTAACTGATTAAGCCCTGATTCTGATAATGAGAAACACGAATAAGGTAGCTGGGTTATGCCTCTAATAACGGGAATATTAAAACATATATACACCTTATCCCAGTAACTACTGGCGGATGCTCTGGTGAGCACGTGCACATGGAAGGTATAAAATCGTCATTCCTTGGAAAAACATGGCACATAGCTTCAATTTTTGAAAGGATGAGGACACAGAGTTTTTCCTGTGCTGTATGAAACAGATGGACATAACTTTGATGGAAAGAAACATCGAAATAGTGATTTATTTTAAGCTGTAGAAGATATATTGTCGGACAATGGTTGTGTTATGATGGTTGAACAGGTGAGGCAATGTTGGACAACTCTGAAAGCTTCCTACTACAACGCAAAAACACAGAATCCCACCAGTGGTTCAAATTCACGTATTTTTGCCCCTGATCTGACTATAACAAGGATAAGATCAGTAATCGGAATATTTGTGTGCATGTAAACGTGGTCAGTGTCATAGACTGTTAACCCTTCCATTGAACATATTTACAGACCCTATGCATATACATATGAAATTACTCCTCTTTCTTCAACAAAGACGGAGGGATGTGTTTGTTAACCCTTAGCCTTCATGCAAGCAGAGACAGGAAAAAACAAAGCAGTGTCAGATTGCACGCCCAGTCCGCCTCAGGGGGAAGGTAAGATGGAGGATGAAGTGGGTGCGGGGTGAATGCGTGGTTGCCAGGCGATGTGTGTATATGTGGACGTCATGCTCAGCAGGAGCTGAGACTCGATATTGCAGAATGACCTACTTTTAATCAAAGGGGAAATAAAGAATAGAAAGACAGAGTGGGAAGCAGTGGGAAGATGCGCAGGTTCACTGGTTTTATTTCATAAAGGACATGAGAAAAAAAACAGCAGGAGGAGAAGACAGTGATGGATGGAGAGAAAAAGTTGATTAGAGAAGATGTCCCAAATGCTCAAGCAAAATGTAGAAACTGCAGAGGAGAAGAAAAGACAAAAGAGGAGAGGAGAGGAGAGGATGCTAAATTGATTGACTGGTCAAATCGTGTGGGTGTGTGTGTGTTCCAGCCCTGAGGGGAAGTGCCCTGCAGTTTGATTCCTGGAGTGATGTAAGCTTAAGCACTTCCTGTGTCCATACAGTCTTCCATGACGTGTACAGCATGTCTGGGGTTTCTTTTTATGAGATATGATGAAGTACTTGGATTTGGATGTGTTATTACTGAAGCCCGACCAATATATCGGCTGTATATGCTATCAGCATATACAGGTATGTTATCAATATTGGCCAATGTAAAAAAATTGGGGTGATAAATAATTGAATTCAGAAAAAGATGCTCAGTGTGTCGGGGTCCGGTAGTTTGTGTAGGTTAGGGTCATTCTGTGTTTCCTGTTTTATTTTGAAATTATTGTTGTGAATTAATCCCATGTCCTGTCAAGTTTTCTTCCCTCCTATGTGATTGTGTTCCGTCCCTAATGTTTTTCAGCCGCGTCTAATTGTCTACCCCTTCCTTGTGTATTTAAGCCGTGTGTTCCTTCCCTCCTGTGCTGGATCGTCTTTTCAGTTACTGTTCCAGCAATATTTCCTTTGTGAGTTCCCCTGTGTATGATCCTTGTAAGTATAACGATTTCTAGTTTTTTACTTTCAAATTTGAGTTGATCTGATTACCCGGTTTTGACCTTCGCTCGATTAAACGGTTTTCGATTAAGGAATTTTCCCTTTGTCTCTGCACATTGAATCCTCCAGAGTCTGATACATTACGTGATACAGGGTGATTTTACAATTATCCTATTTCCAGTGAAGTTTACTGTTTGAGTACACTTCTGTCATTTATGACAATAAATGTTTCGTGTTAATCAGTAAGATATTCTCCCTCTGTTGCATGTAAGTTAAATATGTTTGATAACCTTATTTGAGGGATTATTGCTAAAAGTTTGCGTATATTGGCTGATGTATCAGAATTTTTTTACTGCCTAATACCGATATTGGTATCGACCCCAAAAACTGCATCTTGGTCGGGCTCTGGTTATTACAGAGTCAGAGTGATGAGGAGAGGCATGTATATGAAGACAGCACTTTTTAAATAATCCTATTCATCATGCAAAAAAACAACACATTCAGTAAAAAGAACATATGAGCTCTGAATTTTTGTTTTAACAAAAAAATGAAGTTAAGATCTTTCTCAGCAGCATCATGCAGCCTCTCACTGCAGATATGCTAAAGCTATAACTAAGACTGCAGTGTTTATGTAAAAACAATCACAGGGAGAGGAGAGTAACTACAAGCTACAGGTGACCTCAACTCTTACAGTAGAAATCTGACCCATGAACCAATGTTAAAAGTTTGTCTTTGTTTTTTGTTTTTTTAAAAAAACGTTTGTTGTTTGTTTGTTACCCTGTTGCCCCGTGACATGCAGTACCAAACCATGAACTTAGTATAGTTACACCTCTCATACACCCCAACACCCCAACCATCATTGGATGGCTCACATCTATGTTGCTGAATTACAATTGTTACCTTCACCACATTACTTAGTTGCCTTAGCAAATATGCAAATTTTTTTTTTTTTTTGGTCTATGAAAAGATTAGTGAAAAGGTTTGTACAGAGATTTTTATGGACTCTCGTAGCCATGATAAAAGTGATTTAAATGTTTAGAGTGGATTGGATCAAGATGTGGGATGAGGATATTTAAGTATCGTGAGATAGGGCACTCTTCCTGGCAGAGTTTTGCTCTCTGAAAGTGTGCTCAAGTTATTTTACTATTCATTTTATTAATGTAATTGCTTGAGCCCCTTCCACCTAAGCTCGTAGGATTCCTCGCATTCCTCTTCCACGCGCAAGCTGCTGGTTGAAGTATACTGTAAGTCATGATACTAAATTTACTTCACCTTACAGCTGGTTTTACCTCTAAATGGACTGTCAGCTGAGGCTCCTTCCAAGGCTGTGCCTTCATCTATCCTGTCAAAGGACACCACGACAAGCAGACGTCTTTGTGACTGTATTCTTTGACTGAACATAAAAGAGATCAGATTTAGTGTTTATGAGCAGCTGAAAAACAAGAAGAAAAAAATGAGTCCTGCCTGCAGTAAATTGTCCTGTTTGGTGTATTTCTTTCCTCCCCTCCCCCTCTGTACTTCATTGTAAATATTGAAGACCTACTGCTGACATTCAAATCACACTAAATATGTTGCCATTCACCTTTGTCATGACATCACGTATTCATGACAAAGGGGCCATTTAGTGATCCCTCCAGGCACAGTGTTCACTGTCAGAGACCACACCCATCCACTGCAAACTGGCAGACCCCCGTCTTTTTTAAATGCCCTTCTATAGTGCTGCTGAACATCCAGATGCCACATTTAGCCTCCCATCCCATTACTGATCAATACTCACTTTTACAATTTGGATTTTTATGAGAAAATGCTCTGTATTTGTAGAGCATTTACCTACAGACCTGCAGGACAAGGTTATCACACTGCTCCAGCAGTAAATGAGTGAGCAGACGAGAGGGCTGAAGCCAGCTGGAGGTAAATTAAATGTTAGGTCAGCTCAGCCAGAGGTTTCTGCTCCACTGGAAATGGCTTATTAAAGCCAATCCTCACAGTCTACCTGTGAATGTTTATGTCCTTACAGAGGCATGTAGCAAACAAGTGCACATGTGAGGACAAATGATTTTGCAGTTCACAGTGAGACCAGACTCGTCTTTACTAAATAGAGGTCAGCATAAATAACATGTTTCATTGAATGACATCATTTCATAGTAAAGGAATTTTTTTTTTCACAACTGTATCATCACGACTATTGAAACAATCTGAGACTTATGTTTGTGCTTCTTTACAGCTGAAATCTGAACTGTCATCAAATCAAAACACTAATACAATTTACATGTTCCTAAATTCTGCATCAGGTTCAAAACTTCACTTATTATTAACTGTCTTTAATTTGAAGGTAAATTAGATACACACACCGCCTCCTTGAACTCTCCATTGTTATTGCCTCACTTAATACTTCATTCACTGAATGACACTGAATGTTGACTGCAGAATTATCCAATATGAAAGATATGTAAAGAAGTGGCTTATTTTATCCATTAATGTATGGATTATGGATTATGTTATGGAGTTAGGTCATCTATCCATAATCTCGAAGCAGCTATATTATGATTAATAATGTGCATTAAAATGCAAACATAACACCACAAGCCTCTTTTGTTTGACTGAAATATATCATCAGTTGAAACACCAATGCATTCTTTGATCGCTTATCACCATAAAAATATCTGAGAAGAGTGGAAAAAAAGCCTAAAATGATATTCTTAACAATGGTTCAAAAATCATACAAACAGGATACAAACGCAAAGACAGTGAAAACTAAAAATCTTGATTAGTCAATTGATTGATTAGTTGACTGCACAACTGTCATTTATAACATTAAATGAAGAGTTTTTGTGTTTTGAAATTTGAAGAGTTTATGACACATTTTTAACATTTTACAGACTAAAGGATTAACATTTGCTTTACAAATGGTTAAATTGATAACTTAATTGTTATAATAACCAGATAATCGTTTATTACCACTGTGTACTAAATAAATAGAACCTTTTACCACTTGAAGCCAGTGTAACTGTGAAAGAGGAGCACATGCTTGCTTTTTTCAAAAGATAAAAATTAGTCTGAATGCTAGGAAATTTGTCATTAATGGCCCTCACATGTGTAGTAATACAAGTGTGTGTTTGTCTCCACCGTAATGTTCCTTTGTTCTGGCCAAAATAAATGAGAGGATACAGTCTGGTCCTCCCTCTGTCTATCAGTTCTCTCCCATCACACTCCCTCTCTCCTCCTCTTCCTCCCCTTAATCTCATCTATCAATCTTTTGTCCTCATCATTTGTTTTGTCTCTGACTGATGCAAAACTCTGTCTCTCTCTTTTATTGATTCATTTCTTCACTTCATTCACACACACTATCTTTTACCCTATCACCCACTGTGGCCATGTCAGCTCACCATACAAACTCATTAGCACATCTGGATCTCCTCCTAAACCTCCATTCCTCCTCATCCAATGAGAAAACTCCCCAGTCACCATGGCTCCTTAGCAACAGCCCCAGAAGGAGGACTGGAGGTGGGGGTGGAGGCGAGGGGTAAGAAAGGATGAAGATGAGGAGGAGGTGAATAGGGAGACCAACCCCTGTTTGAGTGTGAGGCTGGAGATGTGTTTGCCATTATCAAAGGTTTGTATCTGTGTGTGTGTGTGTGTGTGTGTGTGCGTGTGTGTGCGTGTGTGTGCGTGTCTGTGTGTCTGTGTTATATAGGTGCACCCAACAATGATAGCCCTCGGCCATGTCTCATCGCCTGGTTTACTCTTTCTATCTTCGTCTCTCTGAACACACACACACACACACACACACACACACACACACACACACACACACACACACACAGAAAAAAAGCCTCTCAATAAAACTCCAGGCTTGCTACTTATATTTTAATTAATAAAACAAAAGAGCAGCCTAAGAGAGAGTCAAAGGCAGATATAAACCACAAGCAAGCTGCCTGCTAAGCTCCCAAGTGAGTTATTGAGCATAGGAATAAACATGATTCTAACATGGTGGTGTCTGGATTTCAGACACTCAGAAGGGTTGTGTGTTAAAAACACCAACCTAAGCTTGTTAACCTTTCCTTCTTTGTATATTTAAAGCTGTGTTTTCAATGGTTTCATTGCTGTCATCATGATGTCCCATGTCTAGCATTTTTATACTTAATATCATTAGCATCATGTAAACATTTGTACCCTCTATATATGAACACTCTGCTGGCTGAAGAGTCTAACAGTAATGTACAAACATATGGTAACTTCAGGTACATTTACTGATATGATTCCAAAAAAGAAAAGCAATAATGTTTATGCTCTTTACAGCAGCAAGGCATATCAAAGATTTGACACACATGACATATTCTGTACATTAATGCAACATCTGCATGTGTGTAATTCCTCTATGGACTGTTGATGTCATGTGTAGGACTTTTAATATGCCATGAAGAGGCAGGACACGCCATGTTCATTTGCTTTAAAGAATAATTACTCAGTAAATCTTCCATTTCACAGTTCAAATGTAAATGTCATGTTCATTATTTTGTTAAACTGTAATTTCTCACTCATTTTTAAACCCCAGAGTAAAGCAGGAACATCAGTGGTTTAATGACATGTTGCCAGAGATCTCTTTATGTAGAGTGCCTTAGCTTTAGAAATATTGATTGATGCTTTGAATTGTATTGCACTTTGGCCGTGAAATTAAGCTTCCTTGGGTAATTTGCTTTTAGTTGTGGCTTTTCTTATTGGACAGTGAAAAACCCACAATGCAATTCATTGTGACAAAGACACCAGGCTTTATAGACTCACTAATGTTAGTCCTCACTGTTAGTCCTTTCATATTGTGCCTAAACCAGTAAATCGGAATAATACTTCACTTTGACTGTACTTTATACCAGTGGATAGCTGGCTTCAGAGCTGTGTTGTTTTGTTAGTAAAATGTTGAAATTTTGTTAATTTGCTTAATCTTTCAAAATGAAACAACAAGAAAAATAAAAACTTTAACCACATTGAAACAGCTGCTTACATCTGCCTCTTCATAATGTGTCTGTGTTAGATGAACCTGTGTGTGTGTGTGTGCTGCTCCATTTGCTACCAACTCTAATTTGTCAACATTGGCCCATCTGCCTTGAGGTTACTGCAGTAATTCAAGTAATTTTTATCTTTCTGACAGCCTCACACTCACACGCACACACACTCTCACACACACACACACACACACAGTTGTCCTTTAAAATTTCTGGCATAATTATACCATTACCAAATTTCATTTTGATGGGTCTCTGTCCCCTCCCCTGTCTTTTCCTGCTCCTCCCTATTCCATCTAAAAAATGACATTAAGTCTATATGTGTCCACCTAGAGAAATGCAGTGAACGGGATCCTCCCTGTCCCCATCTCCCTCTCTATGTATTCATGGTATAGGATGATATTACATCCATTCTTCCCATCTCCCCTTCATCTCTTATATGTGGCATTATAAACAGGTTTGTTCCATTATACTTTCCCTCCTTTTTGTGGCTGAATGTTTTCATCTTATATACAGAATATCTAAACTTCACCCCAGCAAAGATGTCCTCTTTTTTTCCACTCTCATCTCCTCCTGTCCTTATCCAGCATTTTCTAGACATAGATCAGTTTGTGTGCATGTGTGCGTGCACAATTGACCACTGTGAGGAAAGCCCCATCCCCCTGTGGTCAGTAGTGTTAAAATGACTGACAGGTCAGTCTGCATAGTGATTACTGCGGTGGTGGAGTGGATAAAAGGTGTGATAAAGTGTGCCTTTGTATGTTTGGGAGTGTGTGCGCACACTTAAGGGTATTACACAAAATTATGGTGTGTGTGTGTGTGTGTGTGTGTGCATGCAAAATGTTGTAAGAGTGTGAGGATTTCATGGTAGACGCCATTTGCTGAGTCTGTAAACGTGTGTGTACTTATAAAACAGCGTGAGGGCTGACTGAGCTGCTGACAAACCTAATTAACACTTTAGAGATATCCATCAGGTACAAAATACACATTCACACCCACACACACACACACACATACACACCTCCCTTTGAGGAGGCCAAGAGTTGTCACAGAAAGCTTTTCATACACTAAGATCTATGAGTTAATGATAGAGTAATGTAAATGGATAACTAAATCTATAGTTACAAAGACATCTGAAAACAGAAATGAAATAACAGAGAACATTATGTCAAAACACAGACACACAAAAAGGCTTTTCCAAAGTCACTGAGCAGCAACGATTACAATCCTGATGTCCAGCCAAAGGGAAAATATCAAAATCTCTACTTCTCCATTTTCGTCATCCAGGTAGAAAAACTGCAAACTCAACGCAAATGTTGATAAAACCATCAACTAATAACTAAAATAATAAACTGAGATGAATTCTTGATTTCTCTCCTGCATTTGCACTAACATGCAAAGCCATCAATATTTATTCACTCTGGATATATTTGTGGGTGTGAATACCTCCAGGTTGGTGTGGACAGAGGGCTCTCCATGCAGGTGCTGTCTAAAACTGATATATTGTGCAATCTCTGTGTTGGCTCAGTCAGTGAAGACAGCTCAGGCATCAGAATATTGGCACGGTACGTCTTAGCACATCACAGATATGTTCATTTTTTTGTCCTGATTTGTAACAAATCGACTTTTCTACAGGTTGTATCATATTCTCATCACATGAATATGAGCTGATTTTCTCATCAGAAGATGGGGGGGGTTGGTGTGGGTGGGGCCACTGCTGGAGACCACTTCAGCCAACACATTAATGTTTTAGCATTTATCGATATTTTAAAGGAGACTTGGAGGACTATCCAGGTGTGCTTGTAGCGACAAAATCAGCTTAGCAAATGCAAGCTTCTCCTAACCCTAAGCAAGTGTATTCATGTCTAAACAAAAATATACCATATGCAAAGTGAAGACACATAATAAAAAAATGAACAGCTAAGTTTTAAAAAATTTAAACACAGGTTTCAGAAACTTTGTGCCAACATTTATTCTGGCAACCGGGTTGTGAATAAGGGATTACATCCCTCAAAACTGAAGACTGTTGTGAGGACCGTTTGTTATTAAATGTTGTGAGAATGTTGATTATCCCACCTATCCATATGTCTTATCTTAAGTAAATTCAAATGAGAGAATCAAACAAAAGCTATCCAAGCAGCAGCCACAGTCACAAATTAAATGAAACGTTTAACAACTGACTGGAGTGAAAGCCAATGGCAAGTTGAGCCTCAAAACCTAACCCATCAAGAGAGTCACTGAACGGAAAAGTACATGAGATAAAGTCACCACTCACATATTGCATTTCAACATTGAGGGCATCCATCTTCTCATTTCTTATAATGGATTTATGTCACGTTTCAAATGGAGGATGTGCCTTCTAGAACTGATTTACTGTTTCATTATTTACGCGCGCATCTTCAACTTCTCCGACTGTGATTTTGGCTCAATCGGCCAATTCGGTTGTTCACTGTGTCTAATCACAAAAAAGGCCATTCTATTCTACTCTATTTGATTCTATTCTTTTAATCTTTGGTTGGATGTGTCACTGCATCAGTGTGCATTCTACTAATATTGCCTGTCAATGGGCTTTTGAGTAATAGTTCCTATCAGTGGTCATGTTATCAGGACTGAGGTCACTGAAGTCAGCAAATCCACACAAGGTGAGCAGCTTTACTTCAATTTCACACAGAACCAGTTAATAATATAGTCCAACAAATTAATTAATATTTAAATCCATAAGATGAAATACTTCCTACTTAGATTTTGCCATATGTTTTGTCATTTATCATATTCTGTGTTCTTTTTGTGCCAGAGGTACTGTTTCCACAGGTAAATGTAACTACAAAGTAACAGTCTTTCAGTCTGAAAGCAGTTTAGGTCTTTACATCCTTCCAGAGACATATTTCCAAACGTAAATAATGGAGCAAGCAATCAAGTAATAAGTAGCTTTCTGAATGGACAGAAGGAGCAGAAAGACATGAAATTGCCACTGAAAATACAATCTTCTACTAAAAAACTAAATATTTCATTCACTCACATAATCTGCAGGGTTTGTTTTCCAATAGTCTCTCTAAGAGCCTTCCTGGTTCCAATCTTGAGAACGTATTGTTCATAAATTCTTCATACAACATACAACTGCCAAGTTCAGACTACACAACTGACAACAGGTGGTCACTGACTACAACTAACTTTCACAAGGAGAAATCCCCAACTCATCTGCTCTCCAAACTACTTTAGCCATGAAAACAAAAAGGAAATGATGAGCAAAATCAAAATGATTCCACAGGCAAACTTCAAAATGGCCAAATGTGTGGTTTGTTCTGAAACACAATATATTTAGCCTGCAAGAAATCTATTTGAAAGAGCTAACATGTTGGTGACTGCTGACCGAATCTGGCTCTAATCTGTCAGCAAGCTTCTAAATGTGTCAGTGAGCGGTAGATCAGGCTAAAATAGTATTAGCTCTTTCTCTACTCGTGTTAATATTGCGTCACAATTAAGATGAGGTATAATTAAAGTGATGCTGTGAAACGACAAATGTTCAGCAAAGCAAACTCACAAATCACAGTAGTACAGTCATAACCTGCCAAGACACACACACACACACACACACACAAATACACTCAAACATATGCACAGATGGATGCCTGTGAACTAATGTAGGTTAAGTACCTGGCTCATGGGCACAACATCTGTATTACCACGCAGAATCAGGCTAGTCTGGTTTGTGACCGCTATTAAAGTCTTCTTCCTCTTTCCAACTTTTTTTTTTTTTTTTTTTTTTACAATCAGCTGACTGCGTTTCTTATATATGAGCATGATGACTTTTACTTCTGGGAAAATGCAAATTTGTTAAAATACTTTTGATTAAAAAGATGTTTTAGACAGATAAACCACAGTTATTATCGAATCAGACAAACCTTGTTTATGAAAATTTTTAATTTATTTATGTTCATCTGTATTCATTTGGTTTTCTATTGTCAGAAAATTATTTCAAGATCAAATCAAATCAAATCAAATTTTATTTGTATAGCCCGAAATCACAATTTACACATTATCTCACTGGGCTAGTGAGATAATGACATAAGATGCTGACATAACAAATTTTGTTTGCTTTTGGTTGTAAAATTGTAAATTATTTATTCGATGATTATGAAATTGAAAATATTTCTGGCTAAAAATAAATTCCTCGCACTGAAAAAAGGCCCAGCATCACAGCTACTGTACCAGCAGACCTGTAAGACCCGTAAGCCAAAGCATCTTTCTTCTGTTTA
>KV751324.1:5448079-5465579 GCA_001698575.1 Mola mola | reverse complement strand
ATCTCATCTTTTCTAACACAAGGGGTCACCACGCTTGCGCAGTCAACCACGCATGGCATGCTACTGCAAATGTCCAACGAGGTAGTTAGCCTTCCAATTGATTTCTACTAAAGAAAGGGTATAAAAATGAGCGGGGGAGCTGGATCAGGTAAGAAACCAAAAACGTAACACCTACGGAATGCGAGGAGGATTTATTTTTCACAATGTCACATTCAAAGTGCATTTGTCTGATCTGCCATCTCTATTCTGAAGAAGGAAAATGTACTGCCGCATTTTCGGACTGTTAATAAAAAGTGACACTGACCTCCCTCCAAAAAGTGAGCTCAGACAGAGAAAGGTGAAAGAACTAAAATCACAGTTGTCCCCAGCTGATTCCATTCAGTGCAAGTGATCAGCGTAGGGTAATGACCAAAAATGTACAGTTGTATTATGCCATATGGGTTCATGCAGCTATGCAAGGTACACCAACATTTTTTGTGTATATAAAGTATACTTAGTATATACTGTTATGAATAATTATATGTTTAGCAATTTAATGTAGGTAGATCATTTTGAATTGGTCATTTTAAAAGTAGCTCACAAGCCAAAAAGGTGTAGGCACTCCTGCAATATGGAATACTATGATGATGTGCAGTATAATATGTAATATTTTCCCAAGCTTTTCTTGAACTGGAAAACTGTAAGAGGGCAGAATGCATGAAGACAATTTTTTGGTTGGTGATAAATGACATATCAGTGAATAAATGTTATGTCATTTATCAAGCAGAGACCCCAAAACTCACATACAGCTCAACAAAAAGAGATTCTTTCTGTTTCATTACAGATAAAAGGAGTTTTTATTACAAAAGTCACATAAGGATTAAAAAATTTAATCCACTGGGAGACTGAATAGTTGGAGAAAGGTGTGTGCCTGTTTTTATCTTCTACTGGATGACACACTTCCCACATGTACAGGCAAGCCATTAAAAGCTCCTACACACACATCAGTCATGCATGAACACACTCACATGGAAAACACACACAGGTCACGGTGAAGAGAGGGCCAATCATGCATGAATCCAGACCATGCATGCACATACACCAAAACCTTGTGCACACACAAACACGCAGAGATGTCCATGAATTCTGTGTAGGCACAATAAGTTTATGTCTCACTCACTGGTTTCAAGTCTTATTCAATACAACATGATGTTTATTCATTTTTTAAATTGTTGTCTAATGTAACAGCATATGCTTCACTGTGTGGCTTCCTTGTGATTCATAACTTGCTGCAATGGCAACTTCAGGGTCAGGTAGGCTACAATCAATATGGAGGCATCCTCAGTCCAAATCAGTTCTTACTCCAAAACAATACGTTGTCTGCCACAATGCCAAACCAGAACCAAACTTTACTTTGACTTCCAGGCTTTCACCAAGGTTAAGATACATGTAAATATGCTTTGGAGCCATTTCTCAGAAAAAGTTCCATTTGTGAAAAAATGTTGAGAGAACTGGCAAACCTGTCAAATGACCTGTCCCTTGTCCAGTGACACTGGGACAGGCTCCAACCCCCTAGTGACCCTGTATAGGATAGGTAGTAGTAAATGAATGAATGAATGAATGAAAATTGCTAAGAACAGGTTAACAGAAAAATAATATCTTAAAAGAAGAGCCATTAAAGGTCATGACTAAAGCTATTCTGCATTGTTACTGCATTAAATTCCCACGGGGATTAATACAGTCATATCTATCTTTATTTATTGTATTATATTTACATGTATGTACATGAGAGATACTGAAACAATCTGCAACTTTAAAATGTTCTTAGAGTCAACCTCTCGGTCATTACACTCTAATACAGCTAAAAAAAAACACTGACATGCCTGAAAAAATAAGCCTTGCATCCCCACATAGCTTGAATATTGAATTAAAGGCCTACAATTTGAAGTGACCCAGACTGTAATGCCTCGAGGCAGCACTGAACCCAAAAACACAACACAGAAACAATTAGAAGGGAGAAATGCTCAGTTTACATTTCAAGAACTCAGCAAAGTTCCTCTGGTATGACAATTGAACTTATACTGGGAACGAATTAAGTGTTAATGAGAAGCCAGAGAGGAAGTAAGGGGAAAAGAACGGAAATAGAAAAAATGAGGACAACCTCAAAGCCACAAAATGACCAGATTTACTACAGCGTATGCCATGGGAGAGGGGGGCATGCATTAATTAATTCTTTCGTTGACTCCTACTCACGCACAAATATAATACACACACAACCATGTCCTGTGGTTATTGAGCTGGGTGTGGGGGCAGATCTCACCCTGGGCACTTTGGGACACTTTGGTGTACCAATCAAATAGACACCCAAATAGAGACACACACACACACACACACTTGAACAGTTTGAGGGTCAGACGAGTCATGTAGAAAATTTGTCACTTGAATATGTAAAGTTACTGTTGGAGGATATGGCAAGCCGTTTTAGCATTTAATAGCTAGTCTGGATATGTATTACAGATATCCATAATTCAATTCTTCCTACTCAAAACGAACATTTCAGATATCCACAACTGCGTTCTTCCTAGGGGAAATGGCGTCACTGTCCCCATTCATGTTTTTGGGGTTTCTCAATACGGATATCTTTAATCCAGCTTTAGATATCTGCAATGTTAAATGTGGATATCTGAAACTAAATTATGACTATCCGGAATTACGTTCAAGATATCTTCAACTCTCCCCAATTAAAGATATCTATATTGTAGTTTGTAGATATCCAAAATTAATTTTTGAATTGTCAAATCCACATTATAGATATCTCCAACTGCAATTGTGACCAGTCAAAATTCTCTGTGTGGATATCTTAAACTGGTATTGTGGATATCCAAAATACAATTGAGGGTATCTATTATTACATTATAATAGTTTTCCTTCAGTACATTTGGACCGGTATCCAATGAGAAGTCTCCTATCAACAACCTCATGAGCAGCAATCCTGACCGATAAAAATGACATTAGAGATATCTGTAACTTTAATTCTGATTAGTAAAAACTGAATTACAGATATCTCTAACTATCATTGTGACTATTCAAAATGTAATTACTACGAGTCACAATGACGTTGTTGATATCTGTAATGTTAGTTCCGGATAGTCAGATTTAACTATTCAATGTCAAAACGGCTTCCCATAGGAGGGAGCCTCTGGTTGTGTGTGTGCCATCTACATACACACACACACACGTTCTGTTCAGTGTGTGGGTGTGTAAATGTCAACTCTTCTCTCACCTTTCCATCAAATACAGTAGATTTCTTCCTCTCTCATGTCAGGATTTTTGTGTAGTTCAGAGTTGACGTATGGAAAAGAGATACAACATGTGGGAGTTTTTCAATGAGGCTTCGTCAGTTGGATGGAGGACTACGGCTGGAGCCAAACATGACATTAGGAGGAACACACTGAAGGATTGCACAAACAGTGTCCCACCAATTCCCTAAAGAATTAGACATCATCATGCTGTAGCACCATGAATATCAGTAGAAGTTGGCTCTGATAGTGGCCAGTGGTTGCGCAGGTCCATTGGTCACACAAAGATGCAAGTTATATCATATTGTGCTTTCACACTGACACTGCAGCCTTTCAGTTTGTCTTTCAGAAAGCTTTAGAGGAAGTCTGGTTTCTCTTGTAAGCAAAGAAAGGTAGGAATAACTATGCAGTTACAAAACAGTCAAAAACACGGGTGTTTCAATGTAGATACTATATTTATCCAATGTTACCAAAAACCATGCAATAACAATTTAAGCATAGTTGGTGTTTAAAAAAGCACTTTATTTCTGACATTCCATGTTTTGAACAGCCTTGTCAAGCTAATCAGACCAAGTTCGTACTTAAATAATCTTAAAATAAAACAAACCATGCACTTTGTGAACTGTTCAACCCCAGAACATGGGTCTTAGGTTGATAACATGGGAATTCTCCTTCAAGTACATTGATTATACAGTGTTTTATAAATTCTTTATACTTTATACATTATATATTATACATTCCATCAGTGATGATAATTGTTAAAAAAAAAAAAAAGTAAAGTAAAAGTAAAGTACAGGATTTTTATTTTTATTTTCTCTCTGGTTGCTAACATCACTAGAGACTTACTAACAGTGTCACAATACAGTATGTGACCATACACATACAGTGCACACACACAGTCAGCCCTGTCATCCGTATCAAGTAGCTCACTAATTGAACTGTTTAAAAATTTACAGCGACACACGTGGGAGGGGAGAGAGGAGCGCAATCATACACAGACAAATACACACACACACTACAAAATTGAAAGCAAATGTGAAAAAGAGAGAAACCAAAATCACTGCAGAGCACTGTTTCCTTTAATCCTGTTCTTTAGTTTGATTGTAATCAAGTAAGTTGCCTCAGAATAAACAAGTTTGGCATGAGAGCCAAAAATGTGTTTGGTTGTGTTTGTGAGAGAGAGAGAGAAGAATGTTTTTCAAAGGTCATGCTGTTATGAGTGTGTTTCTCTATCTCATTGATCTGTTGAGCTTTTGCTTTACTTTATACAATAACAATAAAGTCTTTATCCTCTGTTTGCTGCACTGCATTAACATAAAACTTTGATTTATCAGAAATACTGCATCACTGCACATTAGAAAAATGACAGGGTCAAACAGTCTCAAATTCCATTCATAAAATTAAAACCGCCCATTCCCCCTAAATGACATCCAATGACATTCAGCTGTAATACCTTTACAGAGACATCAGTTATTATGCCTTTCGACAATGTGGAGTACTGTGAGGGAATAGATAAGACATATTTTTGAGAACCGTGTTATAATTTCATGATAAAACTAATTCTAAATTAAACTACCTTACAATAAACTCAAAACAGTGTAATCAGACACAAAGGACCTGAAATGAAAACTTAGGTTTACACAGTCATTAGTGTCAGGTTTAACATTCTAAATGGACTTGGGTTAATGATGGTGGGTTATTTGTCTCGAGTTTTCTGTTTATGTCCCATTAAGTTGTCTCAATCAAAGATTTTTCAACACTAAACTACAAATATTATATTTAACATATTTCCATCAGTCATTTAGATACCCAACACTGGCAGCTACTTGGGGAGAATGTGGACATTCCATTTATATTAGACAGCAACGAAATTCTGAAACGAGTTCCATGATGATGAACCCTATGAGGACATGGTTTGAAGCCTTCATATTAGAGAAGAATTACTTCCAGTCAAGCTGATAAAAATGCAGCATCAAAAATCATCAAACACTTGTTTGAAAACACACACAAGTATATTTGCTAAACCATGTTCAGCTTCAGACCCAGGGACCCCTGACCTCCAGCCAACCAATGGTTTTGGTCAACAGGCGGGGTCCGGGCTGAAGCAGTCTCTATGGGGCCAGCAGAGCAGACATCTGCTGTCTTTGCTAAGGAAAGCAGGAAGGAAGCCGAGCCTCCACAATAAGCACTGGGAGCACTGGGAGAGGCAGCCAAGGGCCACACACACATACACACACTTTGAATTTATGCATACCATTACAAACTAGTTCAATTGGGGCAAGAATTCTGACGTAAGTTCATAATTTGAGAAGAGAATCTGTGAAAGCTAACTTTAAAGAAACAAACTACTTGGGCTACAGAATTAATCACAAAATCATCAAAAAAGGCACAATATCTAAAGCTTAAGAGGCTGCTATAATTTGATAAAGGTAAAATATGTGACAAACAGCATAATAATGTATATTGTGTTGCAGAGATGTCATTAACGAAAAAATCTTCTCCAGGTTTGGTGCAAACCTGCGCATTTCACACACAATTAAAAATTTTTTTTCAGTGGAAAGGAAACTTGTGGTACAAAAATTATGATTTCCACAATTCATGAGTCATATCTCCAATTGCAATATCTGTCAAAATATTCACAATTTGCTTTTTATAACATATCCTGCTGCCCTACAACAGTTAAAGTATATTTCACCCTTGATTAGAAGGAAAAATCCTAAATTGTCCTTTCATTTATGATTCCAAATTGGAATCATTAACTTCAAGGTTTACTCAAGCAGACTGTCTGTAAGCTAAGAAAAGCAAAACTGAAGCACTGAATACATGAAGCAAAGCCTGGTGACACTCAGGAACTACGGAACATTACCTGTGTTTCAACCAGAGGAACATTTATCTTTACCTTAATTCCTGGTGCAAAAACGTCCTCATGTGTAGGCGGAAGTTTTATGATGAGCGTGAGGGGTTAACAGGGCAGAGTTTACAGTGCAGATCATTGCTGATTGGTCAAACACAGCCTTTTCACACATAACAACCACAGAAAAAAATCTGTGTGAACAGGAAAATTACACTAAACTAAACAAATAACCATAAAACATGCAACAAAAATCGAGAGTGGCAGTGATCTCCAGCTGTATTCTCAAAAGTTTTCTGAGCTGCTCTCTGACAGTTGGGTCAGACAGATCTGCTGGTTTTTACTGAACAATCTGTCTCTGCACAAATACTGACCTACAGACTGATTAAAGCTGGAATGCGTGGTGTATAGGACCAGAGAGAAGGAAGAATGAAGCTGGACTAAAAATAATGAGAACAGTGACTGTAAGACGGGAGTGGAGAAAAAGCAGCTGTTGCAGACAGAGAGGCGTGCTCTCTAGAGGTAAACAAGACATACACTGGCAATTTAGCAACTGTTACCATGGCGACAGTGATGCTGAACATCCATCTGTACTAAAAAAAAACCAGACACAGAACGATAATCAAGTGTGATCCAGTACTTTGACAGGAGGTGGTCAGCCTGGAAACAGCATCAGATGATGTTTCGTGTCATTTTACATCTTTTGTTGCTTCAGCAGCTCTTGTAAAAACCAACAGTCAACACAGAGACTTACAATGCAAACATGAGACATTGATTACACATTTTTATCAATTTAGCATTTCTCTCTACTGTCTTTTAGTTTGCTTCTGTTTAAAAAACAGTCAAGTGATAGTATTGCATCACAAAACTTCTATCAAAGCTTTATCTCAGTACTACAGTACAGTATGCAACAGCATGTGAGGTTTATACTGTATTCAGGTTTTCGCAGCTAATGTCATGTTGTTTATTTGTTTATTTGTCAGTCAGAGGACTGAAACTGTCCTAATAAAACTACACAGGATTTTGAAGCTAGCCTTGTTAAATGACCATGAAGTACAGTTTTCTTTACCACCTTTTATGTCTGTGAGGCAGTGAGTTTGAAGAAATTCAGGCCAATGTTTGAAATTAATCCAGGCATTTTCTCTAAAGGTAAAGTTATTAGAGGTGGTTAGCACGGGCTATTAGTTATGTAAGTTACTTAAACTGTACCAACAGGAGATGATCATAGTGGTTATATTAACCATGTAATTTGTTAACATGTTATAACATAAAAAATGTAATATCACAAACCACTAATTGCACTGTAAAAGTGTGTTTGCACGACTATAGTACTACAGTAACTACAGTAAGTAGAGCAGGTCAAATTTGAAACAGGAAATTGTGATTGGATAATGGAAATTATGGGTTTGGATAATTTGGCTAATTTATTTTTACTTTTTAAAGGAGACAGCTGGTAGGAGAGAGTGCCATAACTGAAGCCTTTTTGCTTGTTGTAAATAAAAGATCTGGCTCTAATACTGTAATAATCCCCAAAGAAAAAAAAAAAAAAGAAAGAATTACAACAGCATCTTCTTTCTTCAACAGTGTCTGTCTCCCTGCTGTGTTTTTCTACAATCAGTTAAACTAGACAAACATCAGTGCTGGAAGCCAGTCAAAACAATTTAACATTGAGCAAAACCACAAGGCCACAGCAGACTTTGTGTGTGTGCAGAAGACACTTTTCCCTGATTGGCAAGTCAAATAAAGATTGTTGTGCACCAACGCTATTGTCCACAATTGGCCCCCACCGCCCTCCAAAACCTGTCTTATCACCATGGCTTACCCCCCCTAAACACGCACACACAAATAAAAGTACAATTCTCGGTGTCTTTGTCTCCAACCTCCTCAGCCTCCCTCCCCCCCCCCCCCCCCCCCCCCAACACACACATGCACTGAAACTCTTAATGCTCACTAACAGCCATTGAGACATCAAAACACACACACAACCATGCAGTCCTGGTGTCTGGTGATACAATAGCTGCTGGTAGCAGCTGGTCAGCAGTAGCCATAGGAGTCACTCACACACACACACACACACACACAAGCATGCAACCTGTACAAGCCCCTGCATGTCTAATGACATGCCAAGACGACGGAAGAATAAGAGAAGAAGACTTGACTGGCCATCTGTGGTGTGTAGGCCATGTGAAACATCTGCGCCAATCAATAACACGCTCACTCTCTCACAGACACACACCCTTACACACAGGCATGCCTGAGTAAACACATTTATCAACACCCAGCATTTATGTACACAAATTCATTTACATTATGTACATTCAAAATGAATGCAGATGCACAACAACAGTAAACTAGAAAATTCTTCACGGGAAATTTTGAATGTGTGCCCGGCCGTGTCACCGAGATCCTTTGGCCCAGTCCCTGACTTGTGATCATTTGGTTCAGTTTGCCACCAATAGTGTCAGTTAGCTTTGATTAGCTTGAATTAGCTAAAATTAGCTTCAGTTAGCTTTGAATAGCTTTAATTAGCTGGGTTTGGCCTGAGTTAGCTTAGATTACCTTCAATTAGCTGGCATTAGCTGCGGTTAGGTGCTGTTAGTTGGAGTTATCTACTGTTAGCTTGAATCAGCTTGCATTACCCACTGTTAGCTTGAGGTAGTCGCCTGTAGCTTGGGATTGCTGTAATTGTTTTCAATTAGCTGGAATTAGCATTTCATTTCAAACTGTGTGTGTCTGTGTCTCTCTGTCTCTGTCTGTATGTGTGTCTATCAGTGACTGACAAAGACACACAGACAAATGCAAAATGCATTTCATGTACCAGAGCTCATGATTTAAATGGGGTCAGGTGGCACAGTAAATCCACCAACCAAAAGAGGAGCACTTAGGTTTAAATGAGCCAATAAACAACAGCTGCTCTCATCTAACTGACACCCCACTCTAAATGCTGTGAAAGACACTGAGAGAAGTGGCAGGGACAACCGTCACGACAGTGATTGTAAAAGAAAACCGTCGGCTGTATTGTACAACTGAATGCATGTTGAGCGTCCTGACATCATCCTGAAGCAGCGTATCTAAAAATTTTGTAGGTAGAGTTCATAATTTGCCCTTCAGAGCAGGAGACAAGAGTGTCTTCTTCTGGGTTTTGTCATGTTTTCTCCGCTCAGTTTATAATGGCTCCTTATGAGAGAGTTGGGTGGTAGTCCTGTCACTCTCGGGCTCCCAAAGACAAAAATAAAAGTATAGGAAGAACCACAAGACCGATGCCTACCTTTTCAGAAAAAGTGACGCATTTGTCTTGAAAATTGTGGGCTCCAGACCAATGTAAAAACAAGATTTGGAGACAGCTGGAAACAGCTTCACACCTTGTTATCAGTAACATGTAACCTTTACGTGTCTGATTGGTACTAAAACACTGTCATTCCATAAAATCTTTGAGAATATTAGACTTCAAGTGGTCTGATAAAAGATTAGACTTCTGCACCTCCTCAAGGCTCTTTATTTAGGCTTTACTAAAATCTACCACGGGACAATACTTTTCTGCATTTATCTAAAAGGATAGGTGTGTGTGCACATCCCCATGGATGGTAAAAGGCCAATACAATGGCGCACATCCCAGGAAATATTGCTCTTCAAGCATGATCAACTGTATACATAGCAAAGCAAGCACAAAAAGGAAGAACAACATGTCAAAATGAAAAAAATCAATCAATCAATTAAGTTTAATTTGTATAGCCCAAAATCACAAATAGCAATTTGCCTCTTAAGGCTTACAATCTGTACATAGCAGCACCTTCTACCTTTAGACCCTCGAACCAGGCAAGGAAAATCTCCAAAAAACCCTAGAGAGGGAAAAAAAGAAGAAACCTCAGGAAGAACCACAGAGGAGGGAATCTCTCTCCCTAGGATGGGTAGACATGTAATAGATGTCACAAGTACAGAGCAAAGCAATATGACAGTCATCAAATAATGAATGGATTAATGAGTACTGCTGATGTATATTGAAATATTAAAGTTATTAGAGTCTATGGATGCCAAAATATGAGAACTGACTCCAGAACCATGGCATTAAAAAGCAGAGTCCAGGAACCAGCCGGTGATCAAGGTCAGGATTCCAGGCCACTCTGTCCTTTTCTGGCTAGGACAGGTGAAGTTGATTATAATCCCAGACACAAGGTTACATCTCCACCAGATTGCAGGTCGCTAACAGAACCGTCACGCCCACGTCACCAGATAGCTAAGAGACGAAGGCAGAGGGACTCTGGCGAGAAACTCCCCAGGCTGAAGTTAGTAACACAAATACTGGAACATGACAGAGTAGAGAGAAAATATCCTACACCTCACAGCTCCCAGTTCAGCAACAAGGAACTATAGAGGCCGTTATTAGTCCTGATATGTGTTTGGAAAGCTTCCATCCAATTGACCTTCATCAACTAACGACAACATTATCTTCTAAATCATCAACCTGTATACTAGACCCCATACCTACTAGGCTGCTCAAAGACGTTTTACCCTTAGTTAGCAATCCACTACTAAATATTATCTATCTATCCCTTGTGTGCCCTGGTCTTTTAAAGTAGCTGTAATTAAACCGCTCCTAATAAAAACCAAGCAGTATTTAAACATACAGCTTGAAACTATACGGCTTTCTTCAGGATAATAGTCTATTTGAAGACTTTCAGTCAGGATTTATAAAGCATCACAGCACAGAAACAGCACTGGTAAAAGTTAGAAATGACCTCTTCACTGCATCTGATGAGGGAATTATCTCTGTACTAGTCTTATTAGAGCTTAGCGCAGCTTTTGACACTATTGATCATCACATCCTACTGCAGAGGATGGGACACCAAATTGGCATTAAAGGATCAGCTTTAAGGTGGTTTAAGTCCTACTTATCTGATAGATATAATTTTTTTCATGTTAATGATGGTCATCCGGTTATGACAAGGTTAATCATGGAGTCCCACAAGGTTCTGTACGAGGACCATTACTATTCACTCTATACATGCTTCCTTTAGGTAATATTATTAGAAAGCAATCCATACATTTTCATTGCTATGCAGATGACATACAACTATACTTATCCATGAAGCCAGATGAAACCCATCAGTTAGCTAATCTACAGACATGTCTTAAGGACATTAAAAACTGGATGCTTCATAGCTTTCTATTGTTAAACTCTGACAAAATCAAAGTAATTGTGCTGGGCCCTAAAAACATTAGAGAATTATTATCCAACAACATAGTTAATCTGGATGGCATTACCTTGGCCTCCAGCACCACTGACAGAGACCTGGGTGTTATCTTTCACCAGGAGCTGTCTTTTAACTCACATGTAAAACAGATTGCAAGGATGGCCTTCTTTCACCTCCGTAACAGTGCTAAAATCCAGCACATCCTGTCTCAACAAGGTGCAGAAAAAATAGTTCACACATTTGTTACTTCCAGGCTGGATTACTGTAATTCTTTGTTTTCAGGTTGCCCTAATAAGATTTTAAAGACTCTTCAGTTAATCCAAAATGCAGCAGCGCGTGTACTGACTAGAACTAGCATCAGAGACCACATTTCCCCCATACTGGCTTCTCTGCACTGGCTTTCTGTTAAATTCAGAATAGAATTTAAAATCCTTGTCCTCACCTACAAAGCTATTCATGGTCAGTCACCATCTTATCTTAAAGAGCTCATAGTACCCTATCACCCATCCAGAACCTTACACTCCCAGGATGCAGGGTTATTGGCAATCCCAAGAATCTCCAAAAGTAGAATGGGAGGCAGAGCATTCAGCTATCAAGCTCCTCTCCTGTAGAACCATCTTCCAGTATTGGTACAGGAGGCAGACACACTCTCTGATTTTAAAGGTAGGCTTAAAACCTTCCTTTTTGATAAAGCTTAAAATTAGGGCTGGCCTATCTAACCCTTAGTTATGCTGCTTAGGTTGCTGGGGGAACACTCCATAATGCACTGAACTCTCTTCTCTGCCACCTCTGACTCAGACTCCATCTATGCACCATTAAATGTCCATATCCTTACACTAACTTTACTTCTTCCCCGGAGTCTTTGTGCTTTATCATCCTGCAAGTCTTTCTAGGTCGCGGTGGGAGCTGCTGTTGTTGTCCTGCCTGATGCCTACTGCCCACATTAGGACAAGAGACCTTGTGAGTTGGGTCCTAGGCTGCATTTCCCAGTGCAAATCGGGATCCACAGATTACAATGACTTCTGGACCAATAGACTTCACCTGCTTCTGGATCACTACACCTCACATATCCCTGTATTTGTAGATTTCACATACTTTTGGATTCACTGACTACATCAGCAACACTCAGATCTTGATACATGGACTATAATGACTCCAGACCAATCGACTACATCGCGGTGGGAGCTGCTGCTGTGGTCTTGCCTGACGCCTTCTGCTCAAATTAAGACAGGAGATCCTGTGACTTGAATCTTCGGCTGGATATCCAAGCCTAGCAAATGGACTACAATGACTTCTGGACCAACATGCTATACCCATATTATATCTGGATTTATAAACTCATTTGAACTCAAACATTCATAGTAAGCTGTTATTGTCATGTTGTTGTGTTCTGTGCAAGTGACATCTATTGCACGTCTGTCTGTCCGGTTCATGGGTCTAAGGGCAGAGGGTGTCACATCTGTACAATTTGTCAAAGCCCAGTGAGATAATGTGTAAATTGTGATTTTGGCCTATACAAACAAATTTGATTTGAGAATGAGGTAGAGAAAAAAAGGAGCTCAGTGTATCATGGGAAATCCCCAGCAGTCCATACCTATAGCAGCATAACTATGGGCCAGCCTGTACCAGCCCTAACTATAAGCTTTATCAAAAAGGAAGGTTTTAAGCCTATTCTTGAACGCAGAGATGGTGTCTTCTCGGCGGACTGGAACTGGGAGCTGGTTCCAGAGAATAGGGGCCTGATAGCTGAAGGCTCTGCCTACCAGATTACTTTTAGAGATCCTAGGAACTACCAGTAAGCCTGCATTTTTGGAGTGCAGCATTCTAATTCAGTGATAAGACACTATGAGTTCTTTAAGATACAAAGGAGCCTGACCATTTGGAACTTTGTAGGTGAGGAAGAGAACTTTAAACTCTATTCTGGGTTTCACTGGACGCCAATGCAGATAAGCTTGAACAGGTAAAATATGATCTCGTTATTGTGTTCCAGTGAGTACACGAGCAGCAGCATTTTGAATGAGCTGGACGGTCTTTAGTGACTTGGTAGTAAAGGCCTGATATTAAAGAGTTAGATTAGTCAAGCCTGGAAATGACAAAGGCATTGACCAATTTTTCCGCATTCATTTTGAGACAGAAAGAATCTGATTTTTGCAATATTACGTAAATGAAAAAAGAGCAGACGTAGAGATTTGTTTTATGTGGGAGTCAAAGGACAGATACTTGTAAAAGACAACTCCCAAATTTCTTACAGTGCTATTAAAGGTTAAGGACAGGTCGTCCAGAGTGACAATATCATTCATATCTGAGCAGCAAAAAGTTGCAGGTCATCCACATTTTAATATCTTTAAGACAGGCCTGAAGTTTAGCTAGTCTGTTGGTTTCGTTAGGTTTGAGGGATAAATATATCTCTCTATTAGGATCTGAAAGTGGATGGTGTCAACTGCTGCACAAAGATCCAGAGCAGAGACAGGTAGGGGACAGAAAGCAGAGCTGCTTCCATACAAGTATCATGCTTGATTCCCAGAAGTTACAAACCCCAGTTTTAAGAAATGAAATATCCACCATATTGGATGTATGCATCTTCAAATAAACACTTTTAACCATGTAAATATTTTTCTTAAATCATCAGTTTTAAGCCCACAGCAATGAAATGCTTTCTGCCAACAGGAAAAGCAATGGAACCATTGATGATGAATAAGATGATGTAGCATGCTAGCAAACAGAAAAGGTAAACTTTGGCTGAGAGCAAATTAATATATTCAAATGTTTTATTTAATTAAGTTGCTCATCTAATCTAATGTAAATCAATGAAATCAATGAAACAGGATGAAGTGTAAGGATCAGGTTAGCAGTTTTAACGTTTGACAATGTCTACAAATACTGAATGAGTAATTTCCTAAAATGAATATTATTACTTTATTTTTTTGATTGCAGTTACCTTTATCTCAGAAAGACACATTGGTATTACAGAGGTAATATTGACCAGCTTTGGCTGCAATCAGTTACACACAAGAGATTTAATCTGTCATTTTTAGATATTATTGTTGTATAATTCAAATGTGGTCAAAATGTTCAAAGGATACGCAACCACGTTGTTCGCCGGCCTTCATCTCTGAGACTGTTGATAATTTTTGTTTTGCTGGAAGATTTTGAGAGCACACTGCACAGCCATGGTTATAATGATACAAATTTGAATGAAAAATTTCACTATAAAAGCAGTAATTGTTGCATCTCCAGCAGTGATATACAGAGACAGGAATGGTTATCGTAAAGCAGTAAGGAAGCCGCGTTGGGGGACATGAATGTGATAAAGGAAAGCTGGAATAATGAATAGCAGAGTAACCTGATATTAACAACTACCAATAACTGGTAAAATAAATGCTTAGAAATTTCTGTTTCTGCATATAATGGTCATTATTTCTAATCACAGCTTGTTGCATTAGGAATCAATGTAGCAATTGGCTTACCTTTGATACCAGCAGGAAATATAATTTTCATTTCTTCACATTGTCTATGCACAATCAGTAATAAAATGCTTAAAAACTCAGCAGAGACATTTGGAAGCAGTTCACTGCCTATAGAGACATCAGTGCTCAGTATAAAATAATTGGATTACACGCACACAAACACACACACAAAAAAAAACTCCCCCACTTTTGGGAAACACCTGCAGCCAGGCTTGTTATTCTGGGAAACAGAATACACGTGCCAGAACACAGTTCACTCTTAACCAATTAAACTGGTGAGTGGTCACACACACACACACACACACACGCACGCACACGCACACACACACACGTACACATCTCTTCTGACAATGGTTATCTGCTTTAACAAACAACCTTCATCTAAAGCTTCTGTCTTCGATGTCTCTTGCTTCATTAGAGCTTCATTAAAAGGTCGACCAGAGGCAGCTGATGAAAACACAAAGACATTTAAGATGGTTTAGGAAAATAATTGCACTAACACTGAAAATTCATGATCATAATTTCCGTTCTACATAATTATATGAACATATTGTTCATGTATGTTAAACTTGGACCTAAAAAGGGCTTAAAGCTTGTAATAGACTAACAACACTCCACTGCAACAAAGTAAAAGCTCTGCAGAAGTGAATTTTGTACGGTAGAACAATGCCAAATGACAATTAGGTACAAAAGTTCAGAGTCATGACCCAGACTGCTGCTATAAAATCACCCACAGCTCTGGCCTCTGAATCATCAATTAATTCCTGATAGCGTACACCTCATCGGGCATTTCTTCTTTTAACAAACTTATTTGTTTATTGAACGCTTTTGTGTTTACGCCTCCAGCACATTTGTTGTGAATTAGTTTGTTTCACCTTCATTTAAGGTGTAATGAAATCAGAATTTTCCATTCAAACGCCCTCTGTGTCAGAATTTGTAATCAGGTGTCTTTCATTCCATACCCACTCAGTAATATCTAATTTTTTTTAAATTCAAAGCAATCCTGAGGTCTCTTTTTGATCCTGACCTACTTAATCTCCATCAGCCAGATTCACACACTGGACCTGTAAGTGATGACCTATATGTGTCAGCACAGTGTGTATGAGACCCCTGGGCTTAGGTTATATTTGGTCATCACACATGTTAACTCAAACACACCTCCTTCACTAGTCCACACTACAGTTTGAAAATGGCCATGTCATATTTAAGTTAAAGATTATGCTGTGGTGAAATACTGATTTTTTTCTCTTGCATTTTTAAAAAAATTGAATAGCCACAATTTTTTGTGTGTTCTGCCTATGTCAAACAGCTGCTGCTAGTTTTGAGCCCAGCTGTTGAACACAGGTACTCCAACTTGTTGTAGTGTTACATGTTTGAAAACTATCTTCCTGAAAAAAAGACAAATTTGAAGTTACAGCAATCCCGTATCAAACGTAGAAATGTTTGCATGTTTGAATAGGCCGTTCTGTCGATGTCAGGTAACCACAACAACTGAGCAAACAATTAGGCCATGGACTGAATCATTGCTTCGTTTCATTTCATTATCACAGCCAACCTCAAAAGCTAAGGCAGCTAACGAAACATCGTTCCGGGTGAGTCACACCGTAATTAAGCAAAAGAAGTCCTTCCAAGATGGGGAGATAATAAAAGAGGCATTTGTTGAAGCGGGACTTGAAAGACAAACCAGAAATATTATCTTCAATCAAAGCTCTCCAGACATTTACTTGCTACCCATTTCGGGAAGCTGTTGAGGTTGATTCACTCGCATCAAAAATGTCAACTCTGTTTCACCTGAACTCGTCTGGAGTGGAGGATTAGATTTTGACACTACAAGCTGACATTCAGTTGAAGTCCAGGGCTCATGGGCAGTTCTGGATCTTATTCACAGAGGAAAAGTACCCAAACATGAGGAAATGTGCTACCTCCTTGACTGCAATATTCAACTCAACTTACTTATGTGAGTCAGCATTTTCCCTCATGAAGATTATAAAGTCCAAATACCGTTCAACAATGACTGATGATCATTTGGAAGCCTGCTTGAGACTGGCTGCCAGCAGCCACTCTCCGCATCCCTAGCTGATTCCATTCAGTGCAAGTCATCAGAGTAAGGTAAGTCCAAAAATGTACAGTTGTATTATGCCATATGGGTTCATGCAGTTAAGCAAGTTACAACAACATTTCGTTTCGTTTCGTTTCGTTTTCTGCCGCTTATCCGGGTCCGGGTCGCGGGGGTAACAGCCTGAGCAGGGACATCCAGACGCTCCTCTCCCCAGCCACTTCCACCAACTCCTCCGGGGGGACACCAAGACGTTCCCAAGCCAACCGAGAGATGTAATCTCTCCAGCGTGTCCTTGGTCTGCCCCGGGGTCTCCTCCCGGATGGGCATGCCCGAAGCACCTCCCCAGGGAGACGTCCAGGAGGCATCCTGACCAGATGCCCGAACCACCTCAACTGGCTCCTCTCAACGCGGAGGAGCAGCGGCTCTACTCTGAGCTCCTCCCGGATGTCCGAGCTCCTCACCCTATCTCTAAGGTTGAGCCCAGCCACCCTGCGAAGGAAGCTCATTTCGGCCGCTTGTATTCGCGATCTCATTCTTTCGGTCACTACCCAGAGCTCATGACCATAGGTGAGAGTTGGGACGTAGATTGACCTGTAAAATTGAAAGCTTTGCCTTCTGGCTCAGCTCTCTCTTCACCACAACGGACCGCTTCA
>KV751324.1:5387288-5444501 GCA_001698575.1 Mola mola | reverse complement strand
TGTTGACATTATGATTCTTGTGTGTCATTTTTCAATTTCTTTGTATGATTATTTTAAAATATTAGTGTGTAAGCAATAGTTAAAAAAAACAAAAAACAGCTCCCCTTACCTGTGGCCTACAGGGAGGGGAGCTGTTTTTCTGTTTACTGAAAGTAACTACACTGTCTTTAATCCAGAGCTGCTAATCCTCATTAATAAGCAATAAACTTTGACAAGGTTTACCATAACATAACATAACTATCCACTATGTCCATATAAGTAGCTACAATCACACATCAACTAGTGTGTTCTTACATCCCAGTCATCACTCAGCCAAAGACATGTCATTTTCCTGAGGAGTACGACCTTTTGCGGTGATTGGCTATCCACTGTGACTGGGCTGGCGCCCTGCCGAATCAAATCAGGTGGCCTGGCCTGGATATATTAAGTACTTTGAGATAACGAGGTAATATTTTGTTGATGAATACAACATGAACAGACGGGTGACGTCTGGACAACCCATCTGCTTTCATTTCTCCCTACATTCATTGTCCACTTTCCCTCTGTCCATCATTTCTGCCTTTCATTTGTCATATTACATTTTTGGCCTATATGTATTATTGGAGTTAAACCACTGACAATGTGATTTGGTTTTAGTGGTACAGGGTGAACACAAGTTTAGAAAAGTTATTTTAGGATTTTAAAACGTTTAAAACTAAAGGATTTGCATGCTTAATATAATTTATATTAATGTGCAAGTATAACGATTCCTATGCATTTTTCTCACATACTGCTCACGAGATCAGACTGTCTCTCTTACGTGCTCAACTTGGCCTGCTTAACACACTCGACCTGGCACAACATACATTGTGCCACAAAATCAACCAATCAAAGACACGGAGGTCGAATTTTGATTGGCTGCTTCATTTCCAATCACAACGCTTCCATTAGTAGACAACCAAGAGGGGTCTTGAATATTCACCAGCAACCGGACAGAGGACATGACAGAACTGAATGGAAAAAACAACAGTCATTCATTTTCTACCACTTATCCCGTTAGGGGTCGCGGGGGGTGGGGGCTGGAGCCTATCTCAGCATCTTGGGACGAAGGAGGGGTACACCATGGACTAATAATTAATCATTTTATGTTATTGTTAGGTTGTTTTCTGGGATGTATTTGAGGTCATCCATTTTCGATATATGCTAGCAGATGTAGCTATATGGCTGTCTGACGCTAGCGTTAATTAAAGAGCTAAGCGCTAACGTTAATTGTACTTACACAAACATGTCAGATTTTCTTACATGAAAATTCGTAGATTAATTTGAAGGATAGTTCCAAGTCTTGTTTTTGCTTTTTTAGCTAAAAACAAATTCATCTAACTTCTTGAATTGCTGTAGTTCAGTGGTGTTGTTGAGTCAGCAGGCAGAAACCTGGTGTCTTTGCTGGTAAACAGTATGGCCACAAATGGCCTGACCAGGCTACAGCAAGAGGACTCTCTATCCAGACTACAAATGTAACTGTGCAGCAACAAATGACAAGATTTGTTATTAAGTCACACATTTTGATTTATTTCAGACAATAATTTTGTTTTATTTTATCATTTTTTTTATTAAAGGATTATTGCAGCACCTGAAATCCACAGTTCCCTTCCAGGACACTTCAAATCAAACCTGAATCGTGGTAAAAAGAGGCGTTTGACTGCCACTAGGCAACTTGTTAAGACAACCAGTAAGACAACTGCTCTCAAACTTTATGTGCTTCCAAAAAATACATCCCACAAACCATTGCCAATTGAGGAGCCTGAAGTCCTCCAGGCGGGCATGAGAAGATAAACAGTCTCTCTTCCTGAAGATGGTGATCACACAGAGGTAAACTCATTCCAGCTGTAAGGGTTACTACAAGGTAATATTTTAGTCATTTGTCATTGTCAATTCTTCTTTCTCTTACTTTATCGATGATCAAGATTTCAAGACTCCTGGCTGTCACATTTCCTACAATGAAGTACATTGGGGCTGGACGGAGAAAGCTCACTGTCATTCCACCAGAAGTAGAGGTTTATTCTGTCAGAGTTCTGTGGGCCATGCCATATTTCACATCGTACCACTACAGGAGACATTAGACACCTCTCCTCTGCCTCCTGACTCAAACCCTTTTCAAAGATGCCAAAGAAGAGATGTTACCAGTGTGAACAAAATGATGCCTTTGCAGATGCTTTCAGTATACATTAAGACATGCAAGTGAAAGCTGTCCTCTGATGATGCTGGTGAAAAGATGAGATTAAATGGTGACTATTACCTTTAGAAAAACACGAAGAAAAAAACGATTGATAAAAAGTACCTCTCTGTAAATCTGCAGTCCTCTGATGACCTATGTTTTGTTGAGAACAAGTGCAAGGTAAACCCATTAAATAAATAATACAAAATCACTATACTTGTCGTTGCCCCAGTTAAATCTGTTTTTTTGTAACACTGACCTTTCAGTAGTGAGTCCAATTTGCACCATTTACAGCTTTGACTGTTCAGGGATTTTGGAACAAATGGCGGTGATCCAAGTCCTACTCGAACTCCAGAATGCAAACCAAAAAGGCAGATGTCAGTTAGATGACATTTACGTTGACATTTACTTTCTGTCATATACAAAATAAATTGTGTCCACTGTCCAGATAGTCTCATGTCTTCCACAAAAAGTAATCATTCCATTTTCTCATTTATCATTTTTAATAATTTAATTAAATTATATTTATCTGGTAACAAAACACATGTTGCAGCCATTTCTGATCATATGAAATTTAAGACCTTTTGGCCATACTGCATACAAAAGTGTATACTTGTCACAATCCGCTTCTGGTTTTCCCCTCAACCACCCCCACACTACCTGCTTAACTACCTGTCCTCATTAAGCTCATCAGACTCACCTGTTGCTCCCAGCTGCAAACAATCACCCAGCCTCCATTTAACCAGCTCCTCCACACTCCCTCCCTGCCAGATTGTCTTTCACAGCATGCAAAACTTTCCAGCCTTTTCCCCGGACTGATCTCTCGGCTTAGACGCTGCTCGTCCCGGACCAGTTCTCCACATCTCTGCCCTGGTAACCCAACCTGCCTTCTGCCTCTGGACTTTGCTTCCGCTTGCTCCCTGTCTGCCTGCTGTCTGCCTGGACTCCCTCTTCGGAGGTTCCTGTCTAGTTCAGTACTTGGCGTGCGTTCACCACCAGATCATTGTTTGTCTGGACTCTGTACCAATAAAGCCCTGAACTGTACTGTTTTTTTTTTGTTTTTATGTGTGCTGTACTTGGGTCCGAACTCACACCCGATCAGCAGCAAGAGCCTTCATCGGACATTATACTGAAATAAGACTGCTCCTTCATTTCTTTATCATGTCAATCATTTGACGTGAAAAAGCAGGGAAACACACGTGCAAATATTAGATTAATTAAGGCTTTGATAAGATAACATTGATCCTTTTTTTTTTTTTTTTAATGTTTGTGTTTCTAAACCTTTATTTATAAATCAATTGGCAGAACCAAAATTAAAATTTCTTAAAGATACCGATGGAATCAAAACTTTGAAGTGGATCTCAATACCCAACCCTAATGACAGAGCTGTTCTCTTTTGCAGTCTGTAAGGTAAATATAGGATGTGGGCCATGTTCTGGCTGATGCTACCAGTGCCCAGTCTGAGCAGAAACACTTAAGGATCGCTAACTGCACAGCTAACTGAGCTACGAAGTCCCTCCATGAAACTGCTCATAATAAGGTCTCTGGATAATCTTAAGTAATCATGTCACTGCTGTTGAGCTTTTTGAATTGTGTGTGTGTGTGTGTGTGTGTGTGTGTGTGTGTGTGTGTGTGTGTGGAATATACTTTTGGTTCTAGGGTGAGCGGTCCCTGTAATATCATCTGAGGGCAAAACACTGTGTGAACAAACAAGAAATACATGTCATAAAGAAAGCCAGCGATCTCTAGAAAGTGCACTAATGCAACACAACGGAACAATATTTAATGCCTAAATTTTTATTCACTAAAAATACGCTTAATACAAAGTTATGACGAATGTAAAGGATGAGATGAAATTAGAAATCAAGAGGGAGATGAGGATTACCAATTTGAGCATGTAACCCAGAGTACGTTCACACAGATTGCCATGACAGCTCAGTGCCTGGGGCGGGATTAAACGTCTGTCACTTACAGCGCTGACAATCTTCCTCTGCACATATGAATACATAATGAACACGCACACACAATCACTGCGGTCCCTTGTGCCTAGTGATAACAGATCGCCACTGTTAGGCCAGGCTGACAGATTAGTCACCAGATCAGTTGCTGGGTGAATGAACCAAGCCCACCTAAAATGAGCCCAACGGCCTCTTCACTGTGTATGAGGCACTTCAGTCATTATGCACAAGGCTTAGACTGGGATTAAGACCTTAATTAATCATCAAATCATCTTTTAGCCTGCATGTAGAATGTGGTGATTATGGCTGTAAGGAGAACACTGTGGTCTTGGTCCAGATAAGGTGTGTTGGGTTGCAGTAATCAAAATCAGAGCCTTGCTTTGCAATATTCCTAAATCTTCTTGAAGTCTGCTTCTTTTATAAAGGTAAAAAAAAACTTTTAGGGAGAGAAGAAGATTTTTCAGTCTTTGGTGCTGATCCAACGGTTTGTTAAACTGGAGATGTAATATAAATGTTAGGTTTAAGGTCATTGGACTCAACTGCTACCAAATTAAAGGTTTAAGTTAGCAAGTTTTATTACTGTAAAATCATGTTCAGTGCACATTTTTACTCGTGTAGTATATACAGCTAACTGGCATGCCAAATAGCATAAGTGAAATCAATTAAAATCTACATAATAATTGTGTTAACTAAGTGGGTTACAATATTAAACATCACTGAAGAGATAATATTTTCCGGCCTAAAACACAAAAAAATGCCAAGTTGCTTTGATTATGCTACATTGTAAGAGTTGCCATAGACAATAACGTGATCCTACCATAACTGAGCCAAACACACAATAAAAGACATGAAATTTACCTTTTCCTATTTCCTACAACAAAAAAATAAAATCCTGTGTAGGGAGTTACAGCTACTGACAGAGAGCAGCATTTACTGGCTTTCCCTGAACTCAAACACACAATTTCAACTGCTGTGTTGCCCTGTGTTGCCCTTTCTCCAAAATGCAACCTTGAATTTAGCCACAAGAACAGCTGCAGAGGAGACCAACATAGATGGAGGAGACTATTAGACAAGTCAATGGAATGAAAGAATGAAACTGACTCTAATTATTGGTAATTTATTTATCAAATCAAGGCACAGAGACATGTCATTTGGTTTTGTTGAGTGTTGTATTATCTAGTCTGAATGAACCTAAGACATGGGGCACGCACATACACATCCAGTGTGGTGATAGAGTTAAATGAAAGGAAAATCAGGCAGACAAATCAAGTCTGTAGTGAAAAGGCATTCAGCCCCAAAAATTCACTGAGAGCTAACGAGGCCTGCAGACAGGCGGAGAGAGACAGAGTGAGAGAGCAGTAGTATAAGTCAGGGTTTACAGTATATGTAAATAGACATTTCCTTTGCAACTTTAAAACCTCTAAAAGGTGAAAATGTGAAGAATCTTCTTTTGCATGTGCAATTGCTCGACAAACAAAGCTATAGCACCTTTCATTAGGCAGCTTTTATTTTTATTGTGGGCGAACTGCATCTGTGGCCCAAGCAAGACCTCTACTCTCACCCTGAAAACAAAACACATCACATCTGAACCAGACAGCAGCCTGCTGCTGGCTTCCTGTCAAAGCTTCTGTACAGTACATCACTGATTATCAGCATGAGAGTGGAAAATTAGGGATGTTTGTAGCGACTGACAATTTTCCTGAAGTTTAAACGGAAAGTTGATATTCAATGGTTGAATGGTACATTAAATGCATGTTAAAAGAGTATCTGCCACCCAGACTATATTTATAGCTATTATAGAGACATTTGCTTATACATGTGCCACTATTTTTGTGCACAGACAACTTAATGTCCATTTCAATTTAAAGAGGGTAAGGTTTTAATTAATATCCATGTGTTTGTGTGTTGTATTAATCTACTACACCAGGTGAGGGAGCACTACTGTCCATCTGCTGAGGTGCTGAAAGGAAATGGGGGGAGTGTGGTGTCAGATTGCAGAAACAGAGTGTGTGTGTGTGTGTGGGGAGGTTATCAACACAGTGAGTTTATGTCATTGTTTGCCATACCATTATAATAGGGGGGCACTCCACCCCCCCTTGAAGGTCATGTTAATTTCATACTTTTTGACTTGTGTCCACTGAAAAAAAAATGGCTCGATCCAGATTTCAGATCCTAAAACTGATCACCAACAAAATCACATCACCGGAACCTTGTAAAATGATGAAGCTGTACACCAAATTTTGTCAAAATATGTTGAACATGAACATATTTTGAGTTACATGGGTACAGACAAATGGAGACGAAAACCTTCACCATCTTTCTTAGTGGAGCTAATAATTGTCATTAGTCTCAAAACTGATAATAGTACTTTCAGACAAAGGTAGAAATATTTTAACAACTATAGTCAAATAACCACACAAACCCCTTGTAAAAGTAATAATGCATTTGATGTACAAACATTTCTTAAAAATGAAGACTTCACCATCATCAACATCCAAAGATTTCTCTCTAGAACACCAACCATCAGCAACCATAAGCAATTTTAGTGATCCTGTAATTTTAATCTTTGTTTCCTGATGTAAAGTTATGAGAGTTGCTGCTTGGTGCGATAAGGTTATTGGTCATTTTGGCAGGGTAGAAGGCTGTGAATATTACAATATCCTTAAACCTCAGCTGCTGCTGTCATGAGAAAAATCCAGGGAGAGCTATAAGTGTGATAATTTAAGATGCTGATTATAAATCAGTTTTCTCAAGAGCATAATCTCAAAATTTAACTCACCCCTCTGCGCTACACAAACAATTTTAAACTGATTGGATATATCTGGCAGAAATTCACCTTAGAAAATCCATTTTTAAATTCTCAAAATCCATAGAGAAACAGCAAAAGTAAATACCTAGAATGGCCAAGAGAAGCATGTTCCAGTCATAATTCTACTGTTGACTGTTACTACTTTGTAGACACAATGCCTGTCCCTTTTTCAGTTTTCCCTCCATCTCTCATATCTCCTCTCTCCTGCAATCTGTTTCTCTTTGTACAAGTCAACCCCTCCCCCAACATTTCATCATCACTCTGTCTTGTATTTATATAATCATATACCTCCTCCCCTCTGTCTTGATTTGGTCATTTTTTCCTCTCCCCATCATTTAGCTTGTGTCTCAATAGCTGCCCCCACCTTTCTCAGCCCTCAGTCCCTTCTGTCCGACGCTACTGTCTTTCTTCACCCACTTTCAAGGCCAAACAATAGAAACAAAGGGGAGTGAGCCTCTGAGGCAATGGGAGGGGATGTAGCTAGCCAGTACAAGTATCAAAAGACCGCTCCCCACAGAGAGCAAGGAGGAGCACTACTGCCCATCTGCTGAAGTGAAAGAAAATGGGGGGGAGTGTGGTGACAGACTGCAGGAACAGAGTGTGTGTGTGGGGAGGTTATCAACACAGTGAGTTTATGTCATCGTTTGCCATACTATTATAATAGGGGGGCACCCCACGCCCCCTTGAAGGTCATGTTAATTTTATTTAATTTCATTTTCTTTTTAGGTGTTTGTATCGGTGTCCATCTGCCTCCCTACATTAAATAAGAACTTTAATATTTTTCAACCCTAAACCTATTTCCAGGTCTTTTAAGCTCACTAAGACGAGCTTGACAAGGCTATACAATGCAATGGCATTGGCCAAGTCAAATAAATCACATTTTTCTCATTATTGGAAGTGTCTGGTAACATGGAGTAGATACTTTTCTGTACTTCCTGTTACTGATTGTCCACCCCAGACGTGACCAGTCAATTGCCGAAGGGGCACTATTTTGCTACGTTTTCTGCATATGAAAGACAAATTTGTGTAGATTCATTCCAGAGGTCTTATACCTTTCCTCTGAAACCTAGATTGGATGCTAGTGTTAGCTGTTGTGGCTGGCCTGTTTCCTTATTAACAAATAACATTTATAAGTGAACTTCAGCTACATCTTCATTGTAACGTAGCTTCTTGGCAATCTCAAGCCACATGTTGTTGACTTGATAGTTCATGAACTTGTTTATCATACAAATTGAATGTTGTGACACCAAATTTCCCCTCTTTTTTCCCTGGAAGTGACATCAGCTAAAACAAAGGATTGTATTAGCCCAACAAATATTTCTAGTGGAAATCTGCCAAATAAAAGGTACAAAGTTTCCCCTACAAGAATGTTCTGCAGCAGTGTGTATACATTAATAACCCATTAAATCAGTTTTACAAAATTTTAAACAAATTTTCTGGACTACATAAAGGATGCTCTCTTCTACATAAAGCTATTATTTTTCATTATGAAACAGGTTACTTTTTAAGTAACAATAATTATTTCATTTTAATGGTGAGTATTTTGGTTCAAAATAAAGTTTGGCCATCATTATTTTACGATGAACATGATAAATGTAAACCTTAATGAGCCTCACAGAGTTTTTCTCCCTCATGGACATCCCTGGAAATAAAGGTAATAAGATGAGCAAACGGCCAAATAGAGATCACAAAATTAGAGTGACTTTTGGACTTCCATCTATACAACAAGCTGAGTTTAAGGGTACAAGTCCTGTGACAGTAATGTTTGTGGAGTACGACAACACAGATTTCCGAGCATTGCACTACATTTCTGTGTTCCCGTCCCTCCAGCTATTTCCTTGTTCCACATGAATGGATCCCTCACCTCCTCGTCTGGTCAGAGCTACAGGCACTGCAGTAGGCAAATAACCAAAGGGAAGTGAAGAATGTCACTTCTTTACCCACTTCAGTGATGACTTGATCACTATTATCAATATTATTTGGCTTAAAAAGCAAGATGTAATCGAAAAACATGTATGTTACTATTAAATCATATATAGTTCTGAACTCATGTATTTTTTGTAACACTTTGTAACCTTCTGATGCTGAACAGCCTCCCTCTTGTTCCTTAAAGAGATTAAAGACATAATATTATATTATTATTATTATTATTATTGTTGTTGTTGTTGTTGTTGTTGTTGTCTGTGTTTTTATTATCATTATTATAATTACTGGATGTGTAATACAGCTTATAACAGTTGAGGCTACCAGAGGGCTACAGTCTTCTTGAAAGAAGGGA
Source organism: Mola mola (assembly GCA_001698575.1). Classification (NCBI taxonomy): domain Eukaryota; kingdom Metazoa; phylum Chordata; class Actinopteri; order Tetraodontiformes; family Molidae; genus Mola; species Mola mola. Next base: position 5,435,262 of record KV751324.1, on the reverse strand, counting down.
AACTTCCTCACATCCATTACAGAACAGCATGCTGCTTTTTGCCTGAACTTTTCTGAGATCTTTGGGACAGCAGGATATGCTGAATGGGAATAATGGAACCCTAAAAGTTTACAAATAACTCTTCTCTCTTTGCAACTCTTTCTGTGTTAGCTACCCTTGGGTAGCAGTTGGCCTTCAGTCAAACATGACTTCATACTTGCAACTGTGTCATTAAATTAAATGGTCGCAGCTATATTGTGCAATGTGATCACATTAAATGTCTTTTAAGAACGTTTTGCGTGTCATGTCTCATATTTTAAGCTTTTCAATCGTTCTTTAACACATCCAATGTTTTAGCAGTTATCGTCAAATACAACTTGCAGTTAGGTCTGTAATTATGTGGAAATTGACACAATTGATTTATCATTTTGCCTCTGTACACTACCACAATGGATTGGAAATGACACAATCAAGATGTGACAGATAGCTTTTAATATTTAAGTGTTTCAAAAAAATATGGCACTAAACTTTTAGGAATTACAGCAATTTTATTCAGAGTACCCAAATATTATAAGGGGCTCAAAAGTATTTGGACAATTGACTGATAAGTGGTTTAATGGCCAGATGTTGTCTGCTCCCTGTTTACTTCAAGACAAAGCAGATAAAAGTCTGGAGTTGATTTCAGGTGTTGAATTTGGCAGCTTTTTTACTGGAGCTACATGGACTAAAATGACTCCTGGACCAACAGAATACACCCACGTCTGGATCACTACACTTCACATATCCCTGGATTTACAGATTCCACATACTCTTGAACTCGGGGACTACATCAGCAACACTCAGATCTTGCTACATGGAGTACAATGACTCCTGGACCAACAGAGTACACCTGTGTCTGGATCACTAGACTTCCCATACATCCGGATTTATAAATTCCACAGACTCTGGGACTCATGGATGTTTTATACATTCTAAGTAAACTGTTATTATCTTGTTGTTGTGTTCTGTACAAGTGACATGTATTGCACATCTGTCGGTCCTAGGAAGAAGGGTGCCTCCTCTGTGGTTCTTCCGGAGGTTTCTTATTTTCCCTGTTTAGGGTTTTTTGTTGTTTTTTTTAAGTTTTTCCTCACCTGGTTCAAGGGTCTAAGGGCAGAGGACGTCACATATGTACAGTTTGTCAAAGCCCAGTGAGATAATGTGTAAATTGTGATTTTGGGCTATACACATAAAATTTGATGATTATGAGGTCATAACATTTACGTGCACAAAGACTGGTCCAAAAACATTGTAGTCACACAACATTGAATCACCAGACTAACCAGAGTTCATTTCTATTCAATCCCATCCATTTTTTCTGCCCAGAGAGCTAACAGTCGTGCTAATAACGGCTGTTTACGTACAACCTGATGCTAACACTAGCATAGCTCACTCACTATTGTCAGACACAATAAAAAAATTACAGCGGTCTCACCCTGACGGAGTACACATTATGGCGGGTGATTTTAACCAGGCAAACCTGAAGTCTGTCCTGCCTAAATTCTACCATCATGTAAGTTGTGCTACTAGAGGGGAAAACACTTTAGACCATGTTTACACAAACATTAAACAAGCATATAGAGCCATAAAGCTCCTTCGCTTAGGCCAGTCAGACCAACTCTCTCTGCTCCTCACCTCTGTATACACACATCTGAGAAGAAGCACAACCCCAGTGACCAAGACCATCACGACCTGGCCAGAAGATGCGCTTCCTCAACTACAACACTGCTTCCAACACACTGAATGGAGTGTCTTTGAACATCAGGACCTGACCGTACATACAGAGGCTGTGCTATCCTACATCAAGCTCTGTATGGGGAATGTAACAGTGGATAAACGTATCCAAGTGTTTCCAATCAGAAGCCCTGGATGAACATCAAGTTCAAGACACTCCTCAAAAACCGTAACGCTGCCTTCAGGTCTGGAAACAGAGAAATATACAGAGCTGCCGGAGCTGACCTGAAGAGAGGAATCAGGAAAGCTAAAGCAGAACACAGACAGCAGATCGAAACCCACCTCTCCGACAACAACCCTTGACAGGTGTGACAGGTGTGGCAGGTAATGCAGCAGGTTACCAACTTCAGGGGACAGACCAACTCAGCAGCTGACTCGAGCATCGCACTAGTGGAGGAGCTGAACTCCTTCTTCGCACGCTTCCAGCCCCCAACAACTGACCGTGCAGGCATAAGAAGTGGAACGGATGCTAAGCAGGGTTAACCCCAGGAAGGCTTCTGGACCCGACAGTGTTCCTGGGAAGGCGCTCAGGGCCTGTGCTGAACAACTCTCATAGGTCTTCACCACAATTTTCAACCTCTCCCTGACAGAGTCCACCATCCCATCTAGCCTGAAATCTGCCACTATCATCCCGGTACCCAAAAAATCAGCCATCGTAAGCCACAAGGACACCCGTCCAGTTGTACTCACACCCATCATCAACAAGGGCCTGGAATGGCTGGTCCTAAACCATATCAAGACATGCCTCCCTCCCTCCTTTGACCCTCACCAGTTTGCTTACAGAGCAAACAGATCAACAGAGGACCCAATAGCCACAACGTGCTGAACCACCTGCAACACTGGGAGAGCTATGTCAGGATGCTCTTCATTAACTATAGCTCAGCATTCAATACCATAATCCCTGACATCCTGGTCAGCAAACTGTCTGACCTGGGACTCCCCCCACACACCTGCTTCTGGATTAAGGACTTTCCCACAAACTGACCCCAGACAGTCAAACTTGCCCCCCACCTCTCGCCTACCTGGACACTGAGCATGGGTTCCCCACAAGGGTGTGTGCTGAGCCTGCTGCTCTACTCTCTCTACACCACCGACTGCAGACCCGCCCACTCTAGAAACACCATCATTAAGTTTGCAGACAACACCACGTTGATAGGACTGATCACAGGGGGAGACGAGTCTGGGATGAGGTCCTGAAACTGTCTGAGTGGTGCTCAGCAAACAACCTGTTTCTGAACATCACAAAGACCAAAGAAATCATCCTGGACTCCAGGAAACACAAAGCAGATCTGCCCCCCCTCTTCATACATGGTGACTGCATGGAGTGGGTCCACACCTTCACCTTCCTGGGCAACGTGATCTCTGCTAACCTCTCCTGGTCTGCAATCATCTCAGCTGTCATCAAGAAGGCACAGCTGGGTCTGCACTTCCTGAGAGTGCTCAGGAAAAATAACATCTGTGGGAAGCTGCTGGTGACCTTCTACCACTCTACCATCAAGAGCATCCTGACATACAGCATCAAGGTGTGGTTTTCCCACTGCACCAAGGCAGATAGGGAGAGACTCCAGAGAGTAGTGAAGACAGCGCAGAAGATCATCGGCTGCCCCCTCTCTTCCCTTAACGACTTATACTCATCCCGCTGCCTCACAGGAGCTAAGGCAATCACAAGAGACAGCACCCATCCTGCACACCAACTGTTTGACCCATTACCGTCTGGCAGGCGGTACATGTCCATCAAAACCAGGACAAACAGACTCAGAAATAGCTTCTTCCCACAAGCCATCACTGCAGTAAACACAAACAGGCACTGACATTGACTGATGAAGGTACAGAGTCATCCCTGCAGCAGCCTGTTACCAGTTCAACAAACAGCTGCATATGAATATCAGGCCTGATTCTGTGCAGAGACACAAGAACCATTTCTACTGAAACAATAATTTATAGTAACTGTATTTTATTAATATTCTGATGCGAAAGATTTATTTTATAATTCAGAATACTGTAAATTTTTTATTTGACTATATGCTTCAGGAAAAATTTTATTTTAATTTTATTAAACATTGACATTCAAATCTGATATTAAGGAAACTGTAGCCTCACATGACTGAATAGAACTGATGATGTACAATGTTTTTGCTGACACTCTCCTACTGTATTAATAGTTGAGGTGAAATATAACACATATATAAGACAAATATAAGACATAATGACAAAATCTTTGGATTAGACCTACAATTACAATTATCCTAAACTGACAGTTTTCTCTACAGCTTCGTTTGCTCATAAACTCACAGATGTAGCACACTGTGTTAAAGGAAGGAGGACAGTATTGAGAGCACTGATTGTTGTGGCAATGGCAAATGACTCACTGGTCATGTTGGAGGGCCTTAACATCTTGTAAAAAGTTGAGTCAAACCTGCACTGGAACTTTCATATTGTATTTGCTTTTGTGTGCTGTTCGAACATAGTTCAAATCGTGCCTAGAACACCAAAATGGCAAGAGCTGGCCCTGCTGCTTGGGACTGAGTCAAGAATGGAAAGATCCCGATCCCTAAGATGCAGACTCTGGCTCCAAATTACATCACCAGCACAAGATGGTGGCCAGATTTGTGTATTTCCTAAGTAGAGCAAAAAATGTGCAATTATCTACTGCTGAAAATTGTTCCTAAGGGGCCCACTATTCAGTTGGAATGACATATCTAAACCTTCTTTAAAAACTTAATCTATACTGTATATTTTTAGACATTTTATAGATTCATAACTTCAGTAGAAGTATTTCACTTCTGACAGTATTTTCTCACCAGTGTGTCTCAATGTGTTTTCTTTCTGTAAAACATTTCCTGACCTTTAGCTGCCTTCAGATTTCCTTGCTGCATATAAACAACAATGCTGTCTTCTTTTTGTAAAATACCTTTGAATGCAAGCAACATAGAATTTATTGTAAGTACTACATACTATAAACAAATCAGCTCCTTAAAAGATTATTTTAGGTGAGAAACTGTCACTGTTGTCATCATCCTGTCTCCTTCTCTCGCTATCTCAAAAAGTTTTCAGGTCATAGTCATTGAGTTTCTCTTATTTTAACCCAGACCTGTTGTGTGTGTGCTGCAAACCACACCCTTCCACTGCAGCACTAAGGTGTTAAAGGCAATCATATCAGGTGGCAGGCTGGTCACAGTGGTATTGATGCTGCAATGGGTTAAGTTTTATCAATAGAGAGGTGACAGCATAGAGTCACAGAGCAGTGGGAAAGCCTGCAGGGCAACTGCAATTCATGAATAAAGCCTATTGTTGCAGACAATCCTCACCTGCCTGCCAGACGCAGTCAACCAGCTGTAGGAAAACTATCAGTATTTTCACAGATGGGTTATAGTGGGAACAACCCTCAAGGCATCCGGTTTGTTACACTAATACAGTCTGAACAGAGCTGGAAGATGAGATGAACAACTGTGTCCCTGTCTTTTCTGTCTAATTTCTGGTGAGAGGATGAGCTGCAGCTGAGATTAAGGCCTAATTGATCAATGTATTCAACTTCATACTAATGTACACTTGTCTTTTTTCTTTTTGTGTCGCTGTTATCCCTAATACCGCTCAAATAAATGACCATCACAATTTTAGTTCTATGATCAAACCAAGGCTACATAAAAACTTAAAAATTTAAATTCTGAGTTTGAAGTCAGAATTCTTAAAAAAAAAAGGAGAAAAAAAATCAAATGGCTCTAATCCCGTTTTGTAAAAAGGAAATAAATACAGAAACAGAAAGATTTCACTATAAATCCCGACTCACTGCACACAGCAACCAAACAGAACAGAAACTGGTTGATTAGTATAAAGTGGAACAAATTTGCATTAAGGGTGGATGGACAGAGCTTTTAAAAGGGGGTAATTTCCTCTGCATGATGTCTCCTTCTGTTTTTAGTCAGAAGTAGTCCACAGGACCCACCAAGAGAATGTTTCCAGTCTGTCATCCTGGAGGCTGGTGTGAGTCAGGAGGGCGCCTGGAGGAGACATGATCAAGAACATACCAGAAAAACCTTTCTTTTAATGGTATGTAATTAGATTCTGCAAGACTAATCACATACCAATTACACTTGATTGGTCCAACAGTGAATCACTTCAGCTCAATTTTATACTGAAGCAGACAAATAACAGAACCATATTAATGGATTTTTAATTGGTGGGTCTGTACATAAGATCAACAAAAGAACCATAAACTACTTTCTTCAGCCATTAAAAGAATCTTTTGCCTTCATCATCTGTGCTAGCAGAGTCCTTTATCAATAAACATACCTTTATTTCATTCATTTACAGGTGAGACTGAAAACCCCTAAATATTCAATGCGAAACATTAGAAAACATTTGAATTATAACTTGATTTATCATTAAAAGTTTATTTACATAAAGTAATGAACATTCAAACACTTGCGTTTTTAATGCTTCTGATATTTATCAAATATTTAAAAACTCAAACTCAAATAATCTCAATTTATTTGATCATAACATATTTAAATCCTCTGTAGAGCAAAGCCAGACCTGAGACTACGATTTTCTTCATTAAAAACACAGTAATGCGCTGAACTATGACACAGCTGCACTGCTCTTCAGGTTTGGGATGCAGTAATGTGGACAGAATGATATAACAGTGTGTACAAGCAAGTAACAGTTTAGAAGTGAAACCAAAGGTTAACTCGGAACACCAAATCCTCTGACCAGGTTAAATGATACAAAGGTCCTATTTTGTATGCATGTCAAGTTATGTGGAAATTTATCAGGCCAGTAGTTTTTGTCTTTGTCACACTTCTGTTCTTGATGCATATGCAAGGCCTAATGTTGTGCATTGCTGTACACACAAATTGTGCCACAGAAGCATCCGGGATGAAGGTTATGTGGGTCTTCATAGCAGTATTTATCATGGTAGTACAACACAAACTAAATATATACAGTACCATTCTGCTTCAGAATACAGCCCAGTCATCAGAGAAAAAAGAGGGAAAGGTAGAGAGATGGAAAATATAATGTGTTCCTTTTTACAGTATCTGGTCACACAAATGAGCAATATTAGATAAAGTAAACTTATAGGCAATAAATGAAGAGATGAAAAGAAATATGACAGAAACTAAGAGAGAAGAAAGAAAGCAGAGCTAACCTTTAATTATCATGATAACTGATATTTTTTGAGCAGGGGCTTCTACCTAATCAAACAGTTTGTCCCAGAGAATCAAATCTGCTGACTGTGTTTAACCACATAACTGCTACATTTGGAATGCAGCCTGTGCCAGAGCTTTTAGAATACCGTCAATGTGCATCATCCATTGAGCAGAGCTATGACCTTTGTCTTTCATCAAGCTTTCCTTCTGCTCACTTCTTCATCTCCTGCAGCATTACACTGACACACAGGGCCAAGTCTGAGGTTCTAAAACAAGACAGACCTGGACCAGCCAGTGTGTCAGTCCGACTGATTCTGCATCAGACCGGAACAATTTAAAGGGATTATTCACAGCCAAATTTAAATTACATATTTTTCATCTGGCTTCTAGTGCTGTTTATCAATCCAACTCAGTTTTAGAGATGTCAGCTGTAAAGGTGTCTGCCTTCTCTTAAACATAATGGAACTAGACGAGAAGGGGTGAACTGTACTTTTAAGTGTTGTGTGATCACAACCTAAATTAAACATAAGAAAGAGCTTCATTGATTAAAAAGGGAATCAATATGCTGCAACACGAGCAAATGAAGCTAAAATATCTGGATCACCCCTTGGGTGCCTTGGTGCGGAATAGCTCATAAACCCCTTATTCTGCTCCCACTAATTTGATTTCTGCTTTGATAGCTTAGCAGATAGATAACAGGTTCTCAATAAAAAGCTGTAGCTGAAGTTTCATTTTGCAGCCTTTAATTAAGAAACTCTCTAAAGCTGAAACAGACACAGAAACATGTCACTGCACTGTCAAATACTACACATATTTGGCTCTTTTTCTGAGGGTGGTAGACGCAAAATATCAGTAGGGACCAGTATTCTTGTTGTGCAGTCAGAGGTGGGGCTGGCTCTGCTTGGTCTCAGTCAAACATCGCTGGCATGAACTTGACAAAATGTTCCTTCATATCTGGTTTCCTTTCCAGCATTTGATCTAATGATGCAAGATGGTTCACTGCTTGCTTTTTGTTGTTGGGTATGCGTGGCCTATTTGGCTGCAATGGCAGTCGTGCAACCCAGCAGTGAGCTTCATCCATGTAAACTTCCTTGTCCATTAGACTGAGAAACAGTCATCAACAGACATGCTGAGTTTGTTATCATGTGATGTTGTTTGAAACATATTAGAGCCAAGCTCCCCTGTTTGGCTGTCTGGACTGGCAGAACATAGAAAACTTGGTGAGTTGTCATGGTGCTGTAAGATTTTTTCTCTGACAGTTGTATTGCTTGTACAGGGTTTGAGGATAGAATTACGCCCATTTGTCAGTACACTGGTCCTAAAGACATGGAAACTGGCTTGTTTGTGTGTCATTCCTAGACACATATCCCCTACTATCACCCATCCAAGGTTGTTATCCATGTTTCTGCCTTCTTCACCATCCATTGGTACATCAGTCTTTCTTACAGCTAGTGATGCTCTCCCATTAGGACCAGATGAGAAACCTCATTTTGTCCTTGGAGCACACAAGGTTCCTGTTGCTACATTAATGAAGCTTGGGTCATTGCAAACTTTTGCTTGTTCACAAACAAAGTTAACAAACAATGAAAAGGAAGGATATAGCACCTTGTGATGTTCTTTATAATGTGATCCCACAGAGATCCACTTTTCTTGCAAGTTATCTGGGAGTTATTGGACTATGGGGGGGTGACTCCACGTGAAGTGTTGAGGTAGGAGAAGCCTTAGGTATCTATTAGCTCATGCAGCCTCAAGTTCCATGAGTGTCTCCCAGTTCTCTTAACCTTTGATAATCTTTGGCTGGAATTTTGGGAAAATTATGATTTTTAGGAGTGCATTTTTGATTACCTCAGACGAGCCATAAACTTCTTGCAGTCTCTGCCACACCATCTTGAGATCTGAAGGTGTACTGTGAATGTGTGATGTACACATCTTATTCTTTTAGCTTGTTCAGATGAAGAAGGTCCTAGCCATTTACACAACATATCAAGCTCTTTCAGTTTAAAGTCATTGACACAGCTGAGGAAAGATGTTTTCCAGGCCCAGTAATTTTCAGGGAGATCATCAAACTTCAAAAGGCCAGAGCTCCCAATCTCTTATTGCAATAGATAAGTTAAAAGATGTGTGGTAGCCACTGGACTCGATGGGCTCATATTGCAGTGGAGAGCTGTAACTGTTGCTAGGGTGCTCAGAGTTATAAGATGACTCTCTAAGTCCATATGATTTTTCTGTAAGAGTTGTTAGTGAAATCCATAGGATTCCAGCAAGCCTCTTCTTTGAATGAGCACTGTGGTATTAACTCAATACATTTAAGATCGCTGATTTCAATCTGTGTTTTGTCATCCTGTTTCACATATCTTCTTCACTGTTCCACCATTGTCCATGGCTGGCTGGGGGTTTGATCGATGTCACTATCTGGGGGACTTAGCATCAGATGGAAGAATTGTGACATGAGCCCTTCATGTTGTCATCTATAAGGCTTTGGTGGGAATGTAGATGTAGATTGATCTGTGATCTGGTCTCCAAAAGATCTAAATCTGCTTCTTTTTGTTGGGTTATTTTCATAAAGTTTTCTGTGCTTCCCATTATAATACAGGAAGTTGTTGGCCTTGTAAAGAATAGTAAAAATGCACCTCACCTTTTTACTCTGCTGCTACCCACACACATCATTTCTGCTTTGTTAGCTTAGCAGCTAGATAACAATTTCTCAATAAAAAGCTGTAACTGAAGCTGTTTTGCAGTCTTTAATTAGGAAACTGAGGCAGACATAGAAACATGTCAGTGACATGCAAACCCTCAAAAAATAGTAACCACCATAAGTACCACATGACCTTCACGTTAAATAAAATTCATAGTAATAAATGCGCTAGCCTGATGCTAATTTACATTAAAAAAAAAAAAAAAAATAGGTATAAGGTAACAGAACAGGAACTATTCACAGGCAAACTCTATTTAAGGCAAACAGCAGCAGCAAACCACTTCCTTACTATGGCCACACAACTGGAACATACTAACCACCAATGAATTCCTGTAAATGACTTTAGCATTCACAAAAATTGAAATATGATGACCAGACAGCACACCTCTTACCATCTATGTTAGCAGATGGAAAATGGAACAAATTAAAAACTTACAGTGCACCAAAGATATATTTTCGCAAAGATGGTTTCTGTCATTTCAAACAGTTCATATCACACTGACGTATGTGTTAATTTTTCTACTCAGTTTGGTTTAAGTTAGTGCTGTAAAAACTGAGCGAAAGATCCCAATTGACAACCGAACTCTGCTTGCAATGAAGTCGGGCAGGTTTATGGGCAGGAACTCGATACCATGGCTCCACCTCCTGATCACTACCGCACAGTCTCTGATGATCTCAGCAACACTTGTATCTAGATAGTATGGCTTAAGTTTTATATATTGGGAGGAAGTGGAGATACATCAGCCATCTTTATTTATTTCAATTATTTCTAAAATATTTTTTACATTGCTTGCTTTAGTATTAATCACAATTTAGACTACTGTCACCTATCAGACATACACGAAAAGCACAACAAATTTAACCCAAATTAGTGTGTAATACAACTGATACCAATACCTACACATCTTATGAGTACTTCTGTTTGTTATTCATCACGCAATGTTTACAGACACAGATGCAATTCTATTCATCTATTTTTTTACCGTTCTAGTATTCAGTCTTTTGAGTTGAGAGTGAGAACATAATATATGCCGCTTTCATTTCAAGTGAAAGTACCCATAATGATCCAGCTTCTAAAGTTCAAGTCAACATACAAGTCCTGATTGCTTACCATTGGGAAGATGCTTATTTGAAAGCTCCATTACATGGGTCTAACCCATTAAGACCAGACGCAGCATGTGTACATGAGTTTAAGACCAAATAAGACACATACTGTATGTGTGTCTGCCTGATGTGATGTGTGTGTCAGCTCAGTTTGTTTTATTCTTTTGTTTACTGATTTTTTTTTTTTTTTAAATACTTATGCTCATGGTCATTGAAATGCATTTTTGTGTCTGATAAGCCAAACACAATGCTGTTAATGATCTTCCAATGGCCAGGATTTCCCTGGAAACATTCATTATGTAGACAATGCTCTTTACAATGAGTATGTCAGTATTTTACTGAACTATGCTCAAAATCTTATAGTATGTTATTTTAACATCAATTTAAATTGATTAAGCATTAATCCAACAGAATCAGCACATTATCGGTAAGAAACACTCTCCTCCCTGTTCAACCACTTTGTGGTCTCCGTGGAGACTGAGGCCTGAGCAAAACTCCAGGATACTTCCCTCCTTCTGTTATCTCTATCCTTTATTTATCCTCTCCAGCTGGCAGCCAGCCAGACAATGCTGTGCCATCGGCCTTCCCTCCAGACACTCTCCATCTTTGTTCTTCTATTTTTATTCTTCCATTTGGGTGTATGAATCTTTCTCCATTTTTCCCTCTCTGACTCTTATCTTGCCCATCCATCTCCCTTTCCCTTCCTCTGTTGCTCCTTGCCTTCCTTCCTGCCACCTAAGGAAATGGCAGCAAGGGCGTCGCACCCGTGGGGGATGTGCATGTTTCAACGGCCACTCTTTTTCAGCGGTTTTGCACAAACGCCTTATTGCAGACATTCAGTTTCTCTGGTCGCTCTGTGACTGGGCTGCTGCTGCCTCCTCTCTCGCACCTGTTGTTCTTTGAAACATGACACCGGCTTGAGTGTGACCGGCTGATGATTGGTTTTTCTGCCTCAAGTACCGCCCCTCTTGCTCTTGCTACAGTCATGTCAGACCCATGTCACTATCAAACTTACCACTGTCTTTTCGTCACGCAGTATTATTAACATGCAGAAAAGAAAAAGGCAGGAGAGGATTGACAACTTTTTCAAGAGAAATCCTGTAAGGGAAGTTGAAAGTTTAAAAATGTTGACATTAAACAACAATTGCCTGTTTCAATAAGATATTTTTGACATTTATTTCATGACATTACTCTTCAGTATTCACCAAGGTTTGAAGGAGGGAATTAATTGAGGGAGCTTAATTTTGAGCCAATTCCTTTACCGCTGCACCCTGCTGGTTTAGGACAGGCAGCTGCTGGTGGCATCGGTTACAGAGAGAGAACAGGAAGGTTCTCAGGGGAGCAAATAAATGTATTTGGGATTAAATTAACTACATCCTTTTTTTAGTTACAGTTTGTGACTAGGATCTATGAAGAAAGAGAGGCAATGTATGTGTATTTGAGTCATGGGTCATGCTTATTTCCATCCCCGGGTGCATGTGTGTGTCCGGTGTGTGTATATAAATTCCCAATTTCATTTTAAATGTTTGATTAGGGTCTATGTGAAGACGTGGCCAGGAGTGAGGAGGACAGAGATGAAGAGGAAGGAGAAAGCAGACAGGAAGAACAGAGTGAGGAGAGTCGATAAGGATGACAATGAAATGGTAGAGGGAGGAGCAGAGAAATCAGATGTAGCTGTTACTTGCCATCAGTTCAACAAACCCAATTAACCACATCCAAAATTCATTGTGAAACAGTCCTTGCCCAAATAGAGCTTTCAAACTCAGTGGTACCAGAAATTCCCATGGCTCCATGTGAGTCCTGCTGTTGAGGGTTTGTTATGCTTTTACTGCTCCAAAACCTTTAACTCTGAGACATCTCTCCTCTTGCCACGAATGCTGATTTAGGATTCATTCATTCGTCTGGGTTTAACAGTTGGGAAAAAGCCCTTAACGATTTACTGTGCATGAGAGATCTGATAGTCATAAGACAGCCATGACAACGCACATGTATGATGATCGATCAGTAGAGGTTCAGCTATCTATTGTGAATGTGAAACAGCAAGAGGAAGAAATTGGATGTCTTCTTAGAATCATTGGAGCTGTGCAGATGTTGGTTAGGCAGGGCTTACCTTTTAGGGGCCGTGATTGTGGTGAGGGAAATTTTGAACAGGTTCTGAAGTACAAATCAGAGGATGAGCCCTCTCTAAACAAGTGGTTGACAGGTGGTAGGAAGGATTTATATAGGATTTATTCAGCTATGCTCCAGGATGAATTCCTGACTTTGTTCAGCAGCCTGATTATATGGGAAATAGTTGAAAACATCAGATCATTTCCACACCTGCAGTTCTCTGTGATGATGGATGGGACAAGAGACATGTCTGGGAAAGAGCAAGAGGCAGTGTGTTTGAGATATTTTGACAAGGATTGATCGTGAAGAAGTTATTGGTCTTTATAAGGTTTCTTTGACAACAGGAGAAAACCTAACAAAAGTAGTCATTGATGTTTTGCAGCACCTAACCTTGCCTATCAACGGGTTGCTTGGCCAAGCATATAATGGGGCTGCAAATATGGCTGGCAAATAAAATGGAGCACAGGCCATTGTAAGAAAATGACAACCTCTGGCTCCCTGTGGTCATTGTGCTGCCCACTGTGTTAACCTAATTACACAGAGGTCCTGTACTGCCTCACCAATCACTCAACTATCATTTGTTGGCAATGTTTTTTTTTTCTATGTAAATAACTTCTAACAAAAACAGACATGTATTAACACACAGACATTAAGTGTCAATACGTAGCTGACAGACAAACCATATCCCCCACACTTTTAAAAGGCTTGCTACGTCCCTGAATGGCAGCGTCTGAGGCATTTAAAAATAGAAGCTGCTGAAAAGCTAAAAGTGATAGACACAGCTCAGATAACCCGAGAAGAACCTCAGATGGAAAGAAAAGGTTTTCATTGAAGGAGGGCTGTAGGGTTGGGATGATATGCTGCAGAAACTTGCCATAGCCAGAGAGAATAAGACCCCATTAGTGGCAGGAAATTTTTTCTGACTGAGTTCTAAAATCAGAAAACATGATTGCTTAAATTGAAAATTTCATGTTTATAGAGTTTCATACGAAACAGACTAGACTGTTCAAAAAGGCAAAAAGAAATAGATTGTTACAGTCTTAGGTCTATCATACTATCCAATTTAGTGAGGGAAGCCAAATCAGTTCGAAGGAAATCCACTTGCATTACATTGCACTGTCCCTTTCATTACAGGTGACAAGTTGAATAATTAAAAGGCGCAAAAACTGGACACAGAAAAAAAACAGAAACATGTAGTATACCTAAGGTATATTAGATTTTAAACATTTTCAGGGCTACTACAGGCTAACATACCAAATCAACAATATAGTAATTATTAAGAATCACAACGCATTAATCATGTGCGAATTTAGTGCCATTCACTTAATACAACATTTACTGGACATGGATCAATAACGTGGCTACAAAAAGACCAATAGGATGTTTTACAAAAAAATCATTATACTGTTCCAAGAACAAATTTTCCAATTAAAATCAATCTTCAACTGATATTGTCCTGACATTAATCTTTAAATATACGTAGTTTTCCTCGTCCTGAACAGTGATTCTTCTCTCATGTTCCTATTGAGGGCATGACTTATGCGTCATTCACATGGAATCTGACAGACAGCAGACTGGATGTCATTTTCGTGGATGGGAGCAGGACGGTAAAATTTGAGGAAGCCGGTATGAAATCCTATGTAGCCCCTAATTTAATGAGACTTAAGCTGACAAAAATAAGCTGATTATTTTGTTGGAACAGTACCCAGAATTGTATGGCAAGAGATTGAAAATCTACTGAGATGTAACTAGAAAGGCTGATATGGAAGGTAACCAGCATTCAAATTCTCTGTGCATGTTGCACTCTTGCAGAACTAGATGAAGTCATGTGCGCCTTTTTTGTTGTCATTGCCATCTCCGTTTTAGACAAAGATGCACAAGGCACACAACAAATGCAGCTCTCCTTTGACTGACCATGGTGGAAATAAAGGAAAACGATCTTACATTTTTGAGGAAATGTAATATTTGTTTTAAGTTTCAAATGCAAAATTAAGAGAAAACTCTATTTTAAGGCCACATGCAATACTAGACTATTTATATCAAATAGAAAATAATGTAAATGATTATATTCTATTCTTTGTAATAAACACCATAGCAACACATTGTCACAGGTGCTTCATTTTTCCATCCTGCCATTTTGTCGAACTGTTTGTTGTTTCCCCATACAGGCCAGGAGGTGTTGTTGCCGTCTACCGCCCGCCAGATTCCATGTGAATTGAGCATTGTACATGCTTACACAAAGTGAAAAAGAGGACACGAAGTTGGTATGTTCAGTGCAACTGTGATGTACAGAGTCTGGACCCACAAGCGGACACAGGAAACTCAGGGGTTAAAGTACAAAATAAAGATTTATTAACAGAAACAAGAATCAAAACCGAACTGAGTAGCAACGAACACCGGGGAAGGACACGGCTGTGGCGGCTGAGCTCTCCAGTCCCGGCAGGGCTGGAACAACAAAACAATGGTTAACAAAAGGCGCAGCAAACTCCAGGAAGACGCGAAGACAAAAGTACAAACAAAAGATCGCTAGGAATGCTGAGCAAAGTATTGAACAGAAAATGTCTAGGAACACTAGTAACCACAGGATCAAAGTAGCAACAAAAAAGTCACGAGAGCAGAACTAGGAGACTCGGACGAAAAAAAACATGGGAACAGAGAGTTCAAAAGGTATCAGGATGTAGGTAGCTGTCGAGGTTTACCTTGCTGGGAACAAGACGTTCTGGCGACGAGCAGATCAGGATCTGTGTCTTTTATACAGCCACTGATGAGGAATCAACAGCTGCAGGTAGTCAGCTCTGCACACCTGAACCGCCTTAAGTCTTGAAATGAAGTAACACAAAACCGAAACACAACTACCAAACTAAAAGCAGAGGGCAGAACCATGACAGCAACACAACAAAATGAACAAACTCTGAGCCCAGAGGGAAAACCAGGCCAAAATAACAATGTTTTTCAATCTTGTTGCAACTCCAAATACTGTCACCCATCCCACCACTACAGAACCTGGAACCAGTGATGAAGATGCTTTTAGCTCCACCGCTGCAAAGGGGAGGTAAGAACTGATACAGTTACACAATGGAGCAAGCACAGGAAGACAGGCTTTGACCCATCTTGGCTGTCCGAGAGGAAATACTTTCTTACAAGACAAATAAAGGTAAGGTTTGGTCTAAAAAAAAAAAAAAACATGCAAATAATTAATCATGCAATTATTAAATCATGCATCTAGAAGCACCCAGATGTCAACTCTTTTCTGTAATATCTCAATTAATCATCAAAATATAGTCCTGTACCTGTGTCACCTTCTGATCAATAACAGGGAAATTGTGTTTCATTTGTTAATAAAACATCTGACCTGACATTTTACATAGTACCAGCCCCTTAAGTCCTGCTATCACCTCCAAGCTAGCTGCTCTTTCACCCAATCTGTCTGTCGGTGAAGGTTTCTTTCATTGAGAAGACTTTCTGAATATTCAAAACAAGTCCAAGGCCCTGGAGTTAATTATATTCAAAGAGAAATATTAATGATAGCAATCACTGTTAAAAGTTAAACCCCTTCAAGAAATTCAAGAAACTACAACTCCCATCAAATAGGTTAAGCATAGCAGTGTGAAGTTGTGTTATGTGTTGTCAAATTGCTAGAGCAAGACCAATATAGCAGTTTGGCCAATATCAGCCAATATTGGCCTATCAAAGATATATAAGTATCAGCCTATATGTTATCAATTTCAGCCAAACTCAAATAAAAGCTCTTTTTTGTTTGTTTTGTTTTGTTTATTTTTATTTAATTTTGGCCAATATTGCTAACATATAAGCCGATACCAATGTATCTGTGATAAGCTAATATCGGCCAAATCGATATATCAGTCGGGCTCAAGTTTTAAAAAATAGAATGCAGAAACAGATGGGTTGATTTATATTAAATCTCCAGTGAATGTCACTGTTTCAGTGCACTGCAAGTCAGTGAAAGTTCATTGTTAATCTGTAAAATATTCTGACTCCGGTGCAAATATTAGATAACCTCATTTGAGGGATCATTTTGAAAAATGTGAGTGTATCGGATGACTTTTTTTCCTCCCTATGTCGGTATCAGTATTGGCGCAAAAAATGTCATATCCGTTGGGCTTTACTAATTGCTGAGGCCTTGAAAGAAAAGATCCTAAATTAATGAATGAGCTGAATGGGACCAACAAAAAGGCACTTTCAGAAGTATAACTGATTATGCTGATAAAATACAAGTCATGCTGCCACATATTAGTTCCCTCCATGTCCACTAGCAGAAGCAGACTGGATTCTGACCTGCAGTTCACACTAACTTTAATGCCAGGTAAAGAAGTAAACAGTCAACACACACATACCTATACAGGCATACCATGTCAGCTGATCACAGTGACGGCAGCTGACCTCCCTAATGCAGAATTAATTTGCCCATCGATGGGCACCGCCCCATCTTACCCACAATTCATCTGACCTAGCAACATCTCATCTGCACTGGTTGCTCCATTTAACTGAATAGGAGCCAGGAGAGGGGATCACCAGGACAGCGGCCATACTGCCTGCTGCTGCTCTCTACATGCTCCACTTTCTGAGTTTTGATTAATTACATTTTTTAACAATGTTTGATTTTATGTCAAGATGTATTTCCATCAAATCTTTATTGTTGTATTTAGTGTCTGTTGTAGTCAAGCTCAACCAGCCCCCTTAATGCTAGCAGGAAATACAAAAGCCTGATGCAGTACTTTAGGTTAATAAGAAGAGTAATTACATAGTAATAACTGTGTGGAGTGACAAAGCTGACCCTGCCAGGGCTGAATCATGGCAGCATCTGGTTGCATAGAAAATCAGTTTTTGGTCAACTTGGGGGAAAAAAAAGAGTATACAAGCACAGCTAAAAAACAAATAAACTTAGAGACCATATCTTTTGTTGGAATAATTAGAGAGTATTTTTTTAGATATCTGGTGTATTGAAACATGTGGTACACTTGTTCTTCGTATGTTTGAAGTATGCTCTTCCTTTATATGTGTTCTGTCTTTGCTCTCTCTCTCAAAGCTCTCTCCAAGTTTGCTCTGTGAAAGATGCCTTACTCTACAAGTATTACTGACTCCACTAGCACCCTGCAAAAAAATTACAGGTCTCTTCAATAGAAATGTGCATTTCATGGCTGTTTTCGAAGCATTTTAGAATGTTGTGTGCGTCGGTGCAAAGAGGGAAGAAGCGCATGTGTTCCAATACTGACATCTGCTGAACAACCAACAGAACTGCAGAATCGTATGGTTAAACAACCGCAAGAAGGCGCAAAGGGTTTTTAGAAAGAAGCTTTTGGGAGAGGAAATTACTACAGGATTATGGCTACTTTAATATTTTACTTCCAACTCTCTTTAATGTACTATGCTTTTAATCAAAGGGCACCCCACTTTTCCACGTGAGACCATTAGAGGAATATGGCTAAAAAGCTAAGCTAAAAAACTATTTGACTGCAGCTATTGAATAAATTTCAAAATGTCACACACAATATAGAGGAAAACTATAAGATGTCCAAAAAAACTTAATGTGACAAACTTGAGATAAGACTCTCATTTTCAACTTAAATATATCTAAAGCACACAAGTACACACTCACAATTTTTATTGTACACATTGTATATATTGTTCATACAACTATTCTTCTATTGTTTGTACTACTTTTTATAGTCATCATCCAAATGCATGTTTTTTCAGTGTTAGTACACTTTGCTAAACCAAAGTGAAATTCTTGTATGTGCACAAATAATTGTCCAATAAAGCTGATTCTGATTCTGAATATTAACAATCCAATCTATTCTAATTCTGCGGCCCTGCACAATTAAATATGCATATGTGAACCACAGTAGGAATAGACCATGAGGCCTTTTGGAACAACCATTCAGTACTTCTACCTTTAGACATATTCAGACCACACGCCACAGGACACTGTTCTTTCTAAATCGTTCTAAGAATGTATTGCCTGAAGTCATTCAAATTACTTTATGAGTGGTGTCAGAGGGTTCACATGCATCTCAGCTTCTTCTCCTTACATTCATTATAAAAAATCACTCATACCACTAAAACCATAGGGTAGAACACTTACAGTTCCTGCTTCCTCTGGATGCGGGTTTGGTTTGTGTGTGTCTAGTTCACCTTTCATCATCATAACGCACCAGATCCGTGTTAGCACATAACCCACCAACCATGAAACTACTGTTGGCTGATGGCACAAGCCCACTGGAACCCATCAAACAAAGCTTGCCTCCAGGCCACGGTAATGTTGAGGATGCTCTGACTGCCCTGACATTTTTAATTCATCATGGAAAACGTATTCCATTCAGAAACAGGGCATGCTCTGGTAGATCTAAATCTGTAGGTCCCTGGGTGCTGTGGCCCATATTCTGGAAAAAAGTCAACAGCAGACAGGACAGACTGCAGTATATTTCTACACTTAATCTAAAATTGTGCATCTGCATTGTCTAACAATGGGTTTACATGTCCAGTCTAAGAATCTTCACAGCCAATTATTGTCAGTGGTTTCAAATGAGATCGAGTGGTGTAACAAAATGAATACAGAGTGAAACCGCCACATCGTTCTGATCAGAAAGAGAGAGTTGACTCCATATTCAGGTTCTGAAGGACAGAATCCTCTAAAGTACCTACCTTAAAAGTCTGAATATGAGCTTCTTCCTCAAATGGACAGTCTTCCTTACAGAGTAGAAAACTAATGGTGCATTCACCAACAGCTTGTCAAAGTAGTATACTCGGTCAACATGCGACTGCAAGGGAATATCCCTGAAACTCAATGATTACCATACAAAAACAGCAGGAAAGTCAGCAGCAAAGCAGTAAAAAACGTCTGAGGGTGTCACCAGGAAACAATATAAGCTCCTTATCAATCTGCATTTGGTTTAGAATGTGTCAGTAATGGGGATATGATGGAAAATATACATTAAGTATAAATTTTTACATATAACGCCACCTGGTGGTCAATTCTGATGTCAAAAAATACTGAAAATCCAATCAGTTCCAGATCTCATTGACATTTACTAGTGTGCAAAATATGAGTATCAGTTTTTTTCCACTGTAGCGCTGACAAATACCCATTAGATCTGGAGCTGACTAGATTTTCACCATTTTCGGACATCGGGATTGGCAAGAAGTAAGTGTTTTAATGAGGAAAAATATATAATTAATGTTTTCAGTCATATCTCCAAAAAGATTGAACTAACTTATTAAAG
The DNA here is from genome assembly GCA_001698575.1 of Mola mola. Lineage (NCBI taxonomy): Eukaryota > Metazoa > Chordata > Actinopteri > Tetraodontiformes > Molidae > Mola > Mola mola. The sequence goes on along the minus strand of KV751324.1, from coordinate 5,415,214 downwards.
TTTGCTGTTTGCTGTTTGCTGTCTATTTCCTTAAGAATTAATTTCCAGCTGCCATTTCTTTAAATGTTTAGTTTCATAAGCAAGGCACTGAAAAATCTATTTTCCCCATGTTGTGGAGTTTAGCTACTTTTGTTTCTACTGTTCTCCGTGATCAAGCTACGGGCTCAGCTATTCATAATGCTCCTGTGTTACAGGAGGAGAGCGGGAGGACAGGAGCATCCCTCCAAGTTTAGTGCTACTTTCACGTCACGTTGGCATAGGCCAGACATGCGCAGTGAGGGTAATTTTACCCCAAACAGGAAGTTGCATTGGGAATAAGTGTGTAAATGGACACGGTTCGTAAAAAGGATCAGAATCTTCAAATTGACGTGTTTATATGAAGCATTTTAATTCTGATCAGCCCATTATTCCGAATATTGTGTCCATGTAAACATAGCTATGACCCACCAACTTCTCCTGCACAATCTTGTACAGCTGCAGCCCCAGAGCTAACAAACAGCTAATTCATGGTACACATCAGCTGCAGATCAGACAACTCTTCAGTTACGGTTAAGACTTTTCATGAAAGACATCAAGGACACATTTATTTAAATACTAGTACTTCAACAAATGGAGGAGAAAAATTAAGCAAAATGCAAATGAGCTCTGTGGGTGTGTACAGTAATGCAGTGTCTTGTAAAATTAATAATTACAGACTTTTCTAATAATTTTTTGTGAATATCATTTGTTAATTGTTCATCTATTGTCTATAAGCATAAAAATAACGGTTAACATAAAAGCACTATTTCAGAACAAACAGGGTACAGGGTACTTTTATCTTATATGGAGATATATACAGTTAGGTCAAGAAGTAGTTGGACAATGACAAAGTTTTTATCATTTTGCCTCTATACACCACCACCACAACACTACATTTGAAATAAAACAATGTGATCGGAGTGCAGACACTCAGCTTTAATTTAAGAGGTTTCACAAAAAACATGGCATTTAGTATTTGAACAAACTGACATAATTGTAAATATGTGTAGTTTTTAATACTTGGATGAAAATCCTTTGCAGTCAAAGACAGCCTGAACTCTGGAGCCTATTTAATTTCTCCATATTCTGAGTTTCCTTGCTGGAGATGCTTTGCCAGGCCTTCACTGCAGCCACGTTCGGTTGCTGCTTGTTTGTGGGTCTCTCTGCCTCCAGTTACTGCTTCAGTAAAAAATTGCTCTATTGGGTTGAAATCAGGTTTGTTGCCTTCAAAAACTCTTGAGTTGCTTTCACAGTATATTTAGAGTCAGTGTCCATCTGCACTGTGACTGCCCATCTTATCCCTTTTGTAACATTTGGATTAATATGAGCACCAGGTATTGCCCTATACACCTCAGAATTCATCTTGCTATTTCTTTCAACAGGCACATCATCATTTCCATTGGCAGCCATACATGCCTATGTCATAACACACTGCCTCCACGATGTTTGACACATGATGTGGTGTGCTATGGATCACGACCAGTTTCATTCCTTCTCTATACTATTCTCATCCCATCATTCTGATACAAGTTTATCTTGCTTATATCCAAAGTATCCCTTCAATGTATAGATTCCACATACTCTTGGACTCATAGACTTCATCAGTATAACTAAAATCTGGATACATGGAACAGAATGACTCTTGGACCAATAGACTAAACCTGCTTCTTGATCAATAGACTGCACATATCTCTGGATTTATAGATTCCATATACTCTATGACTTCATCAGCAACACCCAAATCTGGACACATGGATCACTACTATAACTCCTGGACCAACGGACAACACTCGCTTTTGGATGGATAATTTTGTCATGTGTCTGGATTAATAGATCTCACATACCCTTGGACTTGTGGACATCTTACACATTGTCATTAATTTGAGCTTGTCAGGTTGTTGTGTTCTGTACATGTGACATCTCTTGCACATCTGACCGTCCTAGAAAGAAGGATACCTCTCCTATGGTTATTCCTGAGGTTTCTTATTTTTCCCTGTTTAGGGTTTTTTAAGTTTTTCCTCACCCGGTTTAAGGGTCTAAAGGCAGAGAGTGTCATACCTGTAGTTTGTAAAAACCCAGTGAGACAATTTGTAATTTGTGAATTTGGGCTCTACAAATAAAATTGGATTTAAATGTTACCAGTGGGTTGCACCTTTTTGTAAACCCTCTGTATCTACATTCATGTAGGCGTCTCTTGGAAAAAGGGGTTTTTCTTCACTAAGGAATGGTTTATTCTATTATTTACTTTTGTTGTCTTCTGTGATTTTCCAGGCCATTTAATGTTGTTAAGTTCAACAGTGCATCCCTTCTTAAGAATGTAACCAATTAAACTAACTAAAGTTTTTGATATCTCACTGACAGATTTTTTTTTTCAGCCTAATCATTGCCTCCTTCACTTGCATTATATCTCCTTGGACTTCATATTCATAGCTCCAGTCAAAAGGCTGCGAAATACCAATTCAACATCTGAAATCAAACCTGGCCATGAAACTGCTTGTCAAACAACTGTCCAAATACTTTTGTGCCCCACTAAATGGAGGTACTCTGCATAAAATGGCCGTAATATCTATTTGGTAAAACCATATTTTTGTGAAACCTCCTAAATTAAAGCTGAAAGTCTGCACTAAAATCACCTCTTGATTGTTTTATTTCAGATCTGTCATTGTGGTGTAGAGAGGCCGAATGATAAAAGCTGTCATTGTCTCAATGGTTTCGGACCTAGCTGTAGATTTCTATGTTGTACTAGTATTATTATCATTATATTGACTATAATGAATGAAATCATGTAACCTACACCCTTATGATCATTTTATTTTTTAAGTATTACAAGCAAAAGAAGAAAAGTCTGTATATTCTATGGCAAGATCCAGTGCCATTTGCATAGGTTTGTTAAGGCTGCAATATGTAAATGTCCTGTATTTATATAGCACTTTTCTAGTCATTGTTGACCACTCAAAGCGCTTTTATACTGCAGGTTTTGCATTCACCCACTCATACTGTTATGGTACTGGACAATTCCCTAGGGTTTTCCTTCTGTTTCCAGCGCTCCCCTGTCTATCTCTCTGTGTTTGTTTTGTTTGGGTGTGCATGTCGGCCTGGGCGTGGCTCTCCTGGCTCCCGGCTCTACACTCCTGTCTGCAATCAGCTCATCACCTGTCCCAGTCTGCTCACCCGGCTCATCAATTCATCAGCCTGCAATATATGTACCCCGGCTCTTCACCCACTCTTCGCCAGATTGTTGTATCCACTTAAGTGGTAGTTTACGCTCAGGTCTTGACTCGAGATTGTTCCTAGTTGGTTCTGTATTAACTGTCGTCTCTCTCCCTCTCTCTCCAGTATTCCTGGACCACTATTCACCTGCCTGCCTGCCTGCCTGCCTGCTTGCTAGCTCTCCAACCCACTACCGCCTGCTTCCTCCTGCCAGCCCTTGCCCCTCTCCCTCACTCATCTCAGCCCTCCAGTTCTCAGCTATCCAGTCCTCTGCCTCAGCCTGCTTCATTCCCGTGTCATCGTCCTCCATTCCCCCGACTTTCCTAGCAATAAAACCTGCTTCATCCATACCCACGTTGGTCCGTGTCTGTGTTTGGGTCCACCTCGCTACACACAACAGAACGATCTGGCCGACATGGACCCAGCAGACTCGGACAATCCCCACCTGTCCACAGTTAACCTCCGTCAGGCTCTTGCCACCCGAGGGAACCTCATGGGTCACCATGACCAAATTCTCAGGGAGGTTGTGGAGACATTAAGAGGCCTCACCACCACTGTGTCTCGGATCGAGAATCAGCTCAACCCTTCTGCCTCTGGACCTCCAGCTCCTACTCCACCTTCCGGAGAGTCTGTTTACCTGACAAGAGAGCCTCATGTTCCGGCGCCGGAGCGTTACGATGGAGATCTGGGGACGTGCAGGTCCTTCTTGCTCCAGTGCTCCCTCGTGTTCGAGCTGTAGCCTCAGACATACTCCACAGATAGGTCTAAGGTAGCTTATGTCGTGGGATTGCTTACGGGGAAGGCTAAAGCTTGGGGAGCAGCAGTGTGGGAAAGCTCACCATCCATTACTTATTCGTATAATTTTGTTGCAGAAATGAGGAAGGTATTCGATCATCCGGTCAGGGGTAGTAAGCGACGCCAGACGCCAGTAATCGTCTGTTGTCCCTTTGTCAGGGCTCCCACAGTATAGCTGAGTTTTTGGTCGAATTCAGGACGTTAGCGGCAGAGTCTGGGAGGAATGATGAGGCACTTCAGGGGGTTTTCTTAAGCGGGCTCAGCGACTTGGTTAAAGACGAGCTAGCGGCTAGGGACAAGTCTACTAGCTTCAACTAATTAATTTCTCTAGCCATTAAGCTAGATAATCAGCTGCGTGAGCGTCGTAGGGAGAGAGCCAGCCATCCTCCACCCTCCTGTCCTTGCCCAGCCCTGTCACCTCTTGTGAGAGCGAGTCCCAGTCCTTGGCCGGCTTCCCGTGCCGCGCCTAGCCCTCCAGCCTCACACTCCCCAGAGGAGGTGCCGATGCAGCTTGGTCGGTCCCACCTGTCTTCGGCAGAACATCTTCAGAGGATTAATGCTGGAGTCTGTATTTACTGCAGCCGAGCTGGTCACTTCCTGGCTTCATGTCCTCTCCTCACCAGTAACAGCCGGGGTCCTGGTGAGTCAATCTATCCTTCCTTTGCATCCCCGGACCCCCTTACAATTGGATGCTAGGCTAATGGCTTCTCACCAACCTCTTCCACTGCTGGCTTTGGTGGACTCTGGAGCAGATGAGAACTTCCTGGACTCCAATCTTGTTGCTCAGGCAGATATTGCTGTGGAACCACTTTCCACCCCGCTAGATGTTAACGCACTGGATGGGAAATTCCTTGCTCGCATCACTCACCGCACCAAACCTCTGCACCTTCTCCTTTCTGGTAATCATCATGAAAAGATCCAGTTTCATGTCTTTTGTTCCTCCCAGGCCCCATGGTCCTGGGCCAGCCTTGGCTAAAGAGACACAATCCCCACATTGACTGGTCTATCAGCAAGGTTGTAAGTTGGAGCTCATTCTGCCATTCCTCCTGTCTTCAGTCTGCTCTTGCCCCTGTCCAGGCTGCGGGGCCTCCACCAGTCACTAAAACCCCAGATCTATCTCCTATTCCACCCATCTATCATGACTTGGGAGAGGTCTTCGGTAAACAGTGTGCGCTTTCTCTGCCCCCACATCGTCCCTATGACTGTGCCATAGACCTTCTCCCTGGAGACCCACTGACTTCTGGCCGCCTTTAGAACTTGTCCTGTCCTGAAAAGGAAACGATGGAGAATTACATCCATGACTCCTTAGCTGACGGTATCATCAGGCCGTCATTTTCTCCGGTTGGAGCAGGGTTTTTCTTTGTCTCCAAGAAAGATAAGACCCTTCACCCCTGTATTGATTATCGTGGCCTCAATCAGATCACCATTAAACACAAATACCCTCTGCCCCTTATCACTTCTGCCTTTGAGCCCCTCCAGGGAGCCACTATTTTTTTCCAAACTGGACCTCAGAAATGCCTACCATCTGGTCAGGATCAAGGAGGGAGATGAATGGAAGATTACGTTCAACACTCCCCTTGGCCATTTCGAATACTTGGTCATGCCCTTCGGTCTCACCAACGCCCCCGCAGTCTTCCAGGCCCTGGTGAATGATGTCCTTCGGGACTTTCTCAATCGGTCTGTGTTTGTTTACTTGGATGACAACTTCATCTTCTCCATCTTCAGTATATCTCCCCCGGCTCTTCACCCACTCATCGCCAGATCGTTGAATCCACTTAAGTGGTAGCTTACGCTCAGGCCTTGTCTCGAGATTTTTCCTAGTTGGTTGTGTATTAACTGTCATCTCTCTCTCCAGTACTACTGGACCACTACTTGCTTGCCAGCTCTCCAACCCACTACCGCCTGCTTCCTCCTGCCAGCCCTCGCCCCTCTCCCTCACTCATCTCAGCCCTCCAGTCCTCTGCCTCGGCCTGCTTCATTGCCGCGTCATCCACCTCCATTCTCCCCACTTTCCTAGCAATAAAACCTGCTTCATCCATGCCCACGTTGGTCCGTGTCTGCGTTTGGGTCCACCTCGCTACACACAACACATACACTGATGGCGCAGCATCAGGAACAATTTGGGGTTCAGTGTCTTGCTCAAGGACACGTCGACATTTTAACTGCAATGTCTGGGATCGAACCAGATACTGCTCTACCATCTGAGCCACAGCCGCCAATATCCGAAGTACTCAAACGGAGCAGAGAATGTCAGACTGACAAAGACAGACTGGCCACTTAGATTGGTATCTTAGCATGTGTGCTTTTTGTTTTTGTGAATAAAGCTTTCACCCCAATTCACATTTCCCCCAACTGTATCAATCTGCAGACGTAAGGGAAAAGAGAAGCGAATGGACAGTGATGGACAACTGATAGAGAGAGAATGGCGCAGCAAGCGCCAGCTGTTTCCATGTTTCCAACAGCTGATTTTGACACATTCTGAAATTCCAACACTATTTAGTGCTCAACTTGTTCTATGTACTGTATTGGTGCTTTGGTTAATAAATGTATTTAATTTTAAATCAATGGCCACAAATTATAATTGTTTAGCATTTGATGGGGCTAATGCCCCCTCAGTCAATTTATCCTGGCCCCAGGTCTGATGTGTAGTCTTCATTTTTATTCAATATTATATTCTTAATACTTTTTTTCTATCCCATGTACTTATTTGAAGATGTAGTGATGTGGAATTTCCCCAGTGTGGTATTATTAAAGTCGTATCTGACTTGACTTGCAATTTAAAAATGTATTTAATAGAATTAGTTTGGTATATTATTATATATTCAAATCTAAATTTTGATTAGCAATGGTGTTATTACTAACCAAACATTGAGGTTAATGTTTAGATTAGCTAGTTGATGCTGGTCATCACAGCCATGTTATCAATTCTCAACATCTTTGTGTGCTTGTGAGTGTCTTTTTATTCATGTTTAGATTCCTTTATATAAAGGGAAATTTGGTCACATTTTACAATGATCTAATCAGTGTTCTCAGAAAAGTAAAATATCATGGGAAAGTCCTCTTGTTTTCATAACTGAATTCATAAAGTTAAACTTTCATATATTCTATAGTCATTACATGTAAAGTTAAATATTTCAACATGACAATATTGAAATTCTTTGAAATGCACTTGTGCCGTTTATTATTGCTGATATTACTAATTTCTACCTCTTGATGTTCATTCTTTCGGTCACCTATGGTCATGAGCTCTGGGTAGTGACCGAAAGAATGAGATTGCGAATACAAGCGGCCGAAATGAGCTTCCTTCGTAGGGTGGCTGGGCTCAGCCTTAGAGATAGGGTGAGGAGCTCGGACATCTGGGAGAGGCTCAGAGTAGAGCCGCTGCTCCTCCGCGTTGAGAGGAGCCAGTTGAGGTGTTCGGGCATCTGGTCAGGATGCCTCCTGGATGTCTCCCTGGGGAGGTGTTTCGGGCATGCCCATCCGGGAGGAGACCCCAGGGCAGACCGAGAACACGCTGGAGAGATTATATCTCTCAGCTGGCTTGGGAACGTCTTGGTGTCCCCCCGGAGGAGTTGGTGGAAGTGGCTGGGGAGAGGAGCGTCTGGATCTCCCTGCTCAGGCTGTTGCCCCCGCGACCTGGACCCAGATAAGCGGCAGGAAACGAAATGAAACGAAACGAGTGTCCAAGGGGTGCGCTGTTGCTGCTCTTTTCAAAAATAGCAGCCAAAAATATAAGTGCACGAGATGTTTGCAACAGATGTCTGTAAAGATATTTTTCAGTGTTTTGGCCAACATGATCTTCAGCCAAATTTGTTCCATTTATAGTATACAGTGAGAGAAATGCAGTGTGGAGAGGCTGAAGTCTTAGCTGCAGTACACCTTGAGCCATGAAAAAGGATATGGTCAGCAACCATTCAACCATTCCTCCCACCTCAGCATGCCAAGACCCAGTGAATGAGCATATTTTTGATGGAAATCTGACAGCCAGGTGTGAGTGTGTGTGTGTGTGCAGAAATCAAGTTTTCTGGCAGTGTTGTGTAAATTTTAGCACCCAGCAGCTACCTTACTCAGATCATGTTGTAGTGGTCTGTTGGGTGGTTCTCACACCCTTATTTGCAGTGCATACAGGGATGTGCAAGTGCTATCATCTCAGCAGAGCAGATGACCTGTTTTCTTTGTCAATACAGCACACAATAAGACATCTATAGGTTTTATAGACACTGACCATAAACGCTGACTAGAAATTCACAATGGTTATTACTAAAACAATAGCAGGTAATTTATTATTCATTATATAAAACAGGAATGATTTGCTCTCCAGTGCTTCAAATGTCCTTTACAGGGAAAACGTGCATAAAAAGCCGAGAGCCTTCTTTTTGCAGCTGTAGGTTAAAAACTGGTCTTTCAGCTGGGACACAATTGTGCAGACACTCACTGGCACTCATACATGTTTTCCTCTTTCCACTGTTCAGGTGAATGCATTAGGCTCTCGTTACACAAGTCAATAAGCAAACCTTTGTATTCAGTTATACAGTCAGCAAAAGTAAAAGAGGCCACAGTCCATATTTAAGACAACTGTCACATTAAAGCTTGATCACATTTCTGTACTTTTACTAGAGTATAATTGTGAATAAAGTGCTTTATTTAAAACAGATTACTCCATTATTTTTACATATTTTCATCATTGATTTGATCACTCCTCACAACAGACACCATTTTAAACTTTGTTCACCTGATGCAATACACATGGTACTGATAGATACAAATTTACAGTAACAGCAATATTAGTTGCAATATTAGTTGTTAATAAAAAAGAAGTGGAAGCAAAGAAACAGCACAGGCCTGAATAGCATCATTAAGGTAAACATGAGCATTGATGAAGAACAATATCATGAATCAGACTGTAGGCAAACAGTGTGTTTGGAATAATATAGTCATTATGCGTCAAGAAATACCATAAAGTGCAAGGTTACCATGTAATGTACTAAAGACTGACATACAAGGCACCATTAACACCACAGGACCAGACTTTTTGTAAGATGAGGTGCGTGTTTTTGAGGAGTGTGTCGTCCACTGGCTGACATGATGACGATGATGATGATGGTGCTGATGGATGAAGGTGATGATGACAATAGAATTAGCTATAAATGGTGTTTTCTTGTTGTGACCTCCCTCACATGCAGATGTGCTCGCATCCACAGACGGAGAGAGAGCTGACTCAGCTCTGTGTGGCCTAAACAGAACCGAGCTCAACTTGACAGCCCTTTAAATGTCCCGTATACTCGCCCTCTGCAATGACACCTCTGCTCACACACACACACTGCGGATACAGACGGCGAGGCCCGGTAATTTCCCCGTACTTTGCTACCTTTATTTGCGACTTGTGCAGACCAGCAAAAATCAGAGAGACCGCAGTATCACCCGGAAAACGCTCAGAGAGCCGGGTGCCCGCAGACACTGAGTGTCCAGACAACACCGCTATAGAGTGGAGGCACGACCCGTTCCGTGCCTCCTGGACAGGGACAGGGAGCTAAAGCATTCTGCACCGCTAACGTTTTGCACATCGGTTTTCAGGCCCCGCCAGAACCGGGACACCACCCGATGCGTCAATGCGATGAAAACTGCAACTACGGAGCGTCACGGGAGAAACGAGGAGAAAGTGTCCGCTTACCTGCGCTGGTCCGCCGCCCCTCTCCCCGCTGCTGCACCGTCAGCTCCGCAGCGGCATCAGACTACTGTTAACACCTCTTGTGAGCTGTTTCTGGGGGGCTGTGAATCCGTGTTTACCGTCAATGCGGTGTGGGTGTCTCTCTCGCGCGGACTCTCTGCACTCATCCCTTCCTTCAGCTGCTCTCTCTCTCTCTCTCTCTCTCTCTCTCTCTCTCTCTCCCGCGTGCACACGGACCTAGAGGTTGGCGGGAAGGTGGTGGAGGGTACCCACCCTGTGGATTTTATATTATCATTCAGAAAGCTGCTGTTTTAACTCATTTAAGCACTACTCTTAAGATATGACACCAAATTACACCAAACATTAGATGTTACGTTATATGGTTAAAGTGCATGGTTGCATTTGATGTTAAAATTGTAATATTATACCATTAAACATCTTAGGAGAACAACATATAAAAAGTTTTGCTCTGTTCACTTTAGCTTTAGTTTGAAAAGCAGCTGTCAGGTAGCAATTGGTCACAAATTAACTTTAAAACAAGAACAACAGAGTGCACATCTGCCAAGACCCAGTCTCTCTTTTGTATGGGACACCTGCCTAAATGACATTAAGCCTAACATTGATTTACAGGGGAAAAAGATTAGCATAATTTTCAAAAAAAAAAAAAAATGGCATGTACTTGCACCAATATGAAAATTTTAGCCAGTAACTGATGACATCATTTGTAGCCAGAGTCTGTGTATCGTTTTGCTAGTATCAAATTTCCTCTTAAAACCAAACTGATCAGGAAAAAATGAACACATGAATATAGGCGTGAGAAGAGCTACAGTGGGGCAAAAAAGTATTTAGTCAGCCACTGATTGTGCAAGTTCTCCTACTTAGAAAGATGAGAAAGGTCTGTAATTTTCATCATAGGTACACTTCAACTATGAGAGACAAAATGAGGAAAAAAAATCCAGGAAATCACATTGTGGGATTTTTAAAGAATTTATTTGTAAATTATGGTGGAAAATAAGTATTTGGTCACCCACAAACAAGCAAGATTTCTGGCTCTCACAGACCTGTAACTTCTTCTTTAAGAAGCTCTTCTGTCCTCCACTTGTTACCTGTATTAATGGCACCTGTTTGAACTCAACTTATCTGTATAAAAGACACCTGTCCACAGCCTCAAACAGTCAGACTCCAAACTCAACCATGGCCAGGACCAAAGAGCTGTCGAAGGACACCAGGAAGAAAATTGTAGACCCGCACCAGGCTGGGAAGAGTGAATTTACAATAGGCAAGCAGGTTGGTGTGAATAAATCAACTGTGGGAGCAGTTGTAAGAAAATGGAAGACACAAGATCATTGATAATCTCCCTCGATCTGGGGCTCCACGCAAGATCTCATCCCGTGGGGTCAAAATGTTCCATCATTTAATACTCTGCTCCACCTCTGCTCTCCTTCTCTTCCTCATCACCAGAGTCCTCCTACACACTACCATCCAATGCTGTCTGATTTTCATTCTCACCTGTCACCACCATGCAGTCTCCAATCTCTTTCAGACTGCATCGTCTATACAAAATGTTGTCCACCTGTGTGTTCCTGCCTCAGCTCAAATGTCACCCTGTGTTCTCCCCTCTTCTGGAAGTAGGTATTCACCACAGCCATTTCTATTCTTTTTGCAAAATCCACTACCATCTGTCCTTCCAGGTTCCTTTCCTTGACACCAAACCTGCCCATCACCTCTTCATCACCTCTGTCCTTTCACCAACATGCCTATTGAAGTCTGCTCCAATCACTATTCTCTCCTCATACTCTCTACCACTTCATCTAACTCACTCCAGAATTTCTCTTTCTCTTCCATCTCACAGCCAAGTTTTGGGGCATAACCACTGACAACGTTCATCATCACACCTTCCATTTCCAGCCTGAAATGCATGACCCTGTCCAACATTCTTTCACCCTTGCATTCTCCTCTTTCAGGATCACATCTACTCCATTTATCTTCCTATCCACACCATGATAGTACCCTCTCTCAGTCTCCATTACTATGCATTATCAGTGTTAATTCTCTAATTTTTTTTAGCTTTGTTCCAGATGAACAGAAAATGTCACATTTTAGTCATGGTCTAGGTCTTCTTCATGCATTTTCCCCAAATAAACTAAGTGGAGGAAACATGAAGTATGGCACATGGCAATTGATGAGGTTACAGTTAGCTTGTAACTAATTTAAAAAAAATGCAAAGCTACAAACAAGTTTCTTTAAAAAATAAAAGAAAAAATAAAGAAAACGTCTGGCAACTAAGTGTATTTGCACATACACCTAACAAACCCAATTTTAACACATCAGGCTATGAAACAGATTAACCAAGTGTGAATATACCTTCAATAATTGGATGGGTTGGATAAGTTTGTTCATAGGATGAACTCAGACATGGATCTGCAAGAAATATGTCAGGTAAAGTCAACCCTCGTGTATGCACAATGTGGTCAGGGATTTCCTAATCTCCCTGCTCATTAGTGCATCTTCCCTGTCTCTGATGCTTTCTGCCCACTCTAATCTTAATTACACAGCTAATGCTAGATGGTGTGCTGACAAGGCTCATTGTGTTAATGATTCATGTACACAAGTAAATGGTATCTCTCAAACAGCCCTGACTTATGGAGGGAAGGCTACCTTAATAAGATTTGCGAGCAGGCTTCTCTGTGATTATGGGTCAAATGTCAGAAGGGAGTACTTGTTTACAGCTCACTGTTACATGGCGAACTTGTCAAGAACGTGGAAAGACTGAACTTACCTTGTGATTCAACCATCATTTTAATTCTTTAATTTGATGTAGAGTGTAATACACAGCTTAAATCAGACAGATCAATGTCAGCATGCCTGTACTGTGATTTGTCTATCCAGCTGGTACACCAGGCATTTTGGTGTGTGCTGAATATTTCAATTTCGATATGTGCTTTTATGTGTACTGTGCGTGGATATGTACTTCTGAAATTCATGTCAGAGGGACAGCAGATGTATAAAACATCAAACTTTCTTGGTGGAATATTTTTTCTCATATCGGACTGATGCGTCTTTGGCCTAGTTTTTCTCCAAGATTGTGGACCTGAATGTAAGATGAGACCTAAACTGTTCCTGGAACCAAATGAGAGAGCTGTTACCGAAAGCAAGAAAAAAACAACTCAAGTTCCATTAACTCACATATGGATGAATAATTGTAGTTCCACTATTTACTTACTTGCACAATTTGTTGTGCTACACCATTATGGAAAGCACATTACATTTTCTGGGAGTTTTTTTTGTTTGTTTTGTTATGCTTTCCATTACTTAAATGTGTTTTTGTACCATTTCATTTTGGCCACTGGCGAATTAATTTAGAAAAGATTTGGAAATGGCATAGCAAAAATTGCTTGTACCCATCGAATCCTTGTCTTGCAGAATGTGATACTGTCACTATCACTGTTTTTCTTTTAGATCTGAATCAAAGTGTCTCTTTTGATCATCTTTAATGCACCAATAGAGTCAGTAGTCTGTGTGAAAGGATCACTCATGGTAAATCCAATGATGTAGTGGTCTCTGGAGACGTGGGTATACTATTCTATCCTACAGTCAAATAGTGTACTGTAAGATAAACCATCATAAGGTATATATAACAAAAGTATATTAGCAGATGTTAGAGGTAGAAGTAGAACATATTTTATCCCATACAGCAAAAGTAGATGTGTAAGCAGAATGGCCCCTTCAATTGTTTGTATGCTTTGCAAGGTTGTCCTTCTGTATCCAGGGTTAGTCAGTATTAATGTCCTGTATTTATATTGCACTTTCCTAGTAATTTTCAGAATCAGAGTAGTCTTCATTGCCAAGTAAGTTTGCACACACAAGGACATTTTTTCATTGATTTTGCATGGACCTCAGTTAATAAAGTGTCATCTCCTTTTGTAAGCATGGTCGCAGCGGCTGTTTAACAAGCTGTCATTGGATTGCAATGGATTATTTTATGTCTTATCAATAGAAGAAAAGGGCCAGCTTCTACCTGATTGACTGATTCCTTGAAACTTGTTACAACTGTTCTCCTTAAACCGTCTTGAAGGCAGCTATTCATTGTGTGAGCATGTTTATGATTTTCTGTCTTTGTAAGAGCTTGTCTTTGGACTTGTGTTATGAACATGAGGAAGGACTTTAACCGAATTTGTTCACATTTTTCAACAACAGCTATACATACAGTGCTGTGAAAGAGTATTTGCCCCCTCTCTGATTTCAAATTTTTTTGCATATTTTTATGTATACAGTGGGGTAAAAAAGTATTTAGTCAGCCACTGATTGTGCAAGTTCTCCTACTTAGAAAGATGAGAGAGGTCTGTAATTTTCATCATAGGTACACTTCAACTATGAGAGACAAAATGAGAAAAAAAAATCCAGGAAATCACATTGTGGGATTTTTAAAGAATTTATTTGTAAATTATGGTGGAAAATAAGTATTTGGTCACCCACAAACAAGCAAGATTTCTGGCTCTCACAGACCTGTAACTTCTTCTTTAAGAAGCTCTTCTGTCCTCCACTTGTTACCTGTATTAATGGCACCTGTTTGAACTCAACTTATCTGTATAAAAGACACCTGTCCACAGCCTCAAACAGTCAGACTCCAAACTCAACCATGGCCAGGACCAAAGGGCTGTCGAAGGACACCAGGAAGAAAATTGTAGACCTGCACCAGGCTGGGAAGAGGGAATCTACAATAGGCAAGCGGGTTGGTGTGAATAAATCAACTGTGGGAGCAGTTGTAAGAAAATGGAAGACCATTGACAATCTCCCTCGATCTGGGGCTCCACGCAAGATCTCATCCCGTGGGGTCAAAATGATCATGAGAATGGTGAGCAAAAATCCCAGAACTACACGGAGGGACCTGATTAATGACCTGCAGAGAGCTGGGACCAAAGTAACAAAGGCTACCATCAGTAACACACTACGCCGACAGGGACTCAAATCCTGCAGTGCCAGGCGTGTCCCCCTGCTTAAGCCAGTACATGTCCAGGCCCGTCTGAAGTTTGCCAGAGAGCATATGGATGATCCAGAAGAGGATTGGGAGAATATCATGTGGTCAGATGAAACCAAAATAGAACTTTTTGGTAAAAACTCAACTCGTCGTGTTTGGAGGAAGAAGAATGCTGAGTTGCATCCCAAGAACACCATACCTACTGTGAAGCATGGGGGTGGAAACATCATGCTTTGGGGCTGTTTTTCTGCAAAGGGGACAGGACGACTGATCCGTGTTAAGGGAAGAATGAACGGGGCCATGTATCGTGAGATTTTAAGCCAAAACCTCCTTCCATCAGTGAAAGCATTGAAGATGCAACGTGACTGGGTCTTCCAGCATGACAATGATCCCAAACACACCGCTCGGGCAACGAAGGAGTGGCTCCGTAAAAAGCATTTCAAGGTCCTGGAGTGGCCTAGCCAGTCTCCAGACCTCAACCCCATAGAAAATTTGTGGAGGGAGTTGAAAGTCCATGTTGCCCAGCGACAGCCCCAAAACATCACTGCTCTAGAGGAGATCTGCATGGAGGAATGGGCCACAATACCAGCTACGGTGTGTGCAAACCTGGTGAAGACTTACAGGAAACGTTTGACCTCTGTCATTGCCAACAGAGGTTATGTTACAAAGTATTGAGTTGAACTTTTGTTATTGACCAAATACTTATTTTCCACCATAATTTACAAATAAATTCTTTAAAAATCCCACAATGTGATTTCCTGGATTTTTTTTTCTCATTTTGTCTCTCATAGTTGAAGTGTACCTATGATGAAAATTACAGACCTCTCTCATCTTTCTAAGTAGGAGAACTTGCACAATCAGTGGCTGACTAAATACTTTTTTGCCCCACTGTACCTAAAATGACAGAAACCATCTTTGAAAAAGATGGAGGACTATTTTAAGTATCTAATTTGGTCCAAGTCCTAACTAAAATAATGGAGGAGGTGGGTCTTAAGACCTACACTGGAGCCAGCCACCAGGGGGTGATCGCAATGCTCTGGCCTGGCTTTTGGTGAGCTCTCATACTGTCCAGTGTTACATACAGTCTATTTTTCAGACAATTGAACATTACTAGTATCACAATTACAAGAGGCAATTCCTTGTTGCTTCCAGCCCCTGGTAAAACATGTTGTTTTGTTTACAGTAGAGGACAGAATTGCTTTTGCTGCAGCGCTGTGCAATTTACTTGATGCATACAAAGACAAGATGCATGCACAAATTACTCTAGCTGTGAAAAGTTTTTTTTTCTTTTATTGTATGTAAATTATATTTAAAATGATATGCCTATCATTTTAAACATAATTAGAAGTGAGAAGTGATGAGTAGCCATAAGTTTTCATTAAAAAAAGTAAAAAAATAAAAAATGGAGCAAAGAGGAAGAAAATTACAGCTCAGCTAGTTTATTCACATAAATATCATCATATTATCATCAGTTTCTCTTTTTAATAATACTATCAAGAAGGCGGCTGGCAGGCATAGTCAAGATCTGTGGCACTGCATCTGCAGACGATGACTCCTCTGTCCCAGCTCCTAGAACAGACTTCTTCTGGAAAACTGACTCCAGCACAAGCCTGGAAGTTTGAATTGTGTGGATAAACTTTTACAAACTGTATCTCAATTATAAAGCTCAACGTAGTACCTTACTACATTTTCTATATATGACTAATAATAAAAATCATTACGAGGCACTGTTACATTTAGATGTTAGTATAACCATGTATCATCAAGTACATGTACTTTAAGGTACTTGAGGTGCTTTCCATTTTCTGCTACTTTAAACTTCCACTCCAGTACATTTTGGAGGCAAATATTGTACTCTAACTGCTATGTTTATTTAAGAACTTTAGTTACCAGCTGTTCTGCAGATTAGATGCTACATAGGAGCCAAATGAATTCAAATATATATAATACTATAACAATAAATAAAAGAAGAGTAGTAGAGTAAGAGTGAGTAGAGTAGACAGTAATCAAAAGTAGTCATTCAGTTAGGGGCCTTCGAAAGTTCAAAGTATGTCAGCACGCATTCACCTGTTTTTATTCGTTGTTAGGGTCAGAGTTTCTAAAAATTCACTAAATTCAGAGAGAAGGGCATTCTAATTCAAGAGGGAATTTTGAAAATTTTACTTTATGAATGTAGAATTTGCCAATTTATTGGACGATTCTGTTGTATGGTGTCTTTAGGAGTTACTGAGGCAGGCAGTTAGGCACACAGTTCAGACTGGCATTATTTTATCAAGCTCTAAGTGGTAAGGCCTGCAGGGAAAAACTTTCGTATGAGAAACTATTGTGAGAGAAGTGTTTTATCATTATGACAAATTATAAATATAATCAATTGTTGTTTCAATTGAACAATTCTTGTGTGAATTACGGAGCACTGATTTAGAAATAAAAAGGGGTTTAGAGGAAAGTGTACAACAGTTAGAGACTGAAACAACAACGGTAGGCATTTAAGATATAGAAAGAAAAATAAATTGTAAAATTTAACAATAACAACATTGTTTTGACACATTGATGTGAGAAGTCCGTGGGATTACAACCACACACATTCAAATGTGGAGGATTTTATTTGTTTGCATTATTTTGCGAAAAGAAAAATGGCACATGAGTTCATATGCTGAAGGCTTCAGAGGATATGTCAATTGTCATATTTCCAGCAGCCTCTTTTATCCGTATTTAACGATTGGCGCTGCGGTACCAGGAAAACCCCAGAAGATGGCAGTGCTGGTCCATGAGGACGTGCATTGTTCATTTTGAAGCAGTTACGTTATTCCCGCACGTCACAAGTGTCTTACGTTTGTTAAGAGTCTATCATGAAATGACCCTACACTGAAAATGTATGTTCTTGCAAAATAAGTGCAAAGTCTCTCTGTACTCCACTTAAATTTCAGTACGCATTTAAGCGAGAGGTTTTTGTGACGTCATATGCCGTTGCAGCCAATCGTGACTCAGTATACAGGTGCGATTATGACAATGACAACGTGCTTTGCTGTGATAGTAAGAGACATCTTCAGTCTAGTAAGGCTGGGTGGTATGACCCTAAAACAGCATGATTTATTTTTAAAAGCCATCTCACGATACAAAGCATATGTAGCAATATTTCCCTCATGGACTCCTTAGAAATGCTCTGACTGAGCAACAAAATCAAATATCTCTGTTTTTGACCATTTATGCCTTAATATCAATACTGCAACAATATTGTAGGAATGACGACTAGAACTTTAGATTTTTGATACATAATCATCAGTATTGTGGGTTTACTGAGTAAAGTGAGTGAAGGTAAAGATTAGAACCAGTAGAAAATTACATCATTTTACTCTCAGGCAGTCATCAAAACCAGGAAAAGACAACGCCCATGCCATATTGCAGTATACCAATACCCAGAATCTAAGATGATGGATTGTTATCATGGTAATGATACATATCGTATACTGTATATTGTCCAACAATTAAGCCATTAAATGACCACGAGCCTTATCATATTCATAAATTCTGGTGTAGAAGGGGCAGATGCTGTTCTTTAGTACTTTAAACTGGGTAATTAGTTTTTGAAGCAGAACCATATGAGATAAATACAGATCCTATCTGACTGCTAGCTCACCTTCAAAACCTACCACAACATCTTGATGCAACAAAGCATTGTTCCTGTTGTTAGTTAAACCTGCGCACATGTGAAAATGTCAGTTTGTGTGAGGGCTCATCCAGTCTTTCAATGCTGTGGACAATCATAGTTGAATTTTGCGGGCGTTTGTCCTACATCGTGTCTCTTTCTGCTCATATCACTTGTCTTGCTGAGCTCTTGTACAGCTGTGGATACACCTGTCACCATGTCTGCGCATTTAGATTAGGGAAAAAAAAAATTAATAAATAATAAATTCAACTAAACGATGAATGCGTCAGAAATCTTCATGGACCACACTTTATTGCAAAACAAGCAAGAAGCACAGTCATTACTGTACACTGTTTGAACCTGAAGGCATGTCAGAGTTTACAGATACTTGGGGTCAGAGTTTTTATTCACTTTGAGTGCGGTGCGCGGCTCCAGCTGCTCCTCTCTCTGGTGTGCAGCCTGAGGTGGGTGTTGAGGTGGGCCGACTGGTTGAAGCACTTCCCACAGACATGGCAGCGGAAGGGCTTCTCGCCGGTGTGAATGCGGTGGTGCCTCTTCAGCATGCTGACCGTGGTGAAGCTCTTGCGGCACACAGTACAACTGTAGGGCTTCTCCTTGGTGTGCCAGCGCCTGTGGACCTCAAGCTGGCAGGCGAAGCTGAAGCCCTTCCCACACTCTATGCAGCTGTGCCACCTCTGAATGCTCTGGCTCTGGTGGGAGGAGCGCGGTAGAGGAAGCTTGAGGGTTCTGATGTTCTTAATCTGCAGTAAATGGGCGTTCTGTTTCTCATTCGAGCGGAGCGAGCCCTTTACTTGCTGCTCCACTGTGTGCAGCCTGTGGCTTTTTACAGTGCTGGCACACAAAGCACTCTGAAATACTCTGCAGTTTGAGGAGACAGTAATGGAGGACGGCAAACTGCTGGCTGGCTGCTGTTGGCTGCTCTCCTCTTGGGCCCTTTCTGCCTTCATCTCCTGGGATATTAGCAGAGGTGGGGAGACACACTGTGTGCTACACACAGTCTGGACTGGATGTGGTCCCCGCAGCAGATTGAGGCGGCTACAGTTCCCTTCCTCTGAGTCTCTTGCTTCTTCTTCCATCTGAATGTTCTGGAGTTTTGGTTCTTCCTTAATTTGTGGGAGCTGCTCCACGATGCCTCTTGACTCAGACTCACTGGGCTGACCATCTTCTTGGAGCTGGACTGACAGAGGCTCTGAAAGGACACAAAGATCACCACTGTCATGCTCAGGGGATTTGCACAAACACAGAGGAGTTTTTTCATCTTTTAGTATACCATGGAAACCAAACTCCAGTTTCACTGCATCAAACTCAATTCTTGGAGTGTTTAGTAGGAAGCAACTGGACTTCTTATCTTGTTTGAAAACGTTTTGCCTCTCATCTGAAAGGCTTCTTCAGTTCTGAGGGTCAGTGCGGGAAACCCGCACGGACCCAGGTTTCCAGGTTTCCCCGGATGTTCCTTTATGACCATGAAAACAAAGTGAAATTTGTTCTGACTGTTCCTGCTGCCCAAAGTATTCACTGGAGTTTATTTGTGATGTGATTTTAATTAAGTCTTCAATGACAACTAACTGTAACCATATTTGTTTTTCATTCTGCTGCAACAATTTGTTTAACACGCACATTCAGTGTGTAACTTGAGAATGCACTGTTACTGTCCTTTTGTATATTATGTTTTTTTATTTGGTCTATAGTTTCTACATTTTTTTTTTTAAATCAAATCAAAATTTATTTGTATAGCAAAAATCACGAATTCTAAATTGTCTGACTGGGCTTTCAAAACCTGTACAGATGTGACACCGTCTGCCCTTATATCCTCAAATCGGGTGAGGAAAGACTTAAAGAACCCCAAACAGGGAAAAATAAGAAACCTCAGGAAGAACCACAGAGGAAGGATCCTTCTTCCTAGGATGGACAGACGTGCAATAGATGTCACTTGTACAGAACACAACAACATGACAATAACAGATTAATAAGAATGTAGGAGTTCATGAGTCTATAAATGCAGATATATGAGAACTGTCTTTTCTCTGTTATTTCCTTGTAATCATCCTGTTCTGTCCTGAGATGCTGCAAAGCCTGCATTTCCCCTCTGGGGATTAAGAAAGGCTTAGGCGTATGCTTACCTTATCTCATCCCATCTCATCTCATCTCATCTCATCTCGTGTTAGTATGTAGTTTCTGCTGCTTGGGGTCTTTTTTATAAAAACAAACATACAGATAGAAGCAGCGAGGGATCGTGTGAGTTATTATTGTCTTTGTTAATGAACCATCACTGTCAATGAAACTGACATGATTATTCAGACACAAATTATCATTGACTAAGTAATGTTTATATTTTCCGTTAAATTTAGGGATGTTCACAGACTGTCATCCTGCCAACCTCTCTAACTGTTCCTGAAGCAATATTTCATTCAAGTAAAAGCAAAGGAATGACCCACTTAACTCCACCTCTGATTTGCTTACCATGATATACGTACCCTAACTCTAAGAAAACATCACTACCCACAGGTAAACCAGACAGCACAAGAGAAGATTGAGTGCTTTCTTCCTCAAAGGTCATTGCAATGTTTAACATTATGAAAGAATAATTTTCAATCCAAACCATGTTTTTCTGAAAACTAAATATTTTTGCTACCCTGACCAAAACCAGACCAAAAAGTTACATTTAATTACTGAATAATAAAGGAAACCATTGACACGCTGCCATCTTCTCAGAGCCGAAGTTCATATAAAATGGACAGAAGCAAAGTGGAAAACTGTCATCATGTCTGACAAAACAAAATTTGAAATTCTTTTTGCAAATCATGGACCCAGTCACCAAAATATGCCACACTAAAGAACCAGCATCGCAGACATAAACAAGTTGTGCATAACTTACTTAAAATTGTTACTTCCACTCACTTGTGGAAGTCAGTGAGAGTAGCACAACCCTGACCTCTAACAGAGCTCAACAAACATAGGAAGGCAGCACCCTATGCGAGAGCTCCACCTGATAAGGCACCTGACACTCATTACAGAGGGCAGGGTGGGTTTCCAGTTTTGTTTGTCCAGTGTACCAGTTTAAACCAATCTGCTGGACAGCTTAAATCTGTGTAACATAATTATTAATTTGCTAACACTAGCTACCACAAACACCACATAAAATAAGCTTCAGCTAGTTAACATTTGATCGTTTCAAGTGCCTTAACTGGGCAGTGTTGGCTCAGTCTGTAGGGTTTTTGCTTGGGGACCAGAAGGTCGCCATGTAAGACCCGCTTGGACCAGTCAGAGGTGCGTGTGAACTAGCTGGAGAGGTTCCAATTCACATCCTGAGCACCACTGAGATGCCCTTGAGCAAATAACCAAACCCCCAAATTGCTCCCTGGCGCCTTAAAGGGCAGCCTTTTACTCTGAGTCCTCTCCTTACAATGTGTAATAGTGCAAGTGTTTGTCCTCCTGGAAAAACCTGAGTGAACAATTTTCCCATTGTTGTGGGACTAATAAAGGAATATATAAATCTTAAACTTCAAACAGCAAAATCTCTTGTAAACACACATGTACAAAATGTCACATTCGTAGTCTCTTTATAAACAGGTGGAACACCACCAGTTTCACATACACAGCCAAGACCTGGAACCGGGTCGCCCTCCAAAGCAAAGGAGTTAAGGTTACAATTAGAGACCTTGAAATTATATCACAATTTTTAGGTCATATGAAAATATTTGATTGAAATCACAATATTTCTCCTATTTCTCCATATTTTCTATACTACTGCAACAGTATTGTAGAGATGACTAATGGTACTTTCTTGATTAATAATCATCAATAATGAGCATTCAATGACTGAAGTGGGTGAAAGTAACAGGTAGGACACGCTGCTTAGCTCAGAAAATTACATTATTTTACTGCAAAGCCTTAGAAACCAGGAAAGACAACACTGATGCTATATCATGATGTAACCATATCCAAAATCTCAGAAAATACACGATGATACATATATCTATACACACACTAATATATATGTGTGTGTGTATATATGTATATGTATGTATGTATGTATGGATGTATGTATGTATATGTTGCCTTACCCTGCTCCATTTTACGTCTTGACTGATGCACTAATGTCCAAATTCTCATTTATAGAACCTTTAAAATGACAAACAAATACTGGAAAAAATTGTAAGCCGCAATATCTTATCATCCCGACATATTGTAAATGCTTAAGATATGTCACCGTATTCATCATAAAGAAAAATGCATATTTATCACATTAACAGACTGATTCCCCGCTGTTTTCTAGCCCTGTTGATTCATTGTAGTTACCATTAGTGTTGCTGTTGCTTCAATGCTCTGTTGAATACCTTTGTACCGTCCGTTCTCATTCTATAACATACAATAACAAGATAACAGTTAGCTGGTGGGTAACGCTTTCTGGGTGTCGGTGTTACGGTAACAGATAAATGGACATATTATAGCGAGACCTGGTGTGTCACTAAGTGCACAGCAGTGACATCCGACACACCAGTTCCCCAGCTGCCGCCGCTCACCTGGCTGCAGCAGGAGCCGCTGGACGGTCACGTTGAGGAGCCGTTTGAGCCGCTCGTTCTCCTCTTTAGAGCGGAGGATTTCACTCTGATACTCTAGCACAGTGTCTTTAACGGCGCGGAAGATCTCCTCCGCGGCCGCCGTCAGCCTGTCGTTCAGAAACACGTTCAGCAGTTCCAGTTTGGTCATGTTCACTGTCTACCGTTTCTAGGGGCGGAATGTCCTTCTGTTTACATCCTCTCACCCGGAAGTACAATAGCAGATGTTGGCCACTGCCAGCGAACGCCGCTCTGAGGACCTCTGGCGGACAGGAGGCCACACAGCCACTAATTAAATATTTCTAAGTACATTTACTCAATTACTATTCCCTTTTTCTACTACTTCGATTCCTTTACATTTTGCAGGCAAGCGCCTCTTACTCATTTGTTTGGATTTAGTTACTAAATAATTTGCAGACTGCATGCTGCATCAGTGCCAAGTGATGCATTTTATACATATTTACAATAAACACATAATATCACTTAAATAAGGCCTGGAAATTAAAACACAGCTGTAAAATGAAATATATATATATTTACGTATAGTTGTATTTTATTTACATTACTGATTTTATATATTTTACTTTCATCATCTGCATTTACTGAGCTTTTCAAGAACCCAGTTAATATTACCTTAAGCAATTCTCCACAGGAACATGTGATTTTTTTTTCCAAGGACTTCCCGTGAACAAGCATAACTACTAACCCATAAATATAAACTCGGTTAAGTATAGTGTACCTGTTAGAGATGTCGATGCACTGACGATCATTTAGGAGGCTGCAGTTTGTTCTGCTGCTGACTGTACTGCAATATCAGTATTTCTAAAATTTATGGTTACATAAATTTTATTTTTGTGTAATGTCCATTGCTGGATTTGAAACAAAACTGGATCAAAACATGTGGTAATAACTCTATGTCTCTTCAGCACAATTTAAAAAGTTATGGACCTGGATTAAACTGAGTTCAGAAATGAGCACAGGATCAATTGATTATGGTGATGATTTGTACCACTGTCTGGATCCAGGAATGTTTTGTGAGGTAGAACCAATTTTAAAATTTGGCTTTTAATTGCAATGTACAGAAATCTTGGCCACAAAAAGACCACCATCATAGGTTCAGATGTGTTGATGTATTGTGTGTGTGTGTGTGTGTGTACTTGGTGGAGGTCTGCACTCATCCAGCAGTTCATTCAAAGCCTTTTTTTTTTTTTTTTTTTTTTTTTTTTACAGTAATTTGTACGTCACTTTGAACAGCATGTTTGTGGAGAGGACAGAGCAAACATGTATTATGACCAAAAGTAAGCTGTGCTGCATTGACAAACCAATGCTAAAAGGGACAAGGCTTGTACAGTAAAACAAAATACAATGTTTGTGACACACAGTCCCTGAGGTTCATTAACAGAGCAGAGCACTTATCCCAAACTACATGTTACAGTTAAGTACAACAGCTGAATAAAAGAACTGTTTAAAAAAAAAAAAAAAAAAAAAAAAAAAAAAAGGTCACACATTTATGAAAACATTTTAAAAACAAGTGTAACCACGAGATGGTATACTACATAGAACTGATTAGAAAATCTTAGACTTACGAACGCTCTATCAGGCTGTGACCTGAGCTTCGTTTTATAGGGTCAATGTTTAAGTAAAACTGATACACATAACATGGAAAAGAGGTGGGAAAATAAAGTCCAGTCCATTCACAGATGCATAATACAAAACAAATCATTGGGCGCAGAATACTGGAAGTGCAGCCATATTTATTATTTTTGCATACACAGTATACACATTTTTCTAAAATGTAATTTTCATCATTCCCCACAGTTCACTTTGAAAGTGTACAAACAGAGGATGTTACTCACACCTTCAGCACCAGAACTTTTGATACTCTCCATTATTGTCCTAAAAAGATGCAAAATGGTCATAAAGAGACCTGATTAAAACAACACTGTAAAATGACTCCTGACTCAGATGATCATGTAGACAGGAAATGAAAGAGAATTAAAAGAGAAGGTGTCTATAAAGTAAATAATAACAACAGTCAAAAACATTAAAGAAAAATGTCTTTTTAAAACTCAGCGGTTGATGGTCTTGAGTTGAACATTTCAGTCACAAGAGAAGATTGTAGGTAACGTGTTCGCTTTGCACTATAGTGACCTCAGCTGTCAATCATCTCTGACAGTTCCTGCAGCAGGTCATCTTCGCCGATGTCGGGGTCCACGTCTTCATGCATCAGATGGTCGTCAGTGAACTCGTTCATCAGCTCCTCAAAGTCGTCCACAGCAGAAGTGGAAGGGGCAGTGATGCTGGAGGTGGGGGCAGTGCGTGAGGCAGCTCCACTCACTCTGCGTGACTTGGGCTGAGCGGGAGACTTCAGGACTGGGCTGAAATGTACATAAAGTAACGTCATTTGATTAGTAACTGACTATGCTGCAACGAGAAAATGAAAAAACATATATTTTCACTATAAACCCCCATGGCAACCTACAGATATTTGAGGTTAGTCAGTAGTACCTTAGGGGGACTGTACAGGGCTCTCTGGTAACAGCTACACTGACAGTCGGCTTGGTTTCTTGGCTCTGTTTGAAGACAGGGCCAGTCTGGAGCTCTTCTCTCACTGGGCTAGAGCTAGAGACTAACGAGGTGCTGGGGCGACAGGGAACGTCAGAGCTCTGCTGAGCCTCTGTCCTGAAAGATGGGTGCACCTATGAATGAAGAGACTGGAGGTCACTAACAACACTACACTGTTTACATTCATTTAGATGTAGAATCGAATATTAATGAATTATAATCAGCTATACTTTATATATACATAAATATATAAGGATTACTTACATACAAATATAAGGGAATGCAAAAGCAAATATGAAATGTGCCCTGTCACACTAAACACATTAACAGGTCTTGCTTGGTACAGGCTGTAGTCTGTTGGCATACCTCTCTCTCTCCACATGCTGTCTCCTGCAAAGGCTCCTCCATCACTGTGGAGGCACTGCTCAGAGGTTTAATAGCAGCCACAGCTGACCTCGCAGTTCCCCTCCTCTTATTGCCTGGTTTCAGCTGCGCTGCAGGCTTCATGACAGACGGCTTCACATTCAGCTTAGGCCTCACTAAAAAGTAACGTTTTAACAATAATTAAGTAGAGTGTCTAATCATCCTTTTTCCTCATTCCTGTGTGGAGGATTGGTTGCAAGTGTACAAACCCTGTCTGAAGCCCAGTTATGTCAAAAAAATCAGGTTTCTCTAAACCAACCACCCCAATGATGTGGCTTATACATGGGCTCGTTCACACAAAGCTGACATCAAGAACTACCCATGGCAGAGAAAAAACCCATTGAGTTATTGACATGTACACCAATAGGCTTAAGGAGCTTTGGTGGTTGAATTCATCACTTTGAAAGATCAGTCCATCTCCAAGGTAGAGAATGCAGGTTTTTGTGTTCTTTTGGAGCATTTGGATCCATGGTAGGCCCCGCTTTCTTGAAACTACATTTCAGACAAATGCTTAATAGAGCTTTACAGCAAGATTCATGACAACATACAAAACGATTTAAAACATGATGTGACTGTTAGTTTTAAAACAGATGTTTGAACCTCAAGACATTGTTGATGTACAATACAGTTGATAAATGCAGCAGACAATGTGAACTTAGAACTGTGTTGCTTTATGCTGCTGTGACACATGACAACTCACTTGGTGAGGTACAGTGGCTGGGAAGGATAAGAAAAGGCAAAACTCACACCTTCATTGGCATCTCCAGCATTATAGGAATACATCAGACTTTACATCATTTTTATGTGGATTTTGATTCACATATACTTATGTTTTATATTTTGCAGCTATAAGTGAATTTCTGATTTATTTTATTGACTAAATATTTATGTTCAAATGTCTGCAGAGGACTCATGATTTAAAAAGGCAGGCACAGACCAAGAGAGGTCAAACATGTTTCCTGCTGTATAACTCCTGTGTTGCCTTGTTCTTAAACAGAAACATGAATTGTGACGGACAGCTGAAGTTGAGTTGAAGGGGCAGTACCTTTGGTGTCTGTGGTGAGTTCTTTTAGTGTTGTGGATGGACCCTGAGTTGCTGCTCTGGCACGTTTTGCTGGTGACAATGTGCTCCCAGAGGTCCTTGTGCTTTTGACTGGGCTCTCCTTTGAGCTACTGGAAGCCTGAGAGTGCGGCTGTGGTGAAGAGCCCGGTTTCACTTGGACTGAGGTAACAGCTGAACATCCTTTAGCAGCAGTACTGTTGTTCGGAGGTGAAGCAGCCTCAGATTTGAGGGGGATCAGTTTACGAACAGGGACCTTCTGGGTGGAGGAAGTTGCTGGCAGTGTGAGACTGACTTTAGGAGCAATATGTCTCTTCAGGGTTCCATCAGCAGTCTGTTTCTGACAAGATCCTGCTTCAGCCAAGCTTTTGGCATGTTCCTCCATCTCCTGCTTACGATGACGTTTCTCCCGCATGATCTCCTCAAATGTCTTGACCCTTACACCATTACTGTCGGCAACATCTGTCTACAAAGACCCACGAACATTACTGTGAGATTAACCCTACAGAACAACAAGCAAAAACAGCTGCAGATCTCTAAAGTCCATACCTCAGAAGTAGCAGCATGAGCTCTGAGTGGCTTCTCTGTCACCTCTGCACTCTTCTCTGCTGTTATGTTATCTAATGTGAAACACACACAAAAAAAAGTACGTATAATGAGGATTAGCCTTTTTTTTAATGAACTTTCTATATTGGAAGTACAAGTAACAACACAAAAGTAAAATCTAACAGAGGACACTTCCATTATCTACATTTTTCCTTAATTGTACCCCACCCACTGTCCCAAAACACCCAAAGGAGAATGTGGATTATACAGGATTATCCTCTACAAAGTCAGAAATAGCAACATTTCTGCAGCAAGTGTTAACACAAAAAAATAAAAACTATGGACTGTGTCTTACGTTGGAAATTCGGTTTCTTGATTCGCCGGAAGCAAAGCTTCTTCGTAGCGTTCTCCTCAGTATCAGAGCTATCCTTGTTTTC
>KV751324.1:5362202-5379084 GCA_001698575.1 Mola mola | reverse complement strand
AAAACCCACTCCCATGGAACTGAAAAGGGGTTATTAAGAGACAGACAGGTGTGCACAGATAGAAAGGAACAGTTTTTCACACAATAACATGAGATAAATATGCTCTTAATGTCAACAGAGCAAATTAAGATCTGGTCAAAATAAAGATCCCGATCAGTGGCCCACACTCAAAGTTACTACACTGCATCATCAACCCATGTTCATGTAGATCACGTATTTAATTCGTCATACATAATTAAGTTTGAGTTTGTGAAACGCCCAAACCTGCGCTGTTTATGCACACTGGGCATAAAAGCATTCTGAACAACTCTGGCTTCCATCTTAAAAGGAAAAATGCACTGTAGAGTTAAAAAGTAAGACTTACAAGGAAATGACGACCCACAGTTATAAACTGTCATTACCACAGATACTTCTCATGAGGACACAAACCTAACTGTCGTTAATCCTAAAATAGGTGAGCCAGCTGCCTAGAATCTACGTTTCTTGGAATATAATATTCAAGTGACCTTCAAAGTCGCTTCAATATATGTAAAACACAAGTTAAAAACCTATGACAGCAAAGAAAACAATCACATACTTACTGTTAAGTAAAAAGCAGGCCAAAGCTAGCTGGACGAACTACGAGCAATTCTCGACAAGGATGTTCATAAACTACAGTGAAAGGGAAGTATTAGATTAAAGATGTTACACAAACTATTGGCAAATGTGTGGCCGTATATTTAACCTCAAGGTGATTTGGGTTTATTTTAGCTCCTATACCCCAAAATAGTCTTTTACCTAAACCACACATTCGTCGCGACCTTATCGTTAGCATTAGCTTCACGTTGCAACAGCCGCTTATTTTACAATTAAGCTACTGCATTTTTTATTTTTGAACAAGACAACTTAACAGTGAAATACATCACGAAAACAGAGTATGCAGTGTTAATTACCAGTTTCAGATTTCTAAAAAAAATGGAAAAAAGAGTTGTCTAGGTAAGCCTTCGTCCCGACTCGCCGACTGGTGACGGAGCCAAACAAAATGGCGGCCGTGATTTAAAAAAAAAAAAAATAAAAAAAAAATAAGAGGATGTGGAAATAGAGTCCGTGTGCAGGCTGCTACTGAGAGGCGTACATTATACTGTTCAAATTGAAATGTTTGAACTCAATGAGTGTCATTTCTACGAGGTACTAGCGCGTTTCTTTTGGTTGCCGTTTACTCAAGCTTCCAGGAGAGAGTGAGGATACATTCCTAAAAGTAACTCTAATGCCTTTATTATCTGTACCGCTGTGTCCCTGTCTGAACCAGATTTTCAGACGCAGTGGTGTTTTTCTTTTATGTTTTTTCTAAAAATTACGTCAACCCAAATAAAAATAAACCTCACATTACAGCACTAACTTAATAGACAAATTCACACTCCTCAATCGTTGTAAATGGTTATTTACTATCACATCTTATTTACTTTTTGTGTATTTCTTTGGTGTGACTTATCAAAATAGATGAAAAACCTGACATATGCTAAAATGCCTTTGCGTGGTAATTATACATACATTTTTAAGAAATGAGATGACGTGGTGTGAAGAGAGCGCAGAACTTGGAATTTAAGGTTCATAATACTCAGTCATATTTCTGACACTATAATCAACAAAATAATATAAAAGCATACATAACAAAAGCTAGGGACATACTCTTTCAGAGTCGTTACAGATTGTGAAAAGACTAGAGGCCAGTTTACATCACAACGTTCTGTTTCGTTTTCAAATAGTTAACCTTGCAGACGGCAACGGTCTGTAAACGATCCCCGTGCACACGAGACAGCAACTAACGCCAGAAACATTGTAGTACACCTGCCAGGCCAGTAGTCGGCGGTGTGATTTTGTGATTAACTAGAACACGCGCATGCGTAGCGACACTTTCCTCTGCGCATTGAAAACGTCGGTGTACCCCGCCTTCGCCCGATGGTGCTGAGATAGGCTCCAGCGGTAATGCGTTAATTTGGTGTTTGCCAACCGCCAATAAAACTCCCTTTTTCAAATAAAACTTTATTGTAAACCATTGTCAGCTACAAATAACAAGAATTGAAATTAATAGCAATACTGAACAGAGTCCGGCATCTGAAACTAAAGTAAATAAGTATGAGACAATTAACAAAGTAAAGAAAAACATGTACATAAGTAAATCCAGAATATAAATCTTAATGTTTAACATAAGAGAAAAAACAGGTAATGAAGATCACATTTTGTCTGAATAGTTCTTGAATTGTGTTCATACTATGAAGACATTTCTTATTTTCAATCATTTTTATACATTCACGGTAGTTCTTAAACGTCTTAAATTACTTAATTTAAGGATTAACCGCCAATAAAACTTTCCTGCTACTTCCTGTCGTCCTCTGACGTTATTCCCTGTGTCCCACCCTCTCTTTTTCCTTGGCTGCTGGCAATATGTGTTTGCTGTTGGATCGGAGATCAGTTAACAACAACCGAATGCGTCCAGATTCGGTTCACAAAATTCAAACGTGTTTGACAGACATTGACTGTCAGGTCGGGTCTGTTCCCCACACACACACTTACAGATTCGCATCTTCAACCCCTCACATACCAACAGATTTTTGTGACAACAAGCCATGCCGACTGTCCCCAACTGGTTCAGACTGGGAATCGTGGGTAAAATCAGGCAAAAAGTCTAGTAGTGTGTCCTTAGTTTTAAGCATGAGTCACCTCTATGTACTGTTTTCATTTAAAAAAAAAAAAAATAATTGCATTGCACTGCAAATCCCTGGTGTGTATGGAGAAGAAAACTACAAAAAAAACGACTTAACTTCATGCCCCAGAAGTCCCACAACTATTTTATTTAGCTCCTTTTAAGTTCAATCTTACTTTATTTAGAATATTTTATGTATGCCAATTTTTTCATCTACCTTTTTGCAGAAATGTATATGAAACTTGAAACATTACGTTTCCTGGCAAAAATGCGTGTGCATGTTATTTGCTGAAATATAACTACTGAAAGCGTTTGCTGAATTGCAGAAAAGTGAAATGAACTCACAAAATGCATGAGGTACAATATAAATTGATGGGGGTTTTTTTCTTTTTTGATGTCTTTTGTGTTTTATGTTACATAAAAATCATTAAAGACATCAAAGAAATCACCAAAAATTCAGATTGGTTAGCGTGGACGTTTACATCCACAGTTATTAAAAAATGTTGTATACCCATTACTTCCAGGCTGAATAATCCCCACACCTCTTCAATAAGGACTCACATTTGCATATTTTTGTTATTTTGAAAAGCACTAACCGGAAGTGGTATATTATTTTATTTTGGTCAGTGACAGCGGTTTAGTTGTACGAATTTGACAGCCAGCACAATCGCTTGCTCTGTTGCGAGTCACCGTCCCGTCAATCCGCAACCGTTGTGTCACTTGCCGATTTCCGAATGCGAACGGACTGTAGCTTGAAGTTAGTTTTGCAAACGAACAACTATATTAAGGTATTGTAAGGTAAAAGCTACTTTTTCGCTGAAAGCTGTCCAGGTGAGTTAACTTGTTCACTGAATCCACAGGTTGAGAAGAGTTGGCGTATCGCTAGCAAAGGCAGGGCCAGTTAACCGCAAGGTGACATGTAACAGTGGATGTTTGGGTGCTAATGGGAACGCTAATTTGTGTACACCTGCCTAACTAGCTAGCTACATGTTGGTGTGTGTCTTTTTAACCCAAATTGTTTTTTATCACCAGAGAACGATGTTTGGATTTTCTCTTAACCTGGGACCACTGAAAGAACCCCTTGGATTTATCCGTGTCCTGGAATGGGTACGTGGAATCTGAATGTTCTTAAAAATGTCTCTTAAAATGCATACCCATCAGTGCAAGTTGTGTCCAGACCTCATGTGTACGTGCCATTCCTCTCATTTTGTCCTCTTGATGTAGGTATTTCCTATTTGCCCATTTCACTAATTCAGAGCTCTAAACAGTCTGTAAGTTAGCCTACTTTGTGGTTAGTGAACTGTTCTTTTTGTACTTTTTATACTTTTTTACCTCAATATAAACTAAATAGTAAAGGCTTAGAACACTTTTTCAGTTTTGTACCACCATAGTTTATTTTCAACATTGGATTCTCGGCTTTTGACATGGGCCACCAAGTTAAATTATGCCACAGCTTGTGGATTTACAATACATGAGCCATTGACTTCCTAAGTAAAATGTGAACCTAAATGAGGGTGTCAACCTTCTGGAAACTGTTGTGCTTGTTCCACAGCAGGCTTCATTCTTGGTGGACCAAACTGAACCTCAAACAACTACCAGGAAATTCCTAGATACTGTGACTTCAGTTGTAAAACTGCCACAAACATAACAGTTGTTTCATTGGTGCCACAAGATTTTAGAATTAAAAAAATACATATTCATATTACTGCAAAATTTTATAATACATATAAATGTCACAATCATCCTTGCTTTCTTTATAACTTTTAATTGTGTAATCTGAATGGACTCTACACTATGAAAAGAAAACAGTTCAGAAATCCGCCACGCTTCTTAAATGACTGTTAATATTCTGGACCGCGGTGCTAACTTTGCTCTTGCAAGGCCCTGTGCAGCAGCCATTTCCTGTTGGTAATTAACATGTAGAGCAGGTACTTGCTGCTGTACTCTGCACTCAGGCAGTCTGTTGCTTTATTAAAGTATATTGCACAATGCTGATTCTCAGGGTGGGTTGTCAAATTACACAATATATTAAATTTTAAATAAATTGTGTGTAATTTTCTTAGTTTTGCAGCAGATAAGAGCTTGGTTTTTTTTGTTTATTTTTTTTTACTATTCTGATAGCGTTGTTGTAACACTTCAGTTATATACCAATCCAAAAATAACCCTGTTGGAAGCTGTATTTTTAGAAACTGAAAAATGTTTTTGTACAGACAACTATTAGCAGAATTTTCAATCCTTAATTGCTTTTTACAACAGTCATACTGGAATTTTGCTGGACTAATATATTGTACAGTTAAAAATGTGTCAAAATTCTGGGTCCAGTTAATCTTCTCGGACGACTTTCAATACCTGACAGATATCAATACTTAGACTCGATATGGACACAAGCATGTACGTGTCCATGTTTTTCTACAGTTCTATATCCCTAATGTCTGAATCTTGTGACTGGAGGACCCCTGTTTTCTGTGTGGCAAAACGGGTGGCAGTCTGGTAATTGTTGTTCTGACTTTTTAAATATTTTTTGAAAATTTTCTAAAGCACAAAGACTCGGGAAGAAGTAAAGTTACGTGTAAGGATATGAACATTTAGAAGAGCAGAGAAGGAGTCAGAGTCAGATGGGGCAGAGAAGAGAGCTCAGTGTATCATGGAGTGTTCCCCCAACAACCTAAGCCTATAGCAGCATAACTAAGGGCTAGATAGGCCAGCCCTAACTATAAGCTTTATCAAAAAGGAAAGTTTTAAGCCTACTCTTAAAATCAGAGAGTGTGTCTGCCTCCCATACAAAGACTGGAAGATGGTTCCACAGGATAGGAGCTTAATAGCTGAAGGCCCTGTCTCCCATTCTACTTTAGGAGATTCAGTAGGAGTGTGTTAATAACTAAGGGTAAAATGTTTTTGAGCAGCCAAGTAGGTATCGGGTCTAATAAACATGTTGACGACGTAGAAGAAGATAATGTTGTAATTAGGTCATGTAGGTCAATTGACTGGAAGCTCTCCAAACGCATATCAGGACTAGTAACTGCCTCTATAGTTCCCGTTGTTGAACTGGAATCATTGAGGTGTAAGATATTTTCTCTTATGAGTACAATTTTATTATTAAAGAAGTTCATAAAATCATAAATGGTGAGGGCTCTAAGAATGCATGGTTCATTAGAATAATAGCTCTCACTCAGCCTGGCTACAGTGCTGAAAAAAAATCCTGGGTTTATTCTTGTTTTCTTCTATTAACGCTGAATAGTAATTATTCTTGCATGGCAACTGGCCTTCCTGTGTACTTTAAGGCTATCCTGCCAGGCCAGGCGTGACTCGTCCGGTTTATTGGAGCCCCATTTCCTTTGAAGTTTGTGATTTTTCTGTTTTAACTTGCCAGTACTAACATTATACCATGGAGCTGGTCTCTTGAGCTTTTTTTGTTTTCTTTTTAACTGGGGCAACAGAATCAGGTGGAGCACAGAGAGAGACTGCAGTGCAATCGGCGAGGTTGTCAAGCTTGGAGGAGCTAAAATTAAGATATGACTCCTCTGTTATATTGGGATATGGCACTGAATTTATCGCAGAGGGAATAATTTCTTTAAATTTTTCAACAGAGTCCTCAGATATGTATCTGCTATAATAACTAGTGACTTTTAGTGTATAGTTGATGAGCAGAAATTCAAATGTTAGAAGATAATGATCTGATAAAAGCATGTTTTGCTTTTATCAGTGATTTAAGTGATCAATTTCAATGCCATATGTCAGAACAAGATCAAGGGTGTGATTAAAAGTATGTGTTGTTTCTTGTACACACTGATAGAAGCCAAACGAATTAAAAGTGTCAGAAATGCAGTACCAAGGCTCTCGTTGTCAACGTCTAAATGGATATTAAAGTCAACTACAATCATATAAGTTTATGTGTTTTAAGAACTGGCTTGTGGCAGCCAAGTGTTCATAGCGACGTCATTTTTGATCCTTTGATGTCAGCTCTTCCTATCATTGTGAAGCATAATTTACCAAGCATTCGATTGTTCACCCACTAATAGGGAACGTGAGCTGGGTTTAGACCATAAAACTAACCTGTCCCATGACAGGTTAGTTTTACCTTACTGATGATGCGTTGTTACAACAATAATCCTGCTCGGTATGAGAGGAATGTTTTAGCTGCTTTATTGCATCCACTGTATATCATCCGGAATGGAGTGTAGGATATTTAATCTGTTAGATGTGTAGAGCTCATTGGCTTATAATTGGAAATACGTGGGCTGTTCGGCCGATCTCAGGTCACAACTTTTCACACTACAAACAGGCAATTTCCAGCTCTGGACCAGTCAATCATTATATCTCTAGTCTTTTCACTGCTCATACAGAAAAAAGACAGTTGAGATTTCAGTTCTGGCCTGCATTAGCATTCGGATCGCTTCTATTTTTAGCATCTTAAACTTGGGCATGTTCAGCTGAGTGATGTTGATTTAAGTCTCTGATAAGGTTTGTTGTTCTGAATGTTTTTGTGGTGGTTCCCCCATGCTTTACTTTAGCCCTACATGTATTACAAATAGCAAGATTTGTCTTCTTCATTCACGGCGAAAACCTTCCACACTCCTCAGTGTGTGCGCAGCTGTGATGTTGTGCCTGCACTATGTGTGGCACATGCATAGAACCAATCAGCTCCAAACCAGAAATATGTAAGACGGACTGGCCGGTTTCAGGTCGGGGCCCACAATGCTGAGAAGCAACTGGTTCCAGTTCCCGGACGGTAGATTGGTGCATCTCTCACCTGTACACCTCAGAATTAATCCTGATACTTCCATCAGCAGCTCCAACGATAATAAACACCAGTGATGCACTTCCTTTGTCAGCCATACTGCACATGCCCATGCAGTAACACTGCTTCCACCTGCTTTTTACGTCATTCGGCTGTGGCACCCCATCTCTGTTATCCAAAGAGACGCAGCGATGCAACAATCCTAGCAATTTTAATATTGTTAATGAAAACTATGACAAAAAATGTTTGTCAATGACCTTTTTTACATGACCAAGACCAGACATTGACAAGATTGAAATAGATCATTCATCACAAAAACTATGACGTACATTATGTTTTCGTTCACGAGACAGACTAAAATGTTAGCGGTGGAAGAACAGACATTTAGAATGGCAATATTCTCTAGTAGTGTACCCTGTCCTTCAGAATGTGAGCGATGAATGCAGACTGAATGTCAGTGTTAGTTTTTTCCCGCTCTGTATCTGTGTGGGAACAGGAGATATGCATCACGAATAGCCTTTTGACTTTCAGCAGCACTAGTGAAACAAAACAGAGCAGAGTCCACCCTGGACTATAGAAACTGGAGCTGTCATTTACTGACAAGTTAGCTTGTTACTACACATGCTAGATACCCAACTGGGTGCTAACTGCTACTTTTCTCTCACTCAACTTCGTTGACGCTCATTCTTCCACACACGTTATACATATTGCCTGTTGTTAAAGGAGCTTCGCTGCTGCAACATCAATACTGCGACTACAAATGGTACAACTACAGCAAGAGAAAACATTTTGTCTCAAACTAATTACAAAACCCTGATGAAAATTTAATGACTGAATTTCATTGACTAAGACTTAAATGAATTAAAGTTACTAAAATGCGACTAAATCTAATAAGCATTTTCTTATGCAGACTGAAATAATAAAGACTAAAATCTAAAATAGCTGCCAAAATTAACACAGAATCTTAGGCTGAACAATACAACAATATTATCAATAATAAATCATCATAGTGATATGAAATGATGCATATTGATTGATAATATTTTGTCCATATCCCCTAACTCTACTCCATCCATCCATCCATCCATCCATTTTCTACCAATTATCCTGTTAGGGGTCACAGGGGGGGGCTGGAGCCTGGGTTCTCTCCGGGTACTCCGGCTTCCTCCCACAGTCCAAAAACATGCAAACTGGGGGTTAGGTTAATTGGTCACTCTAAATTGCCCGTAGGTGTGAATGTGCATGTGGATGGTTGTTTGTCTCTATATGTCAGCTCTGCGATGAATTGGCGACTTGTCCTAACTCTACTCATTCACAAATAATCATTTGCATTTGGACAACAAGGCCCCCTTGGGGAGAACTCAATAATTCAAAATTTTGCTTAAAATCTCTGGAGCCAACCAAAGCACAGGTTGGGAAGAAGGGAGAGGGACAGATGCGTAGGATGAAATGAGAGACAAATTCAGTATGTGCGCATTGTCTCTATCAGCTCTTGCCAACAAACCGTTAGACTAGGAAAATGAAGCCTTACCTCACGTTTGACTCAAAATCACATGACAGTATCACAAATTACATCATGGCAAAATGTGTGCTGACATCAACTAAACCATAAAGATGCTAGTAACAGTATTCATTAAATTCTCAGCAATGATTTTACAACTTGGTTGTTAGTGCTGTCTACAAATATTTGGCCAGAGACAGTTTTTCAGCACTTGTCAAATGGCTGTGTGGCTCTGCTGCTTTATCATAATACAATTTCTCCAGTTGTGCAGTGACTGTATTTCTATTCTCCAGCTGGACCAATGCCATCAAACTCTGAAAACCCTCACGCTCAGCGACCCACTTTCTGCCAGGGGCTTCGCTGTTAAATGACAGAACATAGTTGTTAGTTGTTAGCTGTCAATTTGTGATATGCTAGCTTTGCCTAGCAGAGTTTGCACTGAGCTCTACATGGAACTTCTTGACGGTTGCAGGACTGCCACTACTGTAGGATGTAGCGGCATTCAGAACTCTGACAAATGCTCTACTAACCTTCAGTGGGAAAGACCATGCTACGCTCATTTTACCAGAAGTATTGCAACATCACTAGTTATCTCATTATTTACAGGTGCTGGCGAAACCAACAGGATAATATATATTTTCTTAATACTTGTGCAAACTGGAATTTTTATAATTGTTTGAATATTCGAAAATAATGACCCATCCCTACCCCATACACTCAAATAGTTCCTGTAAGCCAGAGTTAATTACAAAACATGCACCTAAACCTTTGAAAAAATAAGATAACATAGAAACCACTGCAGCCCTTCTTTTTGACCCACCACTGTACTTTAACTGTCCAATTTGTATGCCTTGCAGCGGTATATAACCATCAGGCGGTAATTTTTCTAGTTTTCCTCAAGAAAATAATTCTGTGATCATGCACTTTAGTTGTCCTTTGGGGTTTTCCAGGCTTTTTAGTGTCACTGAGCTTGCCAGTGGATTTCTGCTGACTGCTGGTCAGCAAATTGTCCATTTACTTTATCCTTTGATCCTGTAAAAATGGGGGATTTTATGTTAAAATGTCTGTCATTCGTAAATGGTTAATGCAATTATTGTGATAACCCTCAAATTAATGTTGAAAGCCTACTCTTCAATGAACATCTTGATTGCCCCCCCCCACCAAAAAAAAGGCAAAATAACAAATTGTCTCACTATCCAAATACTTATCTGTGACCTTCTGCTTCAGACAAATTGATAAGTGAGACTAAAGATACATTTACTTCAATCCCTAAACTTACAATTAAACTCTGAGGTCCATAGAAGATGAATCCAATGAATGCGGGTGTGAAGTCCTCTGGAATTTACAGGTTTTTACTGGTTTAGTCTTTTAAAACTGGTCAGAGCAGCTGAGTTCAATGTTTTCAATTCATGCATTTAATGCAAATAA
The DNA here is from genome assembly GCA_001698575.1 of Mola mola. Lineage (NCBI taxonomy): Eukaryota > Metazoa > Chordata > Actinopteri > Tetraodontiformes > Molidae > Mola > Mola mola. Next base: position 5,368,734 of record KV751324.1, on the reverse strand, counting down.
GTGTCTGTTTAAATGTGAGTGACATGGACAAAAATATTTTCTGTCATTGGGGGAACACATTTATATCTTGGCTTTGTATCATAACTTGAGTGAATTTTTGTAGTGATCAGGCTAATTATTCTGCTTTGTCAATTGCCAGACTTACAGTTCATATATTTTTTCTTTGATGTTTGAAATTTTTATATGTTTTATCAGTTTAATATCAGAGTTAATGTGCTAGTGTTTGTTGGAGTTTCATGTTTAGCTTTAGTCTTGTTTCAGAAACCAGTCTGATAGTGTTGTCAGCGGGATCCTGAGTGAAACCACTGTGCTTATTACAGACAAAGAAAAGTGTATCAAAGCCCAATTACATTTTTGAATTAAAACTTAATTTTATCAAAAATCAGACATAAAAACTCTTAATACATAAAAACAGAAAAATGCTGAATATCGGAGCTGATATTAGCCAGAGAGATGGTCGGTGTAGATGTACAATACAGACCTTAGGTTTTCCTGTTTTATATCGAAATTCAAGCAGATCAACTCCCATGAATAGCTTGCATTGATACAAATGTAAGTGCTGAACTGCCAGAGGTTTTTTAAAAAAAAAAAGTTTCATCCATCCATCCATTTTCTACTGCTTATCCCGTTAGGCTCCAGCCCCCCCGCAACCCCAATCTCAGCATCTTCGGGCGAAGGCGGGGACGCCCTGGACAAGTTGCCAGTTCAACAAGTTACTTGTTAAGTAATTTGTTAAATTAACAACTTAAAGCCGTTCTGAAGCAAGGAAGGTTGATCAAGCATTGAAAGTTGGTGCTACCAATTCCTACAGGTGTCCCAACTTCTGTCTGCATAATAGTGTTGGAACACACCGTGGTACCGTACCCTCGTGAGCATTATTTGAACAGTATTGGACTGCAGAAAGTATTGTGTTGCTATGAAAATGGCGAGAAAAAGGCAATTAAAAAGGGAAGAGACACAGACCATCATAACACCTAAAAATGTAAGTCTTTCCTACAGAGAAAATGCAAAGAAAGTCAAGGTGGCAGTGAGTACAGTTTGTTTCACCATCAAAAGGCACTCAGAAACTTGGGCAAACTCTGACAGTAAGAGGTCTGGCAGACCCAAAGCCACAGAATCAGAAGAGAAGTGTCTGAGAGTCAACAACTTGCGTGATAGGCAGCACATAGGACAACAGCTTCAAGCACAGCTTAATAATGGTTGTAGTAAGCAAGTCTCAGTTGTCTCAACTGTGAAGAGAAGACTTTGAGTTGCAGGTTTTACAGGTCGAATTGCAGCAAGAAAGCCATTGCTAAGACATCAGAATAAGAAAAAGAGGTTTGCCTGGGCCATTAAAAAATCACCAATGGACTAGTGAAGACTGGAAGAAGGTGTTATGTTATCAAACAGGATTTTTGTGGGAGGATGGTTCCTCAGTGTGTGACATCAACTGTCAAACATGGAAGAGGAAGCATGATGGTCTGGGGCTGTTTTTCAGGATTCCAGGGTCAGGGAGTTGTACAGAGTGAGAAGTACTCTGAAACAAAACGGCTACCACAGCATTCTCCAGCTCAATGCAGTACCCTCTGGTATGCACCTAGTTAGTCAGGGGTTCATCCTACAGCCAGATAATGACCCAAAACATAAGTCCATGCTATGCCAGAACTACCTTTGGGGGAGGGGGAAAGAACAAGATGGTAAGCTTGAAATCACAGAGTCTCCAGACTTATACCCCATCGAGCTGGTTTGGGATGAACTGGACAAAAGAGTGAAAGCAAAGCAACCTAGTGGCATACATTTATGGGAACTTCTGCAACAGAGTTGGGAAGAACTTTCTGAAGAATATTTGATTTTCATTGGAGAAAGAATGCCATAAGTGTGTTCACCTGTTATATCCGGTGGCTACTTTGAGTCAAAAGTTTATAGATTGATTCCAGGATTTCTTTTTTAACTTAAATTTATTTTTTCTATGCTTTCATTTCAGAGTACAATGAGACATGTAACTGCGTTAATGACAATGTAAAACTGGAAAAATTAGGGTGTTCTAAAAATTTTGACTGGTAGTGTGTGCAAAGATATCACGTACAGTACATCCAAATAACCCAAAATACAGAAGATGGAAGGTATTTTCTTTCTCTTTTAATATAATGGCAGTTTGAATCTACAGACTTTAGTGACATTCTCTGACTGACCTCAAAACATATGTTTTAAAATCTGATAGGAAAAAATCATCTTAGAGAATTTTGTAACAAGCATTGAGCTTCTTGACCACTGCTACCAATTGTAGTTCAGACTACATTTCACCAAAAATAAGTCAGTTATCCTGGCCTTAATGAAATACCGCACATATTTTGTTCATATTAATTATACAGGGAGTATGCCTATAATGGGTTCGGTGTTGGCTGCATGACAAAGTAGGTGTATGAAATCCTTCTGTGTACAGTGTCTATTTTAAAAACGTAGTGTGCCTTTTAAAATAAAATGAAAAAGCAACAGTCAGGCTCTCAATGGTAGTACTCTGATTACCAATATAATAACTTTATAATAACAAAATCTTTCCTGGCACAGAAGGGACCGCTGGTGCTGGCTATGAATGCACAACGTTTTTGGCTAGGCTTGGTGGTGTAGGACATCCAGGGACTTATCTATAATCTTTTGTACAATGGGGATTTCACATTTCTAAACCTTTCCTTTTCAACATAAAAAATGATAGCTGTATATTAATAATTTAAATTCATGTATTTTTCTTTAATGTAATGTTTGGTTAACTTGGCTTCAGTCCTTCCGTTGTTCATAGAGACCTAATTTTCTTTGCTAGTAAAGTGAAAATGCTGACTGGTGTCTCTGATGACCCTGGGAGTGGCATCAGAGCCTTTTCAGCACAATCAGTTCATGTTAAAGGTCAGAGGAAATGGCCTGGTTTTCCCCTCTGCTGTCCATTCTTCCTGCTGGGGTCTCTGTCAGCATAGTTTAAGATATCGGCTTGTTTTTCTCAATTGAGATGAAAATTATAGCCAACATGCTACTGAAAGCAACCACCAGAGTGAAATGTTTATTTGCACTATTGACTTAATGTTCAGACTGTAAAAAATAAAGTAAGCCTTTGTCTTCTCATTGCTGCATTAGAAGTCTACAGTTTTTTATGTTGCTGATGTTTTTGTGACTTTTGCATGGTTTATTAAGCAAGACATTTTTTTTTAATTGCTCCTTCTGAACACCTTGGTAATTTCAAGTACTTTATGAAAGGCAAACAAGCATTAGAATGAAATCAATTAATGAATCGGTCAACAGTGCTCAGCAGCTTTGCATGAAATAAAAGCATAAATATGGAAATCCTACTTTTATCCAGTGCAGTCTGGCTTCAAAGATTATATTACATTTAAAAGAAGGAACGCGTTCTTTAACAACATTTACTGGCATAGTAAATGTAAAAGAATGTAATCCTTTAAAAAACAAGATTGCTGTTCTTTTTAAACACGAATAACCAAAATGGTGTTAATCTCTCAACATTTTCTAATTTTCAGTACCCTGTCTTTTTCTATGAGTTCGTTTTTAAGATATGGATTCTTTAGAATACTCTTGGTTTAATGAAATTGATTATCATATAATATTTTAACTGACATCAGTTTTAAAGGATAGTTTTAATACTTCACAGAAATTGTTTTAGCATCTATTGCATTTTAGCTTAATCATATGTTTCACACATATTGTGTGAAAATATCCAGTATCCTCCATGGAGAAGAAGGTTAGAAGCTAAGATCAAGGCAACACAGAGAGAGGTTAGCCAACTGTCAGAGCTGGAGATGGGCAAGACGTCCAAAATATTAAAGTACATCAAGCTGTCCGTAACTGCGGCACTGGAGACTGCCAAACAGAGGCTCACAGCCATGGCTGCCCGCCTGAGGAGGTACACTAGAGACGTGGAGGCCCGGAGAATCAACAGGATGTTCACCACTGAACCATCGAAACTGTACTCTCAGTGGGAGGCAGCAGAAACCCAGTGAAGAGAAGGGAAATCATCATAGAGGGACAAGCCCCTGCACAGGATGTACCACCGACAGATAGAGGAAGTGGCTGATATCAAGAAAACATAAGAGTGGCTGGAGAAGTCTGGTCTCAGGGACAGTGCAGAGGCACTGATCATGGCAGCACAAGAACAGGCCTTGAACACGAGAGCGATAGAGCCCGGGGTCTACCACACCAGACAGGACCCAAGGTGCAGACTGTGCAAAGATGCCCCTGAGACGGTGCAGTACAAAACAGCAGGGTGCAAGATGCTGGCATACAAGGCATACTTGGAGCGTCACAACCAAGTGGTCGGTATTGTATACAGAAACATCTGTGCCGAGTATGGGCTGGAGGTTCTAGCATCAAAGTGGGCAACACCTCCTAAGGTGATTGAGAACGACCGAGCTAAGATCCTGTGGGACTTCCAGATCCAGACCGATAAGATGATGGTGGCTAAGCAACCGGAAATCGTGCTGGTGGACAAGCAGGATAAGAAAGCGGTAGTGGTAGATGTCGCAATCCCTTGTAATAGCAACATTAGGAAGAAGGAACACGAGAAGCTTGAGAAATGCCAAGGGCTGAAAGAGGATGTATGGATCATTTACTTAAATATTTTTAAGAATATTTTTTTCGGGGTGGACAATTACCACACAATTTACAAATAAAATAATACCATAGCAAATGTTAGTAATATGACTGATGTTGCAGCTCCATTTGTTAAGTTTGATATAGATTTAAATGTAAAATATTAGAGACAATTCAAAAGTGTCATGATAAAATGTTTAAAAATGTGAGCATTTGAAAGTCATTAAGTATCTTTAAATTAAATTTTGTGCAAATGTTTTTTTTTTTTTTAGGTTTTTCTTCTTGTTTCATTAAATAGCAGACTCTTGTCAAGCAAACTTGTCTATATTTTAAAACATTCCATATTATTTCGCCTGTACAGGTGTTCACCATTTTTGCCTTCGCCACCACGGGAGGTTACTCTGGGACAAGCCACATTACAGTCACCTGCTCGGGATCCAAGGAAGGGATCGATGTAAAGGCTCAGTTTGGCTACCCTTTCAGGTACTGTGAAATTCTATCAAACTCCCAGAATTTTCAGATTGTTCTCTTTAATGTTGCTCCCAACACTAAGGTATCAGGAGAGACAAACACTTCTTTACCCCTCTGTTAACACAACAAGAGTGCATTACTACCAACATGTGGTTAAAAGTATAGTTACCTCACTTGATCTTAACAAGTCAAACTAAACTGTGATGACCATGTTAACTATTTTTTCTGCCTCCGCACTGGTGATAGCAAGGGCCAGAGGCATTATGTTTTTAGGTATCTCAAAAACCTTTTAAAAGATTTTGGACAAACTTTGGACAAATGTTCACTGTGACTTAATGATGAACTGATTAGATATTGGAGGTCAAAGGTCAAGGTCACTGCAGCCTCATGTGGGCCATACTTGTGAATGAAAAAAAAAACTTAACTCAAAACCAAAGGCTTTGATCAATAGACCTTGATCTTTGGAGGTCAAGGGTTAGACCTATATTTGAACTCGAGGTTGAATTTGTTCAATTTTGGAGTACAAACGTCAATGTAACCTTACATATTGTGTGTATATCTTTTAAATGACTCAGACACTGAGGAAGGGAGATCAAGAGAGAGTTTTATTACAAAGTCATGTCAGTCAGGCAAGTCTGAAATGATAGCAACTAAAAAGCAGAATTTAGTTTTACTTTCCTTTTATACTGTATTTTATTGTGAAAAGATGTGCCCAGAAAGGGGTTGGTAGTGACACCAGAGGAGCCAAACATGAGCTACTGGTGGACAGGGCAGTCTCTAGAGACTGTAAGACCAGGAAAACCAACCTGTACACTGCCTGGATTGACTACAAGAAAGTGTACGACTCAGTGCCACATACATGGATACTGGAGTGCTTGGAGCTATTTAAGATCAACAGGACACTAAGAGCCTTCATCAAGAACTCAATGGGGCTGTGGAATACCACTCTGAAAGCCAATTAAAGGTCAATTGCCCAAGTTAGCGTCAAGTGCGGCATATACCAAAGAGATGCCCTATCCCCCCTGCTGTTCTCCATTGGCCTGAACCCCCTCAGCCAGATCATCACAAAGAGTAGCCTCGGATACTGGTTCAGAAATGGAACAACGATCAGCCACCTCCTCTACATGGATGACATCAAGCTGTAGACGAAGAGTGAGCGAGACATCGACTCACTGATCCACATCACCAGGATCTACAGCACTGACATCGATATGTCATTCGGGCTTTACAAGTGTAGCCGAATGATATCAAAGAGAGGCAAGATGATCACAACTGAAGGGGTTGAACCAAAATGCAACATAGCCGATGTTCAGGACAGCTACAAATACCTTGGGATCCCACAGGCAAATGGAAATCATGAAGAGGCCGCAAGGAAGTCAGCCGCAGCCAAATACCTACGTAGAGTAAGGCAGGTCCTGAGAAGTCAGCTGAATGGTCAGAACAAGATCCGAGTCATCAACACTTATACCCTGCTGGTATATAAATACCA
>KV751324.1:5337026-5354697 GCA_001698575.1 Mola mola | reverse complement strand
TATATCCCTCTCCCAGCATCTCTTAAGGCCTTCAAAACTGGGTGGCTGGAATCCCCTGAAGAGGTTATAGAAACATGATGTTTTCCTTTTAAAGTGCCCATCCTGTTCCAGTCTGACCTGTGTTTTGGTTTTGGATATAAGTGGTATTTGTTTAAGGTATGCCAGAATACAACTCCGTACCTACAAGTATTTCCAAAAATCTTTGTTCGGAAGTTTATACTTTTCTCTTAATTGTTCAAAAGACAGAAGTTGTTTTCCATCAAATAAGTCCCCAATATAAACGATTCCCAATTTGACCCAACCAGCCCAGGAAAATGTTTTTTGTTACCTATCCTGAGGCTGTTATTACGCCATAATGATGATTTATTTGTAAAATTGGGATTTACGCCCATGATCTTATTTGAGGCTCGTCATATCTCCTGTGAGAAAGTGAGTACTGGATTATTATAAGGGATGACATCACTAGTTTGAGTAATAAAGGCCTGGACCAGGTAAGGGGTATGTAAGATCTTTCTCTATACCCACCCATGCTGGAGCTTGGTCAGCTGTCATATTTAGTTTTGATAATTGTTTGAGACAGAAAACATAATGATACCAGGCTATATGGGGGAGGCCTAGGCCTCCATCCTCTATGGCGGTATAAAGTTTTGTCCGATTTATATATGGTTTTTTACCAGCCCATAAAACATTGTAAACAGCTTCATTATATTTTAATAGTGCATTGCGTGGTAAGATTAATGGTAACATATTACTCATATAATTAATTTTAGGAACTATTGCCATCTTTAAAATATGAATTTTACCCAGAAGTGATAGTCCCAATTTGGTCCAGTTTTGTAGCATAAGGTCAATTTTCTGAATTAGAGGGAGGAGATTGATTGTCATGTTATCCAGCCGCGGAGTGATCTTTATACCCAAATGAACATTGGAATATAACACTTTCACATTTCTGTGAATAAATAGCTAACAACTGAATCCAGGTGTAGTTTCAAACGAACTCGGGCTCACACCTTCGACAACGTGTTCCTCTCCTCAGCAGCTGCTTTGAGGTTTCAGTGTTTGTAGTAACAGCCACCTCGTTGACACGTTGTGCTAATCAGCCTTCAGTTCAGCCCCACTGTCCCCACACATCTTTCCCCTCTCATGGTTTGTACTGTGGGCAAACTTGAGCTTCTCCTTCCACCGAACTTAATATCTCCAGTCACTAATAAATAAATAGTTAATAAAAGATGGACCAAGACCAAATTTTTCTAGTGACCGAAAAAGGTACACCCACTCCACCCTGTCGAATGCTTTCTCAGCATCCAGCGAGAAAGCTACAGTTGTATCTGCCTCATTTCCAACTTGCCACATGAGATGGAGCAGCCTGCGTAGGTTGTCCAATGATGTCCTGTTCTTAATGAAACCCACTTGATCTGGGTGAATAAGTTTTGGTAAAACAACCTCCAGTCTAGACGCTTAAAATCTTGGAAAGCAGCTTAGCATCTACATTAATCAGTGATACCGGGCAGTAGTTGCCACATTGTTCCATGTTCCCTACATGGTCCCTGTCTTTTTTATAGATCAATGTTATTATAGCCGTTTGCATACTATCTGGAAGAGAATCTCTTTCTAAGGAATCCTTAAATACTCTAAGTAGTTTTAGGGCAAGAAGATCTGAAAATGTTTTATAAAATTTAGCTGGGAGGCAGTCCTCCCCTGGAGATTTCCCACCCTGCACGTCCTGTATAGCCTTTTAACCTCCAATGTAATATCTGTTCCAATTTCACCCTGTTCCTCTCGTGATAGGGTTGGGCAGTTTACACTAGATAAAAAGGAACTAATATCTTGAATACTTGGGTTATCTAATTTATAAAGATTTTGATAAAATGTGGCGAATATAGCATTTATGTCTATGTCGCCTGTCTTCAGTTCACCTCTATCATTCTGTATCCCTGGTATAATTGATTGGGTATACTGCTGCTTTGCTCTCTGTGCAAGAAATCTCCCTGTTCTCCCCTTGTTAATGATATTTGTGTTTAGTTCTGAATAATGTATATTCGACTTTCTTCTGTAATATAGAGTTGTATTTCGCTTTTAATTTATTTAGTTCAAGAAGAGTCGAGTGGTCAGATTGGGTAAAGTGCATCTTTTCCATTTTTTTAATATCCACCTCCAGTTCATGGAGATGTTGAACAGATTTCTTTTTCAGATATGAGCAGTGTTGAATAAGTTGACCTTTGATAACAGCCTTAAACGCATCCCACTCCACGGCTGGATTTGACACAGAGCCTTCATTGTTAAGCCAATAATCTAGTATCTCACTTTTGATAAATTCCACTGACTGCTCATCCTTGAGCAAGGATGAGTTAAATCTCCACCTAGTGAGCTGAAATTTTGATAATTGGCCCAAACGTAGTGACAACCCCACTGGCACATGATCTGATACTAGGATGGTACCTATAGTCGTTTGTTCAGTGATAGAGACTAGTGATTTTGAGATGAGAAAATAGTCTATCCTTGAATAAGAGATATGTGGATGGGAATAAAAAGTAAATTCCTTGTCTGAAGGGTGAAAATATCTCCAAACATCCACTAAATCTAACTCCTCTTCCAATGTATCAATTTTAAACTTGTAATGATAATTAGTTCAAATAACTGAAGTGGCAGCATGTTTGCTAGATTGGTAAAATCCTACTGTATTTCTCTATCCTGCCCAGAGTTTTGCTCTGCGTGGAAATTCACAGCCTGTTTTCTTTGTTTGTTTTACTGAACCCCTTGCAGTTGTTGTGAGTCACTGATGATAAGTTGTCAACACTTTATTACACTATATAAGTTGCATTAAGGATCTATCAATCTCTGTGAAGCAACCGTCAGAGCAGCTGTTTAATTTCATCAACATAGCCACCATAGGGAATAAATGAGGGGCTGCGTGTAAAGTAGCCACATCATATTGAACCTTTGCATATTTAGTGAAATTATATTTTGAAAAAGCTTTCTTAGAGCACAGCAATATGTGAGCTTTATGTATATGAATTGACATTGGACTTCATGTATTACCCTTGTTTATGCAAAAGAAACAATGGTTTGACCTGCAACTACTGGATTTTGTCTCTTTTTTTTAAGTTTAAGTTTATAAGTTAATCTTTATGTCTTTATCACCACCAACTTTCTTCATTTACACATTTAAATCCAAAAAGTTCATAAATTTAATGTCATTAAAGCATCTTTGCTGCTGGTGGAACTGAATTGTTATTTTTTTTTGTATGGTTAGAGGCACTTGTGATCAAAATTGAATCAATCTACATATGTTTCTTCCTGAGTCTCTGGTATTTACCAAACCATTTTTGTGGCTAAATCACACTGTCTACAATTATTTTAATTCTTAATCTAATTTCTTCTTGGGGCAAATTAAACAACATCACCAGATCAGGTAAATACAATCCGGAATGCATCTTCCATTTTATTATACTAACTTCAGACTGTATAAGGTTCCTAGTTCAGTTACAATGAGAAAGAAAGCTGTAAATCCTCACATTTGAAGTTATTCCAGCAAAATGTTTTTTATCCAACTCGAGTCATAGTCAACGACTCATGATGATAAGACTTTAATATTAATTTAATGGCTGTAGCAGCATGATGAATCTCTGAGGGTGCAACACTGAATGGAGAAATATGAGAATATGACGTGAAACTTTGTAAAACTAAAGCTGAGAAGGTGATCAGTTGCAATCTGCCATCACTTCAGGACCTATATGCCTCCAGGACCCTGAGGTAGGCAGGAAAGATTGTGGCCGATCCTTTACATCCCGAACATAAACTTTTTCAGACTCTCCCCTCTGGCAAGAGGCTGAGCTCCATCAGGACCAAAACCACAAAAACAGTTTCTTCCCTTCTGCTGCTGGCCTCATTAACACTTCTGAAGGCCCCCTCAAAACTCTGCCTCCCCCCCCCCCCACTGTAGTGTGCATGTAAATAACATTTCTGAGTTTTATTTTACTTTAAATTTTACCCTTTAACACCAAAAAAATTCTTTGTATGTGTCAATCAATAAATCAATCAAGTTTATTTTGTATAGCCCAAAATCACAAATAATTTGCCTCTGAGGGCTTTACAATCTGTACATAACAACCTCTACCCTTAGACCCTCGAACCTGGTGAGGAAAAATCCTACACAGGGAAAAAGAAGAAACCTCAGGGAGAACCACAGAGGAGGGATCCCTCTCCCTGGGACAGGTAGACATGCAATAGATGTCACACGTACAGAGCACAACAATATGACACGCATTAAAGTCTATGGATATGAAAAACATGAGAACTGAGTCCAGGAACCAGACGTTGATCCAGGTCAGAATTCCAGGCCACTGTCTTTTGCTCGGTAGGATAGGTGAAGTTGACCCTGATCCCAGACACAAGATCACATCTCCACTCGATAGCAGGTCGCTACACGAACTGTCACGTCCACGTCACCAGATGGCTGAGAGACAATAAGGCAAAGGGACTCTGGGGAGAAACTCCCTGGGGTCAATTTAGTAACACAAATACTGGGACATGACAGAGTAGAGAGTAGAAGATGTATGGAAAGAGCAAGATAGAGAAATAGAGGGACTCAGTGTATCATGGGAAATCCCCCAGCAGTCTAGACCTATAGCAGCATAACTATGGTCCGGCCTGTGCTAGCCCTAACTATAAGCTTTATCAAAAAGGAAGTTTTAAGTCTACTCTTAAACACAGAGAGGGTATCTGCCCCAAGGACTTTAATTGGGAGCTGGCTCTGTAGAATAGGTGCCTGGTAGCTGAAGGCTCTGCCTCCCAGATTACTTTTAGAGATCCTAGGAACTACCAGTAAGCCTGCATTTTGGGAGCGCAGCGTTCTAATTGGGCGATAAGGCACTTTAAGATACAAAGATGCCAGACCATTTAGAACTTTGTAGGTGATGAGGAGAACTTTAAATTCTATTCTGGATTTCCCTGGAAGCCAATACAGAGAAGCTGGAACAGGAGAAATATGATCTCTTCTTCGTGTTCAAGTGGGTACACAAGCCGCATCTTTTTGAATCTGCTGGAGGGTCTTTAGTGACTTGGTAGTACAGCTTGATAATAAGGAGTTACAGTAGTCAAGTCTGGAAGTGACGAAGGCATGGACCAATTACTCCACATCATTTTGAGACACAAAGCATCTGATTTTTACAATGTTATGTAAATGGGAAAGCAGGCGATTCTAGAGATTTGTTTTATGTGGGAGTCAAAGGACAGATCCTGATTACTATGTCATTCAATAATTTATTTCTGGGGTGTGACGAACCAAGGACAATAATTTTGGTTTTATCTGAATTGAGCAGCAAAAAAATTGCAGATCATCCACATTTTAAAATCTTTAAGACAGGCTTGAAATGTAGCTAGTCTGTTGGTTTCGTTAGGTTTGGAGGATAAATATAGCTGGGTGTCATCTGCATAGCAGTGAAAATTAATATATTTTCTGATAATGTTACCTAGAGGAAGCAAAATGAAGAGAATTGGCCCTAATACTGATCCTTGTGGAATTCCATAGCTAACTTTGGTGTACATAGAAGAGTCATTGTTAACATATACAAAATTGAGTTCTGTCAGATAAATAAGACTTAAACCAATTTAATGCCTCTCCCTTAATACCAATTAAGTTGTCTAATCCTTTTATTAGAATCTGATAGTTGATGGTGTCAAATGCTGCACTAAGATCCAACAGAACAAGTGCAGATAGAAGTCCCACTTTTGATGTAATTAAGAGGTCGTTTGTAAATTTGACTAGTGCAGACTCTGTGCTATGATGCTTTCGAAAAACTGACTGGCAAACTTCAAATAAGTTATTAGTCCATAGAAAATGACATAACTGATTTGCTACCACTTTCTCTAGGATTTTAGACTTAAAGGGAAGTTTAGATATGGCTAACCCTTTAGCCATGCGATGGGCCTTTCTGTATGTTTTAAGGCTATCTTGCCACAGTGATCGTGACTCATTTAATTTGGTGGAGTGCCATTTCCTCTCTAGTCTGCGAGTTTCTTGTTTCAGTTTGCGAGATTGAAGATTGTACCATGGTGCTAAATTATAATGCTTAACAATCCTTTTTTTCAGAGGAGCAATGGAGTCTAAAGTTTTTTGTAATGAGTCTGAGATTCTGTCCACAAAGTTGTCAATTTTGGGGGGGACTGGGCTTAACCAAATGATCCTATTCTCTAGTAGGACATGGCACTGGATCCAGAGTTAATGTAATCAACTCTATAAATTTAGTTAGAGTATCATCTGATAGAGATCTTGAGTGGAAATGTTTTTCTGTCACCTTGTATTTATGTGTTAAAAGTTCAAATGTTATTATTAAGTAATGGTCAGATAAAAAAGGATTAGGTGGAAAAACTGTTAATTGATCAACTTCGATCTCATACGTCAGTGCAAGATCCAGAGTATGATTAAGACAGTGAATACATTTATGTACACACTGACAGAAGTCAATTGAGTCTACAAGTGAAATAAATGTAGAACTAAGGCTATCACTTTCAATACTCACATGACTATTGAAATCACCAACAATAAATACTTTGTCTTTGTCACACAGAAATTCAAAGTATGGGCCAGGGGGGCAGTAAACTATAACAAACAGTATTGATTGTACTGTTTTCCACCAGGCTGGAATAGACGGAGTAAGAATCAAGTTTTCAAATAATTTATAATTGAATGTGTAAAACATTCTTGGTAATAAACATATTTCTGATTCTGATAGTACATTTTGAACCCTGCTCCAATGCTTCCAGCCCCGCTGCCCTTCCACCTGGCCTCTTGTACACACAAAATATCTACCTTTCTTCTCTGCATCATGTCAGCCAGCTCTCTACCTTTGCCTGTGATCGTGCCAACATTAAGAGTTCCTACTCTCAATCCTACACTCCTCTCTGTCTCCTAACACGTTTCCCTCCTCTTCAGTTTCGACTAACAGTGGCCAATATTCCGCCTGTACTCTGTTTGTCGGCAACACCGGTGGCGGTCATTATTATCCTGGGCCCCGAACGATCCAGTATGAAATTCGTTGTCGTGATTCGCATGTTTGATTTGGCTCAGTTTTTACGCCGGATCTCTTTCCTGTCGTTACTTTCACTATTTATCCGGGCTTGGCACTAAAGATGAAATAGTTTGTGACCCCCAGTGGTTGGTTTAGACACTTTTTTTTAATGTACTTAAAAAGAATTACAACATTCCCCCCTCGGCTGTTGTACTAACGTAAAGATCAAAGAAAAAAATACTTTAAAGGAAAATAATGTTATTGAATAAATTGACTTCGGTGGCATTTGTACTGCGCTCAGAGGGACACTGGTCATGTTTCATCTGAACTTTTGAACGCATCTTTATATATGTCGCTTGCACGGCGCCATCTTTGCAAGCCTTTTGCAGCAGCTCCAGGTGACCTGTTCCATAATGTGATTTTTGTTGTGATTTTTGCTGTGTCTTTTGTGTTGTTTTTCTTTTTGCCCTTTGCACTACACTGTGTACCTGGAAAACAAAAAAACCCGGTTTGCGCGTCAACGTTTTTCACTTTTTTTCCGGCACTCATGTCGCAACTCACAACACGGGGCCAGAACCACAATACCGCCCGCATTGTTTACACGCGGGATCAGCTGATCGCCCTGAGTCGGCTCTCACTGCCGGAGAAAAGCCGTCCACCCCCGGGGTAATTAGGAGGCGATGCCGTTGCTGCAGAGCAGGGGCTAAAGTCAGGATGAAGAAGAGGAGGTTTAAGCCCTGTATCCCTGCAGTCATCGTGGGTAATGTGAGATCCCTCGCAAATAAGATGGACGAACTGGAAGCGCTCAGCAGGAGCCAGGGTGAGTACAGAGAGTCCAGTATCATGTGTTTTACAGAGACGTGGCTGTACGATCTGATGTCGGACTCCACCGTGACTCTCCCTTGCTTCCGCACGGTCCGAGGGGACAGACACACCACAGCGAACGGTAAGAAGAAAGGAGGGGGTTCCCCTCTTTCGTTAACAACAGGTGGTGTCATCCTGGACACATCACCGTGAAAGAGCGTGTCTGTAGCCCGTTACCAACGTCCTCACCATTACTGTTTACATTCCCCCATCCGGGAACGCGGAAGCGGCATGTGAGGTCATCCACACCGTAACTGCGGGCTTCAGACTAAACACCCTGGAGCCTTCATCGCAATCACTGGGGACTTAAATCAGGCCTGTCTCTCCACCACCCTCCCCACCTTTCATCAGTTTATTTCATGCACCACCAGAGGAAATAAGACTTTGGACCTGCTGATTGCCAATGTTAAGGAGGCATACAGCTGCACTGCCCTGCCCCGACTTGGCAGGTCAGATCACAACCTTGTCCTGCTCTCTCCATCATACAAGCCTGTTGTTCAGCAGCAGCCAGTTACGGTGAGAACAGTGAGGAAGTGGTCTCCTGAGACCATTGAGGCACTCAGAGGAGCACTGGAGACTATATCAACCACATGGTGAAGACTTTGATGGCATTGTGGACTGTGTCTCTGAGTACACCAGGTTCTGCATGGACAACACCATTCCTACTAAAGTGGTCCGCTGTTACCAAAACAATAACCCCTGGGTAACCAGTGACCTGAGGGCTCTTCTCAACAGAAAGAAGAGGGCATTCAGGGCGGGGGACCATGCAGAGCTCTAACTGGTACAAAGGAACTCAAACGCAGACTCAGAGAGAGTATGGATGCATACAGGAAGAAACTGGAGGAGAAGCTGGGGAGGAACAAGGCCAAGGATGTTTGGAGTTGAATGAGAGAGATCACCGGCTTCTAGAGGAAATGAGGAGGAGCGGTCGAGGGGAACACACAGAGGGCAAACGAGTTGAACCAGTTTTTCAACAGGTTTGACTCCAGCCCCGCTGCAGAAGGCACATTCTGCACTGGACAGACCCAACACCACTAAACGCATCACCTTCTTTGACTTCTCGAGCACTTTCAACACCATCCTGCCCAGGCCTCTGAAGGCGAAGCTGGAGGACATGCGGGTGGATTCTCCTCTGATTGCATGGATCATGGACTACCTGACGGGCATACTGCAGTTTGTAAGATAACAGCATCGTTTTTCTGAACGTCTGATCTGCAACATCGGGCCCCCCAGGGACCTGTGCTGTTCCCCTTCCTCTTCACCACCTACACTTCTGACTTTCAGTACAGGACTGAGTCGTGTCACCTGCAGAAATTCTCAGATGACGCGGCCATAGTTGGGTGTGTGGAAGATGGACGGGAAGATGAGTACACAGGAACCTGGTGTACTGATTCGTGTGTTGGTGTGGTGAGAACCACCTGCAGCTGAACATGATGAAGACGAAGGAGATTGTGTTGGACTTGAGGAGGAACAAGCCCCCACCCTCTCCCGTCTGCATTAATGGGACTGATGTGGAAATTGTCCAGACCTACAGGTACCTGTCTGATTACATGGATCATGTGTGTCTGAACGTCTGATCTGTAAAATCAGGGCCCCTCAGAGAACTGTGCTGTCCCCCTTCCTCTTCACCACCTACACTTCTGACTTTCAGTACAGGACTGAGTCGTGTCACCTGCAGAAATTCTCAGATGACGCGGCCATAGTTGGGTGTGTGGAAGATGGACGGGAAGATGAGTACACAGGAACCTGGTGTACTGATTCGTGTGTTGGTGTGGTGAGAACCACCTGCAGCTGAACATGATGAAGACGAAGGAGATTGTGTTGGACTTGAGGAGGAACAAGCCCCCACCCTCTCCCGTCTGCATTAATGGGACTGATGTGGAAATTGTCCAGACCTACAGGTACCTGGGAGTCCACCTGGACAACAAGCTGGAGTGGTCCACCACACAGAGGTTGTGTACAAGAAGGGCCTGAGCCGGCTCTACTTCCTCAGGAGGCTCAGGTCCTTCAATGTATGCAACCGGATGCTCCTGATGTTTTATCAGTCTGTTGTGGTGAGCGCCATCTTCTTTGCTATGGTGTGCTGGGGCACAGGCATCAAGGCAAAGGACGCTGACAGACTGAATAAACTGATCAGGAAAGCAGGTTCTGTTGTCTGCTCTCGGTCTGCCACCTTGGAGGAGGTGGTAGAGCAGAGGATGCCGACCAAACTGCTGGCTATCATGGACAACACTTCCCACCTCCTCCATGAAACTGTGGACATTCTGAGGAGCAGCTTTAGCAACACGCTGCTACAAGGAACAATACAGGATGTTGTTCCTCCCCTGTGCAATTAGACTTTTCAACACCTCTGTTACGAGACACTAGATACTTTAGCTGGTAAAATCATTCACCTCCTCCTACCTGCACTAAACTCTGCACTCTCTGCACAATGTCTGTACATACTGTTAGATTTTTACAACTGCCTATATTGTTTATTGTTTTTTTATTTTTATTTTATACTTTTATACTTTATAGTGTGTCCACTGGTCCTGTACCTGAAAATCCTTGCTGATGTGACAAATTAATTTCCCTACGGGGATTGATAAAGTCATCTCTGTCTCTATCTGTATGCATCTAATAATGATCATGGGTTTTGTCCCTCTTTTGTTTTTTGAATCTCATTGAGAAGAAATGTGCATGTATCAATTTACCATACAAGCCCATTTTCACCCTGTATTTAATTACACATAGACAACATATCAAATGTTGAAAGTTTCCGTGTTTTTTTTCGGGGGGGTTGTATCCACAATTAGAATTTGATGCCAGCAACATGTTGAAATCGAAATGTTGGGACAGTCATGTTTACCTCTCTGAGTCGCATCAACTCTTTTTGAATCAGAATCTGTAATCTGTTTGACAACCCAAACCTTGGGTTGAGACCAATTGCTGTAATTTTGAATGTTGGATATTTTCTCATTCTTGTTTGATGTTACATTTCAGCTGCTTAACAGTTTGGAGTGTCCTTTGTCGTACTTTATGTCATAATACTCAGCGAGTAATAAGCGGAGCCTGCAGACAGGCCAGTTCGGCACAACAGCTCTTTTACTACAGTGCTGTGCTGTTAATGTAAAACATGCAGAATGTGAGTTGTTATTGTCTTGCTGAAATAAGCAAGGCCTTCTCTGAAAAAAAAAATGTTGTTTTGCTCCAAAACGTGTATATGTCATGCAGCATTAACGGTGCCCTCACCAATGTGCTGCTTACCCATGCTATAACAGATACTGACTTTTGAACTGTGGACTAATAACTAGTTTAATGGTCCCTCTCCTCTTAAGCCTAGAAGATGTGGCATCCCTGCATTTTCAGATGCAGAAATGTGACAGTGTTTACAGACAATTGTTTTTGGAAGTTTTCCCTAGCCCATACAGTAATATCCACTACAGAATTATGTGTGTTTTTTTGCAGCACTGAGGGCCTTAAGATCACAGCCAACCAATGTTGATTTTCATCCTTGTCCCTTGTATTTCTTCAGATTCTCTGAATCTTGATTTATGATATTCTTTACTGAAGACAATGAAATACCCATACTCAGTTCAATTTTACATTGAAAAACATTGTTAAATTACAGTCTTTCAAAACGTAATGAACCTCTCCCCATCTTTATTTCCGACTAGCCTCTGAATCATGTTAATTACCTGTTGCCAGGCATGTTGCTGCTTTAAATTGTAAATGAGGATCTAATTTTCAAATACAAAGAAACTTTTCAGTTTAAAGATTTGATATGTTTTCTTTCTGCAGTTAAATATGGGGTTTTAATGTTTTGCAAATCATCACGTTATTTCTATTCACATTTTACACAACGTCCCAAATTTTTGGGAAATGAGGCTGTAGATGTGACCAAGTTAAGTGGTTGAGCTCAATGTGGACAGTGTTGGGAAAAATAAACTTCTTCAGCAGTTAAAAATACATTTAAAATTATTGGTCATGTGCAAATTATGAAATATGTTTATATGTTTTACACGGTCCAGTTGATATTATTTAGAGCTGCAGTTTGAGGTACAGCTGTTTCTACCTCATGCCTGCATATTCCTGTCAGCAGTGTTCCCAAAGCTTGGTATCCATGAGTCCATCAGTATAAGTCCATACCAGCTCTCTTTGGCCACTAAGGTTTGAAGTTAAATTTGACCACAGAGTCAGAGAGTATGAAGTATTTGTTCCTGTATGTAGTGAATGCAGTTCTGCTGACTGAAAGAGGTTAAGAGGACTTCCAAAACGTGTCAATTTTGGACAGGTCTCCAATATTCATTACATTGTTTGTATTTATAATTTTGTTAAAGATTAGAAGAAGA
This sequence comes from Mola mola, assembly GCA_001698575.1. NCBI lineage: Eukaryota > Metazoa > Chordata > Actinopteri > Tetraodontiformes > Molidae > Mola > Mola mola. The sequence goes on along the minus strand of KV751324.1, from coordinate 5,342,492 downwards.
TTTACCTTGAATTCAAATATTTTGTAGAATTTTTAGGAAAAATCACAGTTTATAGACAACTAAGGTGACCTGGCATTCCTAGATGCTCACATTTTTTTCCTGGTGGATGATAGGATTAATTTGTTGACAGAGAATGGACAGAGTATACCTGTGATTCACAATTACATCACCTCTTGGTGTGACCTGTTTGTGTTGCAGCATGGCTGCGTGAGGCTTCACCACTTGCAGGGATTAGGAAAGGGGAAGGTATGTGGACCTGTGACTTCGGATCACCCTTAAAGAAAGTGCTCTCCTCTGAACAGTAGCAAATAGAGTCTTTAACTTATTCAAATTTGGCGATACAATTCTAGTGGCGCCTCAACGCTATTCCATAGAATCAATGTGTGTCATTTGATTTTTAATTGGAACGTCAAATGTTTAATTTTAAAACTTCAGCTACTTTACTTTCAGAAGTGGAAGAAGTATTCAGATCCTTAAAAGTAGCAATAGCACACTGTGTACATGAATTAAAGTCTTACATCCAACTATAATCTGTAAAATTTACTTAAATATAACAGTAGACCTACTCATTCTTCATCAGTTTTATTATTATATCTTATATTTTTGGATTAATATTTCTGTTTCAAGTATGTTGAATTTTACTTTTGTTGAATGTTGGAAATATATTAAATAAATCATTACGTGACCAAAAATTAAAAACCCTCACTACTTGGCATAAAAAAATCAAATGTATTGCAGTGCAGTTTTTTTCAACATAATCTTTGTAGCTCTTATTAGTGTCCTGTTGGCTCCCACATTACTTTATTGTTTCAGAAACCAGAATGATTGATCCATCTGACAGTGACACTGCCTCCACAGGTTGAGAATAGCCAATTTAAATCATCTGTTAATGATGTGTTTGTCCTGTGAGAACCACTTGTCTCAAATCATTGCATTTTACAGCTGATCCAAGGGATAACAATTGTTTCTTATCTTAAAAAAATATACCTCAAAATTTGGAGATACGTGGTTTTCATCAGTTATAAAAAAATTTGATCTTATATATAAGTAACTGAAGCTGTCAGACACATGTATCTGGAGTAAAAAGTACAATACTTATGCATCATATGTATTTTATTGTATTTGTGTTCTGTGTGTAACATCTTTTTAAATGAAAATCCGGACATCCTGAGACTCAACTCCATTTAAATTGTTTGTTTTACGTTTTAAAACAAGTTCCCCTCTGCCTCACTTGCTCAGGAGAATGCTGTAACAATGTTTCGCTATGAAGGTCTAAAAATATTTTCTGGATGAAGAAACTTTACCTGACTTTTCATGTCCATGGGGTGAGTAATGGCTGAATTTTCTTTTCTTTTTCTGGTGGGGTGGGTGCTATTTCTTTAGGTAAATGTACTTCAGTTTATTTTATATTCATTACTGTTATATTCATATTTTAGATCATATACACCTAAATAAACTCTTTTTTCTTTACATTTTATCTGTAAATGCTAAACAGCGGGCAGACTGTTAAATTATATAGAAATTTTTAAAACTGACATTATATGACAACTGTGTTCAATCGACTGTCTGTTTGAGTGGGTGTCCCACGAACGCGCACGCAGGAAGTTTCTATCCTGTCGAGAGCGCGAGAGATGACGTAAGTTGCTTGCCGCGCAGTGATGATGGCGGTGCGTGAACGAGCAGTAAAAGTAATGGCTGCTCTAGATCGGCGAGTGCCTAGCCTCGATGATTTCGTTGGTCAGAGCTGGACTGCCTGGGTCGAGTGGGCCGGCATGACAGCGGCGGATGGTAAGGAAGTATATTCACGCAAACATCGACAACCACGTAGCCTTTTAATGAAAGCACCGGGGTTTATTTTCGTGGAAACGGAGGACAGAGCTAACCGTGTTACCCAAACAAAGACCCTGCCGGGTCCTAGCGCTGGGTGGGTAACGTTTTGCTCTCTCCCAGGTCCCCAGTATACGCTGTGTTTAAGGAAAAAATAAGTGATAGTTTGTGAGATATGACCATTATAGTGTCCGTTTTACTGCTGTGGTCATGAAACAAGCTGCCAGCGTTTCAGGGGAGCGTTTCGTTTTAGTGAAAGCAGCCGGGCAGCGGTAGCATCAGATCGGAAGGAAGCTAGTGTGGATGGTTGGGCGAGCAACTTCTTGCCATGGAAAGCTAGGCTAACTAGCTAGCAAGCAAGTCAGACTAGCCGTAGACGACGAGGCAGTTAGGACTAGCTTGCTAATGCTAGCAGCAGGAGAGCTGAGAGTAGATACCGGTGACGGAGGAGGAGTCAGATGCTGTTGCCACCATGTAAATGTTGGCCCAGCCTTTGGTATTGGCGAACGTTACTTTGTGTTCTTTTCGTCTATTTCTAATGTTCCACTTTGATTGCTTGCCTTGCCGCCAATATTAAACTGTTTTAACAGTTGTGTATGTGACAGGAAATCTCATATATGGGACTTCTGCCGATAAAAGTGTTGTTGCCCTTCCCAGCTCTTAGTGTGCGCTCACTCATTGTCTGGCATCCCTCCAAGTGCTACTTTGTCCAGAACTATCAAATACAGTCCTCTTCCGCCCCACAGTACCTTTAACCACACGTTGTTGTTAGCAAACTGTGATGAGAACAAAGATGACCAGCAGCGTGAGTGAAGAAACAGTTGACTTAAAATCAGTCCTTTAATTAACAAAGCTTAAAGGTTCGTTTATGTGCAGAATTAGTGGTGTAAGCTGCGGCTTAATCTTGTTAATGAATCTATCGAATATGTTCTGAACAAAATCAAACCAATTGCGGGATATTGAACACACCTGTTATTTATATTTCAGGACCTGATCTGGACGACTGCAACAAGAATGGTAAAAAGGCTGCAGAGGCCATGTCGTTGAGTAAGGAGGGTAAGTGTATATTTTAACTCTCAGAACATTGACATTCAAACTGATTATCTTATTTTTGCTTGAGTTGTAAAGCCACAGTGGACTGTGCATAAGCTCTTCTTTGGTGTCCTTGTCTGGTGTGTTGTCTTGTATTGCCTTGTCTAATATCTAAAGCCCTAACATACTCAAAAGACAAGTGTCCCGTTGGCCAACTGACCCTGAGGTTCTGTCCAGGCAACCTTACTTGCGCCATTAGCTCAGAAAACAAAATTGTATGCACTCAAAAAGAAACACTATATTGCGTATTAGAAATTAACAACTAAATCACATTCTAAATTACAATAAAAATTCACACAAATCGCATCATGTACAAAGTATCACATTTTAAGGGAGGAGCTTATTCCATTGGTTTAGACATGACTGAAATCGGAAAATTATGAATTTGTAGTAAGAGATTGAAATTACAAATTTCCCAAAACCAAAAAAAACCCCAAAACACTCCTTATAGGTAGTACAAAAAGATAGAAAGACTTGAAGTCAAAAACATACCTATTAAATAAAATATTTTATGCACTGGAATCATTACATGTAATAAAGCATCTTTAATACTTATGTCTGCAACAGATAAAACTTTACTATAGAAAGAAGAAAATGTAGATTTTAAATTTTTATGGCGTAAATTTTTCTTGATCCTTTTGCAAAAATGTTACTGTGACATACATTTTAAGAAACCAAATTTGAATTAGAAAATTTAAATAACTAAGTGGGTATCCTGGTTTGCAGAGACAACAGGGGTGTAGTTAGAGTTAAGGCTCCGACAGAAGATTGGTGGTAAAACTACTCTGTGCTGTTTGCACCCTAGTTTTCATATGGTTAGAGCAGCTCTGGCAAACTAGGTTTGCTGCTACCCTTGGTGTAGCGTGCCACTCAAAACTGCTAATAATTGCTGCACTTCAAAATACTCCAACTTTGACCTTGAAAAAGCACAGACGGTATGTCCTATAGTTTTTCTACCTCTACAGTGTTAAAAATACACCATAACCTCTGCAGGAAACTAAAATGCTTATAAATGAGCAAAACTATAATTAGCTTAGCTTTTAGCAGTGAGATGGACTCGTCATATCAAAAACTTTTTAAAAATCAGTGACCAGAGCATGAAATAATGGTATCCATTTGTGATGTGCTTTGCTGCAGCAGCAGCCTGTGCTATGCTGTGGCCTCTACCTTGCAGTGACTGAAGAGTGAATTACTTAATATGTGAGGGCAACATGAGTTAGTGGGTTCCTTGAACCTTAAAACAGATTTTCTCCTGGCTCTAAGGTAGCTATTTTTAGCCTGGGTAGCTCGCTATGTTAATACTGCATCTAAGATGGTCCATAGGGGAGGGTATGTTCAGATTTAAAGGGAAGTTGACTTTAAACAACAATGCTCTCTTTCCAAATTCACCATGGTCAATTTCACTACACACGGACTGAATTATTCTGCAAATCGCAAGTGGCTTTAAATCGAAGAATGGCTACAATGATTAGCTGCAAGGAAAACAGATTTGGATAGAAAAAGTAAGGCTCATTCGGAGCACATACTTCCACCAAGGCCCAGCAATCACTGTTTTGTTTGGGACACAACCACACTATATACAGTATATGTAGAAATTACATGGTCTGTTACTCTTTTTAATTTCACTGTTGTTTAACGCTGCCTTGTTTGAGCTTTTTCACATCTATTAAATTTAGCTTTGTCAAATACATGTCTAAAGAAAAGTGAGACATTTATTATTTTTATTGTGTTTTTTCCCCAATAGCCACGCTAGCTGAAAAGATACTATAAATAATACATTTAAAGTTTAGTAATCAGCCATTTTATACAGAGTACCTCCATTTTTTTAGGGGCTTAGAAGTATTTGGAACATTGACTGACAAGCAGTTTCTTGACCAAGTGTGGTCTTTTCCTTCATTACTTAAGAGAAATGAAGCAGATAAAAGGTCTGGAGTTGATTTCAGGTGTTGAATTGGCATTTGGCATCTGTTTGAGTAGAGCCATCAAAATGAATTCCAAGGAAATGTCAGTGCAAGTGGAAGAGGACATCACTAGGCTGAAAAATCTAAATAAATCTATCAGAGATAGCAAAAAATTTGGGAGTGGCCAAATCAACCATTTGGTGAATTGAAAGATAGAATGCACTGGTGAACTCAACAACATCAAAAGGCCTGGAAGACAACAGAACAAAACTAAAGCTGGTGATCATGGAATTCTTTCTTTGGCGAAAAAAAAAAAACCTTCACTACATCAAGACAAGTCGAGAATACTTTGGAGAAGGTAGACGTATCATTGTCAGTCTTAAATCAATAAACGATCAAGAAATGAATATATCATAAATGCCATATTTTTGTGAAACGTCTTAGATTAAAGCTGAATGTCTGCTCTTTGAAGATACATCTTGATTATTTTATTTCAAATCCATATTGGTGGTGTATAGAGGCAAAATGATGAAAACAATGTCATTGTCCAAATACTTCTGGATCTAAATATACTTGGTTAATAGCTGATTTAGTCAAAGCTTAAAAATTTCTTAGTTTTTTAAATATGTTTTTAAGTGAACAATTT
>KV751324.1:5292980-5336990 GCA_001698575.1 Mola mola | reverse complement strand
AAGTGGTTAATTGTAAAATAAGAGAACACTCCAAAGCCAAGAACCTCCACAAACTGAGCATGTCCTATTTTAAAATATTGATAAATCCTTCAAAAAAATTCCTGTATCTGCATCCTGAAAGTTTTATCAGTTGCTCCTTAGGCCAAGGCCTGACTTCAGAAATGTTTCTAGAAATCTGTGCACATACTTTTTGAATTACCCTGTTCATGGCCAAACACATGCAGGTTAAAAATATGAGGTTTATAAATCTGCCTATTAATAAATAATTTTTAATTCAATTTAATTTGTAATTAAATGTTTGTTGCACCCCTGGTGTCCATGATGTCTATTATATTCTAATCACTCTTCCTCTCCCCACTCTTCTCAGACATGTCCATCTTTGGCCTCTTCCCTGGCCATGATGACTTTTACTTGGTTGTGTGCAGCCATTGTGGACAGGTAGTGAAACCACAGGCGTTCGAGAAGCACTGTGAGCGGCGACACGGCCCTCTAGCTAAGCTGTATGCCCGACTGCGCTCCCCTACCCCTGCACCCCAGCCCCAGCAACGGCCGCACCACAGCAACTCTCCCTCCCATGGGTCTAATCCTGCTTCTGTTTCGTCCTGGGATGTTCGTGGCCAGGGGGTGGGCCAGCTACGGGCAGCCTCACCTTCACCTTCCACCCCACCCCAGCACAGACACTCCAAGAACTCCAAGGACGGAGTACGGTAAGAAAAGTGAAGCAGGTGGGGGACAAAGATCTAACCAGAGCTCGTTAGTTACAGAATTGAATTACACAAGACAGTAGATGAAAGCTTCTAAGAATACACCCGTGCTTTACCACACCTTCAGTAACTAGCATTTAACAGAGAATTTCTGGTATTTTTCCACCTAAGCCGTAATTGCTGAACATTGAGGGCCTGAAATTTCAGAAAATAATTGATACACTAAATAGTCAACTGCCAAAAGAGCATTGCATTGTGTTGCTTTCCAAAGTTTGCTAGGGGAAAAAAAAACAAATTCATGAAGTACATTAATTCAAATTTGAATTTGTTTGTCTTTCATGAAAACCAGAAAGCAGTGGAAAACAGGAAATTATTGCTCCTTAAAGCAATAGATAGGAAGCAGAAACACTAATTTAGTACAGTATTATTACAGTTATTAATTAAAAAATGCAGGGCTTTCACTGTAGGTATCCATATTCTTAGACACTTGGAATAACATTTTGAACATAGGGATGAAAATCGGATTATTTTTTTCTTAATGTTGTAAAAAAAAAATTTTATCCCCAATATTTGGCTGTGACCTGTGCTTTTGCTTTGTATAGCCTTGTTAAGGTAATCAGTCCTATCAATCGAACTCATGACTGGAGTAATTTTGAAAAAAAAAACTAAGGGTCTGAAACACAAAATATTTGGGAAATAGGACTTAGTTTGAAAATGCAGAATTCTCCTTTAAATTCATTTTCATCTCTAGTTCTTTTCGTGCGTGGGCCTGAAATAGTTTTTATAAAACTTGAAGTGCTTGCTGTGTATTTTTTCTTTTCATCATATAAAAGAATTTCATCAAGTAGCCAAATTTTACATCTTTGTTTAATTTAGTAAAAAATAAGTTACATTTTTTTTAGTGGCATTCGTGTGCAGTGAAAGCCTATACAGTAATATACCAAAAGTTATCCTTGGGTTATCTTGTTCCTTCACCCAGGACACTAGAGAAGTCTTCCCACAGCAGCCACACAGAGTCATCAATATTCAAGCAGCCACCACCTCTGGAACCTCCCATGAGCTCTCCACCTCCATCCCTCAGAGATCCACCCTGGCCGCACGGAGGTACCCTGCCTGGTAGGCCTTCACCCAGTGACAGGCCCCTCATCCAGAACCAGAGGAAGGACTCCCCCCTGGCATCTACAGTGGCAGGCCACCGCATCCCAAGACCCTACAACAAAGTGGCCTCCAGTGAGTACAAATGGATTGATTTGGGCAGTATGGAAGAGGAAATGAATGAAGGTTGGATGCCTATCATAAAATCTGTGCTACAGATCATGTCAATAAACAATCACATTGCTGACATTCTCTTTTTGTGTCCTTAGAGAGGGAGTGTGACCTGGACAAACACTGCGGCGTCCTTGACCCCGACAGGAAGAAAGTTTGCACCCGCCTCCTGACATGCAATGTAAGTTCAACAAACTTCTAGGATTCTCATGTTTTTACAATATTAGTTTTTCTTTTCTCATGTTTTCTTTGTAGTTAAGTAAACAGTTGAGAGCCAGAGCCAGTAACTCAAATCTTATTTTTCATGTTGTGCCTTTATTACATGGCAAACGGATGTCCCTATTGGACACATGACAGTTGTATGCCAAAATTTTGCCACCCCTTGACAAATAGCATATTTTAATGACTTTTTCATTGAAAAAATGCAAACACAGTCTCTGTAGGATATAGAAAAAAGGACTATTGCCAGCAAACATTAATGCATAGATACTTTAGTTCCTGAAATTGAACCAAAAATAAAAAATATAACACACTTGTTACATGTGCAAAAGTTTGGGACTCTAAATATTCAGTACTGTGGCTTCATCCTGTTATTGGAGAGTTCCTCGTTCGGTCCCAGAGCCAGCCGTTAACAAGTCGAAGTGTCTTTGAGCAAGACACTGAACTCCAAATTGCTCCTGATACTGCATAGTAATGTGTGAATGGTCAACGCTCCTGATTAGCAGGTGGCACCCTGCGAGGTAGTCACTGCAACCAGGATTTGAACGTGTGTACATGGGTGAATGCAAACCCTCAAGTGTAAATGCGCTTTGAGTGGTCAACAATGACTAGAAAAATGTTATATAAATACAGGACATTTACCATTCTGCTACATGGTGGGCATCAACATTACACAGCTGCTTAGAGGAACCCATGGTTGCTGAGAGGTTGCACAACATTTGAAAAGTCAGGTTGTTTAAAAGCTGCCTGCCGGAAGAGGTACACTAGAGACCTGGAGGCCCGGAGAATCAACTGGATGTTCACCACTAAACCAACTAAAGTGTACTCTCAGTGGGAGGGTAATAAGATGAGGACGGACCCAACCAGGGGTGAGACTGAACTGTACTGGAATGGCATATGGGAGAAAGAGGCATCACATAACAACCTTGCTCAGTGGTTGGTGGACCTGAGAGAGGACCACAGCCATCTCGCAGAACAAGACCCAGTAAACATCACAATGGCAGACATCCAAGAAACAGTCTCAAGGATGAAGAGCTGGACAGCACCAGGCCCTGACATGAGCCACAGCTACTGGCCAAAGAAGCTAACTGGCAGCTCAGATGAACCAGCTGCTGAAAGATGGGACCCACCCAGAGTGGTTGACCCAAGGTTGGACGGTCCTGATCATGAAGGACCCCCAGAATGGAATGATTCCATCCAACTACCGGCCAATAACCTGCCTCTGCAAGACATGGAAGCTCCTGCCAGCCATCATTGCAGCCAAGATGAGCCCAGAAAGGGGTTGGTAATGACACCAGAGGAGCCAAACAGCAGCTACTGGTGGACACGGCAGTCTCTAGAGACTGTAAGACCGGGAAGACCAACCTGTGCACTGCCTGGATTGACTACAAGAAAGCCTACGACTCAAAGCCACAGTTTTGGATACTGGAGTGCTTGGAGCTATATAAGATCAACAGGACACTGAGCCTTCATCAAGAACTTGATGGGGCTGTGGAAGACTACTCTGGAAGCCAATTCAAAGCCAATTGCCCAAGTTAGCATCCAGTGCGGCATATACTAAGGAGATGCCCTATCCCCCCTGCTGTTTTGCATTGGCCGCGGATACCGGTTCAGAAATGGATCAACGATCAGCCACTTCCTCTACTATATGGATGGCATCAAGTTGTATGCGAAGAGTGAGCGAGACATCGACTCATTGATCCACATCACCAGGATCTACAGCACTGACATCGACATGTCATTCGAGCTGGACAAGTGTAGCCGAATGATATCAAAGAGAGGTAAGATGATCACAACTGAAAGGGTTGAACTACCAGGAGGCAACATAGCCGATGTTCAGGACAGCTAGAAATACCATGGGATCCCACGGGCAAATGGAAATCATGAAGAGGCCGCAAGGAAGTCAGCCACAGGCAAATACCTACGTAGAGTAAGGCAGGTCCTGAGATGTCCGCTGAATGGTCAGAACAAGACCCGAGCCATCAACACCTATGCCCTGCCCGTCATCAGATACCCTGCTGGTATGATAACCTGGCCAAAGGAAGAGATAGAAGCCACAGATATCAAGACAAGGAAGTTCCTCACCATGCATGGAGGGGTTCACCCCAAGTCCAGCACCCTGAGGATGTACACAAAGTGGAAAGAGGGAGGCCGAGGATTAGTGAGCGTCAGAGTCACTATCCAAGATGAAACAACCAAGATCCAGGAATACTTCAGGAAGATGGCCCCCAATAATGACCTGCTAAGTGAATGCCTCAGGCAGCAGAAACTGAAAAGTGAGGAGAAGGAAGAAGAGAGACCATCATGGAGGGACAAGCCCCTGCACGGGATGTACCACCGACAGATGGAGGAAGTGGCTGATATCGAGAAAACATACCAGTGGCTGGAGAAGGCTGGTCTCAGGGACAGCACAGAGGCACTGATCATGGCAGCACAAGAACAGGCCTTGAACACGAGATCGATAGAGGCCGAGGTCTACCACACCAGACAGGACCCAAGGTGCAGACTGTGCAAAGATGCCCCTGAGACGGTGCAGTACAAAACAGCAGGGTGCAAGATGCTGGCATACAAGGCATACTTGGAGCGTCACAACCAAGTGGTCGGTATTGTATACAGAAACATCTGTGCCGAGTATGGGCAGGAGGTTCCAGGATCAAAGTGGGCAACACCTCCTAAGGTGATTGAGAATGACCTAGCTAAGATCCTGTAGGACTTCTAGATCCAGACCGATGACATGGTGGTGGCTAACATACCGGATATCATAGTGGTCGACAAGCGGGATAAGACGGCCGTAGTGGTAGATGTCGCAATCCGAAGTAATAGGAACATAAGGAAGAAGGAACATGAGAAGCTCAAGAAATACCAAGGTTGAAAGAGGAGCTGGAAAGGATGTGGGCAGTAAAGGCATCAGTGGTACCAGTGGTGATAGCAGCACTCGGGGCTGTAACCCAAAAGCTGGGAGAGTTGCTCCAACAAATCCCAGGAATAACACCTGAGATCTCTGTCAAGAAGAGCAAAATCCTAGGAACAGCTACAATCCTGTGCAGGAACCTCAGGCTCCCCAGGCCTCTGGCAGAGGACCCGAGCTTGAACATTAATGTTTGTTGTTAATATTGTCATTTTCTTCCATATCGTACCCAGACTGTGTTTGCACTTTGTCAAGTAAAACATTTGTTAATTATGCCATTTGTCCATGGATGGCCAGATTTTTGCCTACAACTATACATTCATAATTTTTACTTGATAGTAAGCATTTACAGTAACACAACAAGCTGTTGTCAGCTCAAGTAAGATAATCGTCACTTCACATTTCTTCTCTGGTCCACTCCATGTACACAGTAAAACAGAAAACTACGCTAGCTAGTTTAGAGTAGCAATTTGCAAGAATTGGCATTCATTTTAAAACATTCAAAAACATGAACAAACTTTTTCAACAGAATGTGAAGAAACAGAATTGTTGATGTTATGTCACAGACGTCTTTCTTTTGTGTTGCAGAGATATTTACTACCACCACTAAGTTTCACAGACTCTCTTAGGATATAGTCAATAGAGAGATAGAGATGACTTTATTAATCCTGTGGGAAATTAATTCGTCACAGCAGCAAGGATGTTCAGGTATGATGACAAATGTGACATATAGCACTATAAAGTGTAAAAGTATAAAATAAAAATAAAAGTAGAAAAATATAAACAGTATAGGCAGTTGTAAAAATCTAACAATGTATGCAGAAATTGTGCAGAATGCAGAGTTTAGTGCAGGTAGGAGGAGGTGAATGACAAAAACCAAGAAAATAGCAAAAATAGTAGAACACTAGATTGAGTAAAATGTTTTCATGACATGGAATTTACATTTCATCACTGTTATAAGGTTGCAGTTGAAGTTACATATTTATATCAGGTAAATTTTTACTAATCTATTATTATCTATTCATGCCACAAAAGAAAACAATGGAAAAGAATATGATCTTTGAGTATGTTTATATGCACAATAATCTCTATTATTCTGAATGACATTTTCTCAGAGAATTATTCTGAGACAATCACATCTTCGAAAATAAGTCTGGTCATCCAGAACAGTAATTTTGACAATGTTTTAAAAATCATCTTCATTGCTATTGGTCTGTCTTTGTGGAATTCATTTGAATGCAGTTCCAGTGTTTGCTGCTACACGTCCTTTTGTTTCTCCTTTGCTGCAGTGAACTTGTTGTGCTTTTTAGCATGGTGCTTTGTCAAATATTTTATAAGATTGCTTGTGCTACCCATTGAACTGGAAGACTTGCATGGGAATTTCACGGGAATTTTCAGTGTAAAATATTGCCGAATTGCTTAGATTTTACTAACTACTCACTTTGGATAGCCTCACAATACAGAAAAATCCCTTCTTCATTGCCCTTAACAGTAGTTTACAATACGGCTGGCCAATATTTCGAATATGCCTGATATACTCGTGGCTTCTTCAGATATACAGTAAATGACTATATTGTGACCATCGAGTAAAAATTGTGATGTTAATGCTTCAAGCCATCTGTAAGAAATTCACTTTGTAGTACTGCTTCTCTCACTCTCTCCTGGTGCACTTTCACAGCAGACAACTCACTCCCCGCACATCCAGAAAACTATCTTGGGCGCATGCGTGTTTTTGTATCAGGATGAGCGGAGGGAGGAGAGCCTGAGAGAGCAGAAAAAGTGAAGAGCCCATGTGAGTTTTCACTGTTCAGAAATGAGACCTGCACCAGGTCAGCAACCCATCGTCACGTCAGACATTTGGGAGAAGTGATGTGTGATTAACAGACTTTGAAAATACCATTGTCGGTGACTTTGCTGTTTGTAAATAGTGTCATAATGTGTCAGCAGTTGATATCCACGAGATAGGCACGTCATCCCCGAGGAAACATGTTGTAAACTTAGATTAATGGGTCTCGGAAGGTGCAGGTTTCACAGATAATTACAGATTATGGTCACTTCTGGTACTGAGCATTTTCAAAACTGGATCCATGCAAGGCTCTAACTGTTATTGGTTTGAATTTGGATTAGTAAAGAGGCTTTAAAAATGCCATTATTTATTTCCATTTGTTAAAAACGTAATAAATTTGAATTCCTTCATTGATATCGTGTACCATGATATAGCCTAAAAATATCACTGTCATTTTTGGTCATGTTGGAAGCATTTCCAATGGTTGCATCAAAATAGCTCTAGTAGTTACAGCATTTTGCAATCTATAACCTCTCAAATTTTTATGGCAGACAGTCAGATCATTGAAAACAAACCAACTAACAGCTAACATCTGAGGTAGACATGCAGACACAAAAGAAAAGCCTAGATTTCACGTCAAAAGGAAAAACTCACATTTTATTCAATTATTTTATGAAAACTTGGATATCAACAGGTTTTTGGATATGTGTGAATATCACAGGTGTGGCCTCTTCAAAAAGGTGGTTAGATAATTGACAGATGGAGAAATGGCTTGAACAGTGCTAGGGCTGGGACACACCAAAGTTTAAGAGCTTGGTATGAAGGAGAGACTCCCTGTTGCGTTGCGTCGTTGTGGACTTCAGGGCAAAAAAAACGTTGCACTGGAACACACCGCAAAGACGTCAGTAGACTGCCAATTTACAGATAGGTCCAGAAGAATGTGGACAATGACCGTTTTTATTGTTTTTCCTGTATACACCACCCCAGTGGATTTGAAATAAACACTTTCAGCTTTAATTTAAAAAGTTTCACAAAAATGTGGCAACATTTACAAATTAAAACCATTTTGTACAGAATACAATCATTTACAGGGGCTTAAAATTATTTGGACAATTGACTGAGAAGCAGTTTAATGGCCAGGTGTAGTCTGTTCTTTTATTACTTCAAGACAAATTAAGCAGTTTAAAGGTCCGGAGTTGATTTTAGGTGAATTGATATTGCATGTGAAGAAGTCCATCATTAGGCTGAAAAATCAAGATAAATCTATCAGAGCAATAGAAAAACTTTAGAAGTGGGCCAGATTAAACTTTGCAAGAAAACATCTAAAGTTCTGGAATCAGATTTTGTACAGATGAAACTAAAATAAACTTGTATCAGAATGATGGGGAGAGAAAAGTATGGAAAAGGAAAGGAACAGTTTTTCATCCAAAGCATGTGTCAAGCATGATAGAGGCAGTGTTATGCGGATAAGGGATAATGACCCTAGCCATACTGCGAAACTCAAGACTTTTTGAAGGCAAAGACCAAAAAGACAAGGGCAACAGGTGCATACGTATGTCCAATGGCTTGGTCGGTCCAGGCCTTTTGCTGAAAAACATTTTTGCCATTTAAAAAAGCTTTAGAATATTCTCTTTTTAGGAGTAAGGGCCTAAACCAGAATATTGTGTACCTGTAAACCTAGTGAATGTGAACTCAGAGTAGGCGTTGTCACACAAAACAGCAGTAACTGCTTCCTGTTACTGATCAGCATTGACTAGCCGTGAAAGGTGGAAATGGCTCCTAGCACAGGGGGTGTCCTTATATGGGGCCTGGTGTTCAAAGAAGGAAGTGAGTGTGAGAGGCCACATTCAGCCAAGTAGAGACAGGACGACCTGATTAACACGAAAAGACAGGAGTGATGGCAAAAACACACAAATAAAAACATTATCTTTGATACGTGCTGAAGTAGGTGAACAGTGTCAGTCAATCCCTCCTTTTTCAGTTACACCTGCCAGTAGGAAGGATATGTCATTGTAATCAACTATTAATTTAGGAAGATTTTAATTTAAAAATGTGGCTTTTGAATGTGCTCCTATTTAATTTCCTAGACTCTTGCCAAAACCATTTAATGGATTAGTTTTTGGTCCAAAATTGTGATTTTAAACAAACAAATGTGGGACACCAGTAGCCAACCTCGTAAAAATTCTTCCAACACTTTCATCATTTATAATGGTAGGTCTGCCAATGCCAAGTTCAAACTACATGACTTTCAAAGTGGATCTTGAGTATTGCAGTTTTCAGTTTACACTTCACGACTGACTGACAACAGGTCACACGCTACACAATCCTTCACCAGGAGAAACCCCTAGTCTAGTCTGGTCTCCAACCTATGTTTGGTCTTGAACGCACACAAACTGACATGGGTAATAGCGAGCAAAAGGCAAATTATTTTTATGGGCAAATTTTAAAATGCATATCCAACAAAAACAAGTTCTGTGCTTTGTTATGAAACATGGGAAAAGTTAATAATATTTAGTGAAAGACTGATGTGGACACTATGGATTGTCCATTCTACAAAGAGACATGTCATGTTTATTTTGCATTTCTCCTCAGGGTTCAAGCTTTAAATACTGTATGGTTACTCTATGTCCTGTATTTTGATGTAGTATCACCGACTTGTTTAGATATTTAGCCAGCTAGAAGTCTATTTTTAAGCAGTGATGTGCCTTTGAGCCTCTTGGGTTTTGTCTGAGAAGAGTTTACACATAGCGATGGCTGACTGCCGATTGATAGCTGGTCAGGCTTTTATCCAGGGGTTTGTTAACAAATTTCAAAATTTGGTGACAGGTGAAAGATCAGATTGAAAGTCGTGTCGTGTGAACAAGGCTATAGAGTAAGGATGTAATGATCCATTTAACCCACGATTTGATTCAAAAGATTTTTAGTTTCATGATACAATTTTCTTCACAAAAAAAAAACTTTTCCATTATTTTCTTTTTAGAAACAAAGTCATCTTCTCTAATTTTGATGTTGTTTTTTTAACTTGAAAACCAAAAAGTACTGCACATTGTTTTATTCGTTCCCTTGCAAAAAGCCAAACAAAAAATACCTTTTTTGAAAATTTTTGTAAAATAGAAAAATTAGATTTTAAAACAATTTCTAAATCAAATAAAGTAAAATTACAAATAAGGGAATTCTCTTTTAAAAAAAACAACAGTGCAGGTTATTTTCCTGGCTTGGAATTTACATGTTTTTCTTAAGAAATATCTGCATAATATTGCCATGCTTTGCTCGATTGTATGCATGAAAGGCATGACACAGTGAGATTTTTTTTCATCACAGAGCACGGTTGTGGATTTTTTTCAGAGTCTTACTATGTCTTCAGCATCACTAATGTCTGTGCTATCCGGAATGTCAATTTCACAAGAATTACGTCAAACATTCTGCTGTTGTCACAGCCACTTGCAGTTCGAGAAGACGTTTAGTCATATCCGGACTACTATTCCAATGTTACGCGACATGGTAAGCTTGTGCTAGGTCAGCTCCAGTAGTTTTTGTTTGGACAGGACCACAGTGGTGGCTGCTGAACTCTGATGGAAGAAAGTTGCATCTTACCTCACTCATTCCAGTAAACGACTTATGCAGGTTTCACTCAGACCTGCTTGGGTGGGCAAAATACTTGATGTGCAGTGCTAGTCTGGCCTCCCTCACTGCGTCCATATTCCATGTATCCTTCTATGCTGCGTTCCATGCGAGCGGAGTTAAAAGCAGATAGCACTACCGTGGATAAGGATAATCGAAATACAAGTTTTGCTGCATCGATTTTAATCCTCCGTTATTTGTATCGATTTTAGTCAACTTAGGATGTATCCTTACATCCCTTTTTTATTATGGTAGGGATGTCCCAGCAGACCACTCACTCCACTGGGACTTTAAACTGTTGCCACAGCACCTCTTCAGAGGGTTCTGTTACGTTAAATAACAATTAGCGAATTCTAGTGTATGTGCACTCTCCCTGCTGTTTCTTGTCAGTGTTTTTATTTTTCATGATTTGAACACTGAACACGAGGCGGCTGTGTCTCAGATGGTAGAGCGGTCGTCCACTGATCGTAATGTTCCTGGTTCGATCCCTGCAGTTAACATGTTGAGCAAGACACTGAACCCAAATTGCTCCAGATGCTGCGCCATCAGTGTATGAGTGAGTACTCTGCGAGGTAGTCACTGCCACCAGTGTATGAATGTGTATGTGAATGGGTCAATGTAAAACCTGTGGAGTAAAAGCGCTTTGAGTGGTCAACAATGACTAGACAAGCTCTATATAAATACAGGACATTTACCATTCATTTACTTGCTGCATAATAAATTTGCAGTGGAAAGATTTTAAAGAGATGAATCGTAATCGAATACTCACTCCCTATGTGTTGTCTTGGTCCTTAGATCCACTCCATCCACCAGCGAAGAAAGGTGGTGGGCCGCAGCAAGAACTTTGACCAGCTAGTGGCAGAACTCAAGACCAAGGTACGTGAGAAAGGGCTCCAATCTCTGGAGGGAAGCTCCTCCACTGGACGTTCTCCTAGCCCAGAGGCCCCCAGGGAGCAGGCTGGGGCTCCTCACTGCAGGAGGCCACTGGCCAGCCTTCCTGCTTTCAGGTTTGTGAACTTCATGTTGTTCATCAGGTTTTAGTGAGTATGATGGAATGTGACAAAGATTCTTCTTTCCTGGAGCAAGCTGTTGCAGCAGATGAATGAATGAATGATGGCTGTGTTTCCCTTTTTATTTTCATGCATTTGTGGTGGCTTAACACTATGTAAGCAGTGCCAACCACACTTTAATGTTGTATTTCCCGAGATTCCACAGGCTGTCTCATTGTCTTTCATTCTCATGTCAATGAATTGACTTCAGTGGGAAGCCCACTTAAATTAACATTTGACAATTAAAAAAAAGAAAACAATAAACATCTGATAACAAGTGATTTGTGATCAGTTTACTGGTGGGCAATCAGTCCTCATTCTCATGTTACCTCTCCAATCTGTTGCATCTGTCTGATTGATCCACTGGTTTTGATAAACTAACATTTGCAAAAAGCTTCTTCCCCACACAGCTGTTGTGAAAACTGAAAAGGAAAGATTAAAGACTAATTAAAACAATTTTTAACTCATTTTGTGGACACAGACAAACTGCCCACACACATTAATTAATAGTGGTTGCTTCTTTCCACAAAGTTGCTCAAACAGTTTGGCTTCCAGCAGTGACGCAAGGTTAGTTATGGAATATGAGACGGGGAAATAATTTTTACAAAGTATATTGGTTATATAGTCCTAACATACTGTACATCTACTGAAGTCTTCACATCATACTTGGCCCATTAATTATTGAGGTTTGACTGTAGTCGACACAGACTTAAGTCTGCCGTTACTGTCACTTCAATATCAAACCACGAAACGCAACACAATCACCAAATGTGATCACTTTAAGTGCAGTTCTGTTTTCCTGTACTCTCTATCACTCCTTCTTTAAATAAGAATTCTTCAACTACACTGTCACATATGTAAATAAATAGACAACAATGGAGACTACGCACTATTAGAGAGGTACTCAGGCACACCACTTCGCCAACTTACCCACTCCTTGTCAGCTGCTTAATGGTGGTCTGCTATGTTTTCTTTGGTGTGCCGCTTATCAGTACTGCATGTCTGTAGGACAGCTGTCTTCAAATCCAAGTTCTGAATGAAAAGGCCTAATGATGGTAACATGACTTTGTAGTGAGAGCTTTTCATCAGTCTGTAGTATCAGTCACCTTGTCCACATGTTGCTTATCAGCCTTCAGTTCTGCTGATGTCTTTGTACATCCTTTCGGTCCTTTACTGTGATGCTGGCTTGTACTTAACAAACACCATCAGCTTGTGGAAACCTTCTCTTTTCACTAAACATATCTCCAGTCATCATTTTCATTGTTAGCAAGGTAATCGTCAATTCTCTGATATCATCACAGCAGCTGGGCTTGCAGGGCTAGCAAATGATGCTCGACTGCCCATTATCTCTATCCGACCGGCTTCCCTCTGTGCATTTAGCACATGTGGTTGAGCATCAAACTGGTATTTCTATCCAACTATTGCCTAATATCATCTTTATTATAGTCTTTTTTTGTCAAAATGCTTCCAGACATCTCTTTTCCTGATCACGGCTGACATGGTGCACGTAACACCAACTCAGTTTAACTATTGTAGCCAGAAACAACACATGCAAACACTGCTGGTATGAGAGTAGAGAAACCTTACTTAAGTATTCACATGACCGTCAAGTACTTGAGAGATCGTACCCATCCTTGATAGTAACCTGTTCAACATTGGTAAGCAGTCCAGCATTTAAGGATCGTTGTAGAGTGTATTTAGTTGATAGCATATCAACACACTCAAATTGACTACCAAATGATTTTTAAATGATTCACAGCCAAACAAGTAACTTAAAAATAGACTAATTTCAACAGGGAGGCAGGAATTGACTCCAATTAAGCCATTTTATATATTTTGATTTCTTTAATTATCTATGTTAATGATAAGGGAGACTGCTGTCAGTCATTTTAAACATGTCCATGTACACAGTATATCAGAGAGTAGCAGCAGCAGAATGTGACCAAGGAGATTGTGTTTATCCACAAAATTAAAGCTCATAATCTACACTGAACAAACCAGTGTGTCAGTCAATAAACCCATAATAAATAACAAGGTCAGGGTCATGTTATTAGTAAAAATGAAATATCAAAATCAAATAGTGCCAGGGGCACTTTTTTGAGCCATGCATTAAATCAAAATTAGTAAAAACAATGCAAGATTTGTCTTTTGGTATCAAATTCACACAAAAACAATCAGTTTTATATTTTACAATTTTTAATTCTCAATTGAATATAAAAAGAATGAATAATAGTCAAATTCTTGCTCAACAACAGGGCAAAAGAGGAGGAACTTGAAAATTCAAAACAAAACATCAGGGTTGGAGAAAGATGTGTTTCTGGATGGGCAAAGAGAAAAAGGGATAATCGGACTAAAAGTATAAAGTGTATTTAAAATCAATAATGTGAATGTGTTTTTTGTCAGTCGGTCTACTCCTGGGTCAGAGAGCTCAGAGGAGGAGAAGCAGCGGCAAGATGAGGGAAGTCTCCGAGCCCCATCACCTCTTGTTCATGGACGTATCTCCAGCGATGAAAGTGAAGCAGAAGGACCCGACGAGTCCATCGAGTTCCCATCTTCTGCTGCACATCCCAAACCTCTAGCGGTGAGCACTTTGTACCTGGGTTTAACTATTGCAAAAGATTTCCACATTTTGTCCTGTTTATTTTAAAGTTGTGATATACATTTTCTGACCTGGCATTGTATCAAAGTGTGTCCATCCACCTGATATGCAAAATTAATTAACAATAAAACTCTTGGGCCAATGTAAACCAAACCAATACTTATCACAAATATCGGTATTGGCTTATATGTTATCAATATTGGCCAGTAACAGAAAAATTGTTTTTATAGAGTACATTTCAGATATAGATGGAGTGATTTGCATTCCATTTCCAGTAAAGGTTACTGTTTCAGTGCACTGCTGTCATTTAAGTCAGTAAAAGTTCATTGTTAATCTGTAAATCTCTGCTGCCATTGCATTACTTTGTTACAAATATTTGATAACCTCATTTGAGGGATCAATGTGAAAAATGTTTATCTACCAATATAGGATATTGGAACTGTATTACACTCATATCGGTATCGACTCCAAAAATATCAGTTGGGCTCTACTCTTGATTGTCTAAACTAGCATTGATGCCTTTTAAGACAAATACAAATATACCGGTGTCAACATCTTGCTTTTTTGTCAGATGTTTGTGTAGAGGAGTATGAAGGACGTCCATCATTTTGACAGGTTACAAAACTTAATGTGTCCCCCACGGTGTAATTTTACACACAAAAAAAAACAGCAGAATAATAATTCTCACACTGACAACAGGCAGTTGGTCAAATGATGTAATTTACGGGGCGAGATCATTTTAGTGAAAGCTAGTGTTTCGTTTCGTTTTCTGTCTCTTATCCGGGTCTGGGTCGCGGGTTTGAGCAGGGAGATCCAGACATTCCTCTCCCCAGCCACTTCGACCAACTCCTCCAGGGGGACACCAAGGGACAAGCCAGTCGAGAGATATAATCTCTCCAGCGTATCCTTGGTCTGCCCCTGGGTCTCCTCCCGGATGGGCATACCTGAAACACCTCCCCTGGGAGACGTCCAGAAGGCATGCTGACCAGATTCCCGAACCACCTCAACTGGCTCCTCTCAACGTGGAGGAGCAGCGGCTCTACTCTGAGCTCCTCCCGGATGTCGGAGCTCCTCACCCTATCTCTAAGGTTGAGCCCAGCCACCCTGCGAAGGAAACTCATTTCAGCCGCTTGTTTTCATGATCTCATTCTTTTGCTCACTACCCAGAGCTCATGACCATAGGTGAGAGTTGGGACGTACATTGACTGGTAAATTGAAAGCTTTGCCTTCTGGCTCAGCTCTCTCTTCACCACAACAGACCGCTTCAGCGTCCACATTACTGCCAACGCTGCCCCAATCCGTCTGTTATTCTCCCGCTCCATTTTCCCCTCACTCGTGTACAAGACCCCGAGATATTTGAACTCCTCCACTTGGGGAACAGACTCTCCCCCAACCCGGAGTGGGCAATCCACCCTTTTCTGGCTGAGAAAAATGGCATCAGATTTAGAGGTGCTGATCCTCATCCCTGGGAAGGTCACTGTTCGATGAGGCCATCATGACCACGTAATCTGCACATAGCAGAGACGAAATCCGGAGGCCACTGAACTTGACTCCCTCCGCCGCTTGGCTGTGCCTAGAAATTCTGTCCATAAAAATTATGAATGGAACCGGTGACCAAGGGCAGCCTTGGTGGAGACCAACCCTGACTGGGAACAGGTCTGACTTTCTGCCGCCAATGCAAACCAAGCTCTGGCTCCGACAATACAGAGAGCAAAAGGCCATCTACCCCATACTCGCAGAGCACCCCCCACAGGACACTTTGAGGGACATGGTCATAAGCCTTCTCCAGATCCACAAAACACATGTAGACTGGTTGGGCAAACTCCTATGCCCCCTCCAGTACCCTCATGAGGGTATAGAGCTGGTCCAGTGTTCCACGGCACGGACAAAAACCACATTGCTCCTCTTGAATCTGAGGTTCAACTAACAGTCGGACTCTCTTCTCCAGCACCCTGGAGTAGACCTTCCCAGGGAGGAGTGTGATGGCTGAGGAGTGTGATTCCCCAGTAGTTCCCCAGTAGTTGGAACACACCCTCTGGTCCCCCTTCTTTAAAAGGGGAACCACCACGCCTATCTGACACTCCAAAGGCACAGTCCCCGATCTCCACGCAATGTTGCGAAGATGCGTCAACCAGGACAGCCCTACAACACCCAGAGCCTTGAGGAGCTCGGGACGAATCTCATCCACTCCCGTGGCGCTGCCGCTGCGGAGTTGTTTGACAGCCCCGGCGACCACGACCTTGCCTCAGTGACCACCCGAGCCGCAGATCGCTTGGCCTGCTGGTAGCTGTCTGCTGCCTTGGGAGACCCGCAAGTATTCTTCTTCAGCTTGATGGCCCCTTTCACCTCTGATGTCCACCAGCGGGTTCTGGGGTTACCGCCATGACAAGCACTAGCGACCTTGCTACCACAGCCTCGAGCAGCCGCCTCAACAATGGCAGCTTGGAAAACTAGTGGTGTTTTGGAAATGCCCCTATCTTAAGATAACTTGTTAGTCTGTCCCTCTCCCAGAAGTAAGAGTTGTGTTGATGCTGTACATTTCACCTTATGAAATGAATAATAGCGGTTGTCCAACTAATGGTATTTTGATCGAATAAGAATACATCAACCACTATATCAATTAGGAGACTACAGCCCAAGTCATAGCATTAAT
Source organism: Mola mola (assembly GCA_001698575.1). NCBI lineage: Eukaryota > Metazoa > Chordata > Actinopteri > Tetraodontiformes > Molidae > Mola > Mola mola. The sequence goes on along the minus strand of KV751324.1, from coordinate 5,320,185 downwards.
ATCACAGGAGCCACTGAAAATCACACCCATACTGTATCTCCTGTCATCATTCCAGCCTCCACCATTCTCAGAGGCTCCCTCTGATCCCAGTTTGGTTTTCAGGTGTGATTAGGCCAAAGAGCCTGGCTGCCTGATACTTTTGTGATCGGGGCAGACTTTAGTGAGCAGTCAGACCAATAGCTCCACTGCTAAATGAGCTAATAGTCACTATAGCTTACATCCCATCCGTTGTATAACTTACAACAGATGGGATGTAACAATTTACTACACCGAAATTTCAAAACAGTTCATGACTCTTTGCTCACGAACTAAAATTTAAATTAGACAAATCATAAATGAAAGGGTCCTTTTCTCATACAAAAAGGACGAAATTCTGTAAATTTTTCTTATCTTTTTTATAAAATTAGAGAATGCCTTGTTGTGAGGTAGAGGGCTTATAAACTTTACAAACTGCAAAACAATGTACTTTTACTTTTTATTTTTAAATGAAAACATAAAATACATTTTCAGTCTTAAAGCTAAGTTTTTAACATATGGGAATTAAGCATGAACCTCAACTGAGAAGCAACTTTGCTTCCCTTCCCCTTCCTGTTTCTGCTCCGTAGCTCCGTCCCACCATTTGTGATAGTCATTTTGACATGTTGGCAATGACTTCCTAGTCCTACTGCTGCGGCTGAAAGAGCGTGTTTCTTCTGCGCTTCACTCATTGAAATGATTGGAAGCTGCAAGACACCTCACAGCAGTGTGAAAGACCTCAATTTACAGTATATAGCATCTGCACCGTCTACTAAAACATGTTTTGAGTCATTTAAAACCTCAAAAAATGGACGAATCACGTAATTGAATCAAATTTCAATTGACTTGCAGTGAATTGTTAAGTCCCTAGCAGCCAGTATAGTGACAGCAGGTGTTGGTTACGGTTGTGATATTCCTAAAAATGTATCTTTTAACTTCTAATAAAAAAATTATGCAATTGTATCTTGTTTTTCAAAAGAAATGTGTTTCATTGCATCCTTCATGAGAATTGAATGTCATTGCAGTTCTGTTTCCAGGTAGGTAATGCCATTGTGTCACCATTGTAATTTCATATATACTGCAGCACTTTTATCTGTAATGTCTTATTTGTCATGGACCATACCCAAATAGTGATCATAATAAAACATTTTTTTGTATGCAGTCTTGATACATCACTCTTACGGTTCCAGCTAAACCCTCTGCATGTTGTAAGCAATAAAAACCAGGAGTCAGCTTTCCAACCCCGACTGGTACTGTCAGACCCATCAGATAATTATACTCATCTTCCTCTTCTCGTCTTAATGTCAGTACTTCCTCTTTATGCCCACATTGACAATAACAAGACACTTATGGAATGTAATATGAGCACAGGAATTTGCAGATGTTTGTAAGCCTACACTTAATAGAGATATCAGCAGGCGACTATGGCTTGATAACAGATTTACTCTTTTTTTTCTCTAGGTCTGTACATTTGGCAGCCATGCTTTGGGTCATGGCATCTTCACGTTTGACAGGAGACTTCATCACCTGAGGTCAGCTCTAAGCAGCATGCTGGAACAGCACATCAGCGCCCATCTTTGGAAGTAAGCAACCTCAGAGTTTACATTCTTCCTCAGCCTTTTTGGCTTTGCTCTGCTTTCATGGTGCTTATCCGTCAAGATTTTTGACAGAATCCAAATATTTGGTTACTTTTTCTCTCTGGCATTCTTACATGCCATGCTTTGTTGTACCAACTATGGTAAGACAAAAATATCACATTACAATCCATGGTAAACATAGCAAATTGGCAGATAGGTTCACACTATAAAACTCAATACAGTTAGGATTTAAATTTTTTGGACTTCAATGAGGAAGATCTCAAGATTTCACAGTGCGTTTCTGAAGCAGAGGCAATTGTCAGTTTGTTTTAATTGTTTTAATAGTAATGCATCCCAAATTTAAAGCTGATGTAACTCTAAATCCTAGAACAGTGTTGGCCTGAAATGATACACATTTTGAGGGTATTTGGTAAATTTGGGCAAAGCCTGATGGATTTCAGCTGTTATTTAGCTTTACCTAAGGCAATGCCCATTTTGGATTTCTGCCTGTTGGACTTAATTCTGTAACAGATGCATTCTCACCTTTGACCACTGTTTTGGTTTAGAAGGGCAGAAGAAGATGAAGTAAGGGCAAAAAAGAAGCACTCAATGTGAAACTGGCAAGACTTTTATTAATTTTGAACGCCTCATGCATCCAAACTACAGCAGAAGCGCACTGCACATCCTCAGGTCATCATCAACACATCTTCCAAGTTTGAAGTCAATATGACATGCTTTGAGGGACAAACAGACATACACTTGTCTTCATAGAAGGTCGATTGAAAACAAGGCCGGTCTGTAAATAAAGGGTTAGAATAAACATTTCAGTGTCATCAAGGTCTAACAGTTTTACTCTTAATCTAATCTCTGTTTGGTATATTGATGTATGGAATTTTTATCGTCTTCATCCAGGAAAATACCTCAAGCCACAGATCTTCAGTCTAAACCTCCCTCAGTCAAGGCCATCATCTCCTCGTCTCCCTCATCCACAGCTGCCACTTCTTCCTCATCATTACATTCTAAGATGCGCACAGGAAGTCATATCAGCTCCTCCTTCAAAACGGTGTCATCGTTTTCCTCTTCCAGCCATGCTCCAGGGAGATCTCCGACAGTCATACAACCAGAATATTCTGGGTGCAGTGGTGTTGTTGGCGGTAGCAGCAACGTCAGTGGTGTCCATCTAGTATCTCCCAGTAAGCCTATGGCAGTGCGTCCAATGGCTCCTGGGAGAGCTAAGAATCCAGTGGGACGTCCAAGCAAGCAGATGCTGAAGCTGCGAGAGGAGGCTGCTGCTGCTGCTGCCCTCCGCAAGCGCAAAGCCCCATCCCAGGAAGGGGAACATTCAGGCCCTGACAGGAACTGCATCATCCTCCAGGATCGGGGCCGCCCACCTACTTCTATCTCCTCTTCCTCCACTTCATGTTCCTTTTCTAAACCTCCCATTCATTCACCTCTACCACATGGACAGACCAATGGCAAGTTTTCCCCCAGCAGCAAACCACGTCCCCAGCCCTCCCCCTCGGAGTCCCACTCACCAGCTGCCAAGGCAGTCTGGACATACAGACGACCACATACTCCCCTGAGCTCATCACCCCCAGACCCTTCTTCTGCCACCAACAACTCCCACAATCGGGGTGGTTTGGGGGACTCTGGACTACACAGACAGGGCAGTGGGAGGGCGTTTGAGCACCAGGGACTGGTGAAGAAACGTAAGGGCAATGGCATGGAGGAGCACTCAGCCTCCTCCAAACCATCAGTGCACCGTCTTCCCTCATCCTCTTCCAGCTCTGCCACCTCCACCTCTCCACGCTTGAACTTCTACCCTTGGAAGGATAGTAAAAGCGGGGGGCTGACAGGGGGCGTTGAGAAGAAACTGGGCACACAGAAGGTTAGTTTAATTTTAGATTTTTTTTTTTTGATTAATTGATGAGTCGATCCAAAGAAAATTATTCAACAACTATTTTGATAATCAAATAATCATTTTGGTAATGTTTCGAGCAAAATTATTAAAATTTGGCGGTTTCAGCTTCTTAAATGTCAGGATTTGTTGTTTTTCTTTGTCATATCTGACGGTAAATGGGGAGTCTGGGTTATTAACTATTGGAGTACAGAAGCAATTTGAAGAAATTATTTGTGACTCAGAAAAAATGTGATGAGCATTTTTCACTATTTTTTTGACACTTTATCAAGTAAATGCTTTATTATTTTAAAAAATAATCTGCACATTATTTGTTGATTAGAATGATTGTTAGTTGACACTCTGTATTAATATTAATAGCTAATATAGCAGATTGGTGAACACTGTCTTTTTTTCCCACCTATGGAAGCTTTCGTTACTTAAACAATCAGAAGAATACTTCATGCTTCACACTTTTAGGACAAATCAGTGTCAAATTCAGGTAAACGAGGTGGATGCAAAAACACAAATGAATCATTAGAATCAGTGAGTACTTTAAATACATCAAAATATTGTTGGTGGGCTGGTTTGTACCGCATTTCCTCAAATGGTGACTGGGACTTTTATTGTCATCAGCTGCAGAGGGCACCAGGCAGGGTGATATTAGAGACCAGCTAGAATTCATAACTATACTTGATCATTTTGTAGTATTAAATCTTTGTTGTGTAATTTGGCTGTTAATACATCAATTTGGCTGGGAAAATAACACAGGGCCTTAAAAGCAACATTTACACATGATGAGTAATCCAGAACAACAAAGTGCTGAAAGCATATATTGTTTATTTAAAATGTTCATACTGTGCACATTTTGTTACCACGACTGATCCACCCTGGGTTTTTCTCTGGCCTATAATTAAGCCAGACCTTTATTTGTATCACAGCCACCTTGCCATTATTAGAGACCTGGCTTTTATTTGAGAACACAATCTTTTAACCTTTATCATGTTTATAGTTAGTCCTGCATTAATGATAGACTGCAGTAATACTGTCATGAATGTCTTCTAGGTCTTGAGACTAAGGTCTTTTTGTGATGTTTCTATTGATATTTCTGTAATTATACATTGTAGAAACATGGTTTAAATTACCTATTAATCCTTAGACTCCCCTTATCAGAACTCTTGCTCTATGTGCCTCTTTGCATAGTGTCGTGGGATGTATGGGTCTCAAAATCAGAGCTTGTTCTGTAAAACACTTGTGTATTGGATTATATGCAAGTTCCTTATAGAAGTGAATCCAAAAAAAAAAAAAAATCAAGAAAAACAGTCAAAATGGAGAAAATGACCGTAGACCCCAGAGACATGCCTTGTCACTGTTCTTCGAGAGTGTTGCTGTGTGTTGGAGTTACCCTAAATTACCAAGATTTAGTCTAATCAGTTATTTAATTTAAAATGAGAGCTAGCCATAATGTCATCTCAAGTCATCTGATGCTTCCTCTGTTCTCCTTATTCTGAGCTTTTTTTAAATGAATTTTGTTTTCTTTTTTTCCACAGCCAAAACTGCACCATTAAGTGTGCCTGCCTTACAAGCCACTATGAGGAGCCAGCTCTGCTCAGTCTAAGACTGCGGCAACAGGACTCGTGTCTGTATGTGTGTGTGTCAGCCTGCCTTTGGTCTAATGAGCCGCTGCTCAGGTGTGTGTGCGAGACAGAATGTATGTGCAGTATGGATCTGTTGTCTGGATGAATGTCTGAGGGGAAAAATGGGAGTTGGGGGGGGGGTCGGATAAAATTCAAGAGTATGGATGTAGATATACCTCAAGACCATCCGGTTATGCTGCTAAATTAAATATGTTGGTTTATTAAAAAAAGATTAAAAATGTCCTTTACAATTTGTTTCTGGCTTGTACTTCGTTTTGTTTAAACTGGTGATTTTACTCACAATCAGCATCCTTGAATAATACGGTATCTATTCCATTTCTTTAACTTTGAGTGTCCATTAATTTCAGATTTCCCCAAAAATCAACCTTCGAATCAAATCCCCATTTCCACCTTTTAGGTTTGAACATCGTGAGTGTACATAACATGAGTGAGGAATAATAGAGCCTCTGGTTTCTGCCTAATCTACAGTGCCTTGCATAAGTATTCATCCCTAGAACATTTCCACATTTTGTAGTGTTACCAACTTGAATTCACATCAACTTAAATGGCAATGAGAGTGCTATGAAGGTGCAAAATAAATTTTATTGTGACACAAACACATGGTACAACAAAGCAGTCATCTCTTGGATCTAAGTTCTGATTAATAAGCATTAATAGCTTTGATCTAAACCATTCCATTGTAGTGAACCTCCACCCCAGTCTCAAGTCTTTTGCAGACTGTAACAGGTTTTCTTCGAGGATTGCCCTGTATTTGGCTCCTTCCATATTCCCATCAACTTCCCTGTCCATGCTGAAGAGAAGCACCCCCAGAGCATGATGCTGCAGACACAATGTTTAACGGTGGGGATGGTGTGGTCAGGGATGTGTGCACTGTTTCCACCACACGTAGTGTTTTGCATTAAGGCCAAAAAGTTCAATTTTGCTCTTATCTGACCAGACCACCTTCTTCCACGTGGCTTGTGGCAAATTGCAAGCGGGACTTTTAATGACTATCTTTCATCAATGGCTTTCTTGCCACTCTTCAACAAAGGCTAGATTTTTGTAGTGCATGACTAAAGGTTGTCCTGTGGACAGATTCTCCCACCTGAGCTGTGGATCTCTGCAGCTCCTCCATGGGCCTCTTGGTTGCTTCTCTGGTTAATGCTCTCCTTGCCCAGCTGTCAGTTTTGGTGGACAGCCGTGTCTTGGTAGGTCTGCGGTTGTGCCATACTCTTTCCATTTTTGGATGATGGATTTAATAGTGCTCCATGAGATGTTCAAAGCTTGAGATATTTTTTTTTATAACCTAACCCTGCTTTATACTTAACTTTATCCCTGACCTGGTGAGCTTCCTGGTCTTCATGATTGTGTTTGTACAGTAATGTTCTATAACAAACCTGAGTCCTCCACAGAATATATGTATTTATACTGAGATTAAATTGCACACTGGTGGACTCTATACTATTTCTACGACTTCTCAAGGCAATTGTTTGCACTGGATTTTACTTACGGGTTTCACAGTAAAGGGGTTAATATGCACAACGCTTTTCCAATTTTTATTTGTAAATAATTTTGAAAATCATGTAATACTTCCCCGCCCACTTCAAAATTATGCACTATTTTGTGTTGGTCTATTACATAAAACCCCAATGATATATATTTAAATTTGTGGTTGTAACGTGAAAAACTGGAAAAGGTAAAGGGGGGTGAATACTTGTATGTGTGGCACTGTATAATGTTAAGATCATTACTGGTAGTTGTTGGAGTCATTTCATGTAATTTTATAATTGCCTTTATTTCAGTTTGTATAACAATTTAGTGTTTTAACAGGTGTTGTGGTTAGGTGTGTCTGCAGGGGATTAACTGTTCAGTGGGTTCAAAGTTGTTAAAGATGGAAGTTGAGTTAAATAAAATTGACTGGTTCCTTTATGAAGCACTTTAATGCATTACAACTATATTGATCTATTATGGACTTAATTATGCCAGTCAACTTAAATACTTTGAAGGAACAATTAACCCAAAAATTAAGTTGGTTGTAATCTATTTACAGTGGGGCAAAAAAGTATTTAGTCAGCCACTGATTGTGCAAGTTCTCTTACTTAGAAAGATGAGAGAGGTCTGTAATTTTCATCATAAGTACACTTCAACTATGAGAGACAAAATGAGAAAAAAAAATCCAGGAAATCACATTGTGGGATTTTTAAAGAATTTATTTGTAAATTATGGTGGAAAATAAGTATTTGGTCACCCACAAACAAGCAAGATTTCTGGCTCTCACAGACCTGTAACTTCTTCTTTAAGAAGCTCTTCTGTCCTCCACTTGTTACCTGTATTAATGGCACCTGTTTGAACTCAACTTATCTGTATAAAAGACACCTGTCCACAGCCTCAAACAGTCAGACTCCAAACTCAACCATGGCCAGGACCAAAGAGCTGTCGAAGGACACCAGGAAGAAAATTGTAGACCCGCACCAGGCTGGGAAGAGTGAATCTACAATAGGCAAGCAGGTTGGTGTGAATAAATCAACTGTGGGAGCAGTTGTAAGAAAATGGAAGACATACAAGACCATTGATAATCTCCCTCGATCTGGGGCTCCACGCAAGATCTCATCCCGTGGGGTCAAAATGATCATGAGAATGGTGAGCAAAAATCCCAGAACTACACGGAGGGACCTGATGAATGACCTGCAGAGAGCTGGGACCAAAGTAACAAAGGCTACCATCAGTAACACACTACGCCGACAGGGACTCAAATCCTGCAGTGCCAGGCGTGTCCCCCTGCTTAAGCCAGTACATGTCCAGGCCCGTCTGAAGTTTGCCAGAGAGCATATGGATGATCCAGAAGAGGATTGGGAGAATATCATGTGGTCAGATGAAACCAAAATAGAACTTTTTGGTAAAAACTCAACTCGTCGTGTTTGGAGGAAGAAGAATGCTGAGTTGCATCCCAAGAACACCATACCTACTGTGAAGCATGGGGGTGGAAACATCATGCTTTGGGGCTGTTTTTCTGCAAAGGGGACAGGACGACTGATCCGTGTTAAGGGAAGAATGAACGGGGCCATGTATCGTGAAATTTTAAGCCAAAACCTCCTTCCATCAGTGAAAGCATTGAAGATGCAACGTGGCTGGGTCTTCCAGCATGACAATGATCCCAAACACACCGCTCGGGCAACGAAGGAGTGGCTCCGTAAAAAGCATTTCGAGGACCTGGAGTGGCCTAGCCAGTCTCCAGACCTCAACCCCATAGAAAATTTGTGGAGGGAGTTGAAAGTCCGTGTTGCCCAGCGACAGCCCCAAAACATCACTGCTCTAGAGGAGATCTGCATGGAGGAATGGGCCACAATACCAGCTACGGTGTGTGCAAACCTGGTAAAGACTTACAGGAAACGTTTGACCTCTGTCATTGCCAACAGAGGTTATGTTACAAAGTATTGAGTTGAACTTTTGTTATTGACCAAATACTTATTTTCCACCATAATTTACAAATAAATTCTTTAAAAATCCCACAATGTGATTTCCTGGATTTTTTTTTCTCATTTTGTCTCTCATAGTTGAAGTGTACCTATGATAAAAATTACAGACCTCTCTCATCTTTCTAAGTAGCAGAACTTGCACTATCAGTGGCTGACTAAATACTTTTTTGCCCCACTGTACCTTCATGCTAATAAAGAAAAAAAAGTGTTAGTCGACAAAACATTTCTGGAGCTTTACAACAAAACAGCAGTGCATTGACCTGAACAACAGAAGAAGCTGGGGACTTGCTTTAAAATATCAAAAAAACAAAAAACAAAACTTGTCTCCATACCATTTGCCCAGCCTAACTAAAGCCTGTGAAAGCTGAGAGCCAAAACTGATTTTAAGATATTATTTACACCTGCTATCCATAACGGATAAGGCAAATAGTATTTATCTCATAGCAATAAGTTTAAAGCAGAATGGGTGCCAGTTTGACTTAGACTGTATATAAAGATGGATGTCAGGACAAACTCGTGGGCGAACTCCCCTAAAGTGAACCCTGTCCATCACGATTGCCCCTTGGTGGCTTGCTGTAGTATAGCTCACAAACCCCTCCATTATTTCATGTAGGACTTGGGCCAAAACGATAAACTCAAGATTTTTTCAAAAGGTGGTTTCTGTCATTTTGGGTAGTTCTTATCACACTGATGTATGTTTAGGTGTTCAGTTTTCTGATGAGTTTGGTTTTATTTATTTACGATGTAAAAATGGGGGGAAACAGCATGAGTGACAGCTGAACCCTGCTCGTGATTGGGCATTTGGGTGTATGGGTGGGTCCAGTGCCAGATGGCTGTTCACATATCCTGAATATTTTGAGGAAGTGGAGACTCTTACTGTATCTCTGTCAGTGGTTTGAGTTCTCAAAAATTTAAAGACACTTTTTTGCTCCTATTATTCAAAAGTTGAAATAAATGAACTGACATTTTATTTTCTAAAGATTAATTTCTCATATTTTATGCACAAATTTGTTTAAATCCAAATTGGTGAACCCTTCTGCCAAGAGCTTGTGACGATAATATGATTATTGCACAGCTGTGGTCTGGATGGTTCAAAACTAATGGTCACTTTAGCGACCCAATAACGAAATACCATGGATGTCATAAGTGTTGAGGGAGGGTGCAGTTGGCATGCCACCTGCAGAAGTGTCAAATATGGCTGCTTTCTGGACTAAATAACAATTTCAATAACACAAGCCGTCTCACGTGTGCTGGAGAATTTAACAGTGCATCCAACCAGTGTCACATTTGCAGCTCTCCCAAAGGACCAAATTCAGCTTCTTGGCCTGCAGGATGGTCTGAGAAGGGCTGGTTCACACAGTTTCTGCAAAGTATCAGAGAGCGGCTCATCTCATGGTGATTGTCCTCACCAGTATCTTCACCAGAGTGCAGTTTGTCACCGTAAATGATTTGAGCGGCGAAACACTCACTTTTACTGTCATCTGACTCTTCATAGAAGTGTTGTCTCTACAGAGAGATCCTGATTATACTGTACGGGGCAGAAGTATATAGTTCATCATCTAATAAACATCACTTGTCTGAGTGACCTGTAATTGTGAGCAGTTTAAATTACAGTTGCGGTTTTTGCTGAAAAATTTACAGATTGCATTCCCTCCCTCCTAGAGTCCTGTATAGTGAGCGATAGAAAAAACAATTTTGGAAACTGCTCATCAGTGTTGCACAAATAAAACTTCATTGTTCATTGTGATTTGTGCCATTTACATACTTAAAGCAAATGTTCAAGAAGCTGGCAAAAATTCACCATTGCATTTAAAGTTAAACAGAATGAATTACTTACATTTTTTTATTTCATATCTCCCTCTGGCATATCCACCATTTTTCCGTCTTCACGATGCATGACGATCTAACAGTTTTACACCACTTTTCACAATGTATTGTGGGATACTTATAGTACGCTATATAAGGTTTGACATTTCACACTATGCATCCAAACAGCACTGCACAGGCTCCCTTTACACCTGACATTAAAATGAGTTTCCCGTGATCGGATTACAGTCGATCACGCACGACCATATGAAAGTACAGGTATAAAAATAGAAAAAAAAAAACTAGGACAGATCTGATCTGCCAAACCACGCATTGTGTCCACATTCAGCACAAGTGTAAATGCACAGGCGTCTATGTGGCAACAGTCCGTCCAACAGTTCTCCTGAGCTCTGCGTGCCCGCCATGGGAGTTTTCACAGCACCTGTGCAATGAAAAATGCAAATAACAGCTTAAGAAGGATGATCGTGCAGTTCTCAGCAGGCACGGCCGATATTTGTTAGTCTTCTTTAAATGTTAAAACAGCGAGCAGACTAGAGGAGGACGGGACGGTGTAACCCTGTTGCCACAGATGCATGTTCAGTAGAGCAGCGGGATCGGAGAACGATCGGATCTCCACGTGGACAATGTCAAACGCCATTGGATTGCAATCTAATCATGAAAAAACATGTGTTAATGGAGGAAAACTCAGTCTTTAATGCACCTTCCAGGGAGTGATTTTAAGCACGGCCCAGGACTGACTCGTTGTGATGTCACAAGCCCAACCTCCTGAAATCCCATTTCCCCTGAGCACACACAACAGGGACTTTTTTTGAGAAATGAATGTGAAAACAGCCACATTGTGTCACTCTCATATAAATACTATTCTACACAGAGTAACATTAAACTGGTGGAAGAAGAGAAACACAGTCGAGACTGCAGAAGGACTTTAAATGACTATGAGTAATACACATTCTTAGGAGGTAACACACCTGTCAAACCACACATGGGTGAGGAAATTAAAAACTGAAACTACAAAATGAAGCATCGCGGAGCTTGGTGGACATAATCGTACGGATCTCCTGATGCCCTTAAGAAGAGAAGGAAGCCATGTGACAGAAGCAGTCTCTCTGCTACTGTATGACGGACTCCTGACGGTGGCGTTTCTGTGACAGCTCTGCCTCGGACTAATGTTTCCCTCGGAAGGCTTCAACGGAGCCGCTTTAACTGGTCGGTAAAGTCGGTGAGAACTAGTCAACAATACATCTGGAAATTGACTGACTTTTTCCTTTCAAAACAAACGTCTTGTTCAGCATCAAAGCACCGAAAACATCCGCAAGTTTAAATTCTGTGTGAGTTTTTGCGTAAACGTTTGTGCCGTATCACACTTGTTGTTTCTTACAGGAGAGACGTGACTACGCGTTCAAAACAGGGACGGAACTAGTTTTAATGAACACGCGCAGACCGCAGACCGGAAGTGCGCTGTGTCTCTCTTGACCCGGCTCATCTTCTTCAAGCTTGATTCTTCCTCCGTGACGAGCTGATCATGGAGGCGAGTATCCCCGTGTCATCAGCAGCCGAAGTGGGCAGGTAGCCGGCCAGCTGCATGCGGTCTGACGTGGAGTACAGTCCGCTGGGAGACGGACTGGGGATGAGGGAGTACTGGCTCTATGTGTGGCTGCGGAGGGCGGCAGTGATGGCGGCTCATGTCACCGGTCTGGGCCTGACCCTCACCATCTCCCTGTTGTCAAGACCCGGAACAAGTGAGTGAATGTTCCCTCACACACACACACCATGGTATCATCCAGCAACACATTACAGTCCCCTTTAAATTAATGTTCTATGGAAACAGTGCTCTACTCCTTCCTATTTGTTTTAGATTGCTAGGTATTATAGAAGATCTGGCAGAGGATGCGTTTTAATAATTTAATAGTCACTAAACACTTTGTCTTTATTTGATGTTTAACTTATCTTTCTCTTTGTTGCAGGTTTGTTTTCTTGGCATCCAGTGTGTATGTCTTTTGCGGTAAGTTAACAGGTCATTCATGAGTTTATCTTCTCCATCTGTCAGTTCACTGCACCCACACACACACACGGTGTTAGTTCTGACCTGATCTGGATTTCAGTCATCTGGCTGGTTTTTAAGGCTTCACACTGCCCGAGGCTGAGAAGATGTGAATGTCTCTGTGAAGCTTCAGCTTCTATCATCCTCTGTCACTGTTCTCATTCGAACAATCACTTGAGGGCTGTGCACTTTTTTTTCACAACTTCCAACATACTGTGACACTCCTCTTCAGTCGTTTTCTATGCTGAAGTTTGATCACAGCTCTATTTTCACACACCACATCTTCATATCATTTTGACTATAATGTCATGTAGGTTTTAAATAAAACCAAATTGAAGGAACAGTTCATCCAAAATGAAATTTAAGTCATTATTATTTCCTTCTGCTAAACATTTATGCAACTGACTTTACAGCTGCCACGAGATTGATTGATTTTGGACTTTACTGACTAAAGAAGCAGATAGATAAAGGATGCCCCTTTGGGCTCTTGACATTAAAAGATCATTTACTGTAGAAAAGGCTAGTTTAGAAAGTAAACATGTTTGTGCCTGGCATAAACTAACTAAAGAATGCAGTATATGTTGTTACCACTGTGTGTTCAGTTGAATATTAACTCCTGTAAGCAGTCAGCATACCTTTACCTTCACGCCCTCTGCTCTTTGAGTTCTTCATCCTCTTTCTACTGTGAATAATGGATAGGAGGAAGACTAACAACCGTGTCAGATATTATGTTACCGTCTGACCCAGAACAGGTTAACAGGAGTATCTTGCAAAGCGTCGCTAATGGCGGCAATGAGTCAGCCATAAAATCTTACAAACATCACGTCGCTACTGTCAGAAACTGCTCCCCTTTGAGTTGAAAAGCTCTTGATTGATCTGTTGATCTTTCTGCATGAGTTTAGTTGAAAGAATTAATTTACAGCACACATAATGGAAGGCTTTTTATTAGTTGTTAACAAACACACAGGTCAGGTTTCTTTTACACGGGTTGGCTAGCTTTAATTTCTTGACCGTAACTAATCTTAACATAACATAATCCTTTATAATCCAAAGGGCTGGGAAGTATGAGTTAAAAACAATATCAATATTTTTGGGGACCATATTATGATATACAGTATATGTAGTCTCAAGATAATTCTACACGTAAAGCTCTTCGTCAATGATAGTATGCAACAAAATAAAGTATTTTTGACCCTGTGTAGTTAGGTCTAAACTGCAGCAAAAGCTCGGTTGCACATCCTCAGGTGACCAGTAACAGACCTGCCAAGTTTGGAGTCAATCTGAGGAATCTTTTTTTTTTTGCTACGCGAGGGACAGACAGATGGATGGAAAGAGAGCCCTCATCGAAGGATGTGACAAAAAAGGAACCATTACACAGTAGCAAAACTAAAAAGAGTTACAGTACTCGTAATTAGTATATTTTTTACTGTTGTGTTCATTTTCTCCTGTAAGTGAATGTTGGGCCTGTAGGATATTTTAGGCAGGTGTCCCAGACAAAGGGGGATTGTTTGGCCTCGGCAGAGGTATGTGCTCTCTTGTTGTTGCTATTGTCAGCAACAATATCAACAATAACAACAATGCCAGGAGAGCTCAAAAGAGCCACACCAAGAATGTTTTAAACCTTTAATTCCTACTGAAAACGTAAATCCTGAAACATACAGCAGGTCACAAAGAATTTAAGCCAGTGTTTCCCTAAAATAGCTGGTTTTTATCAAAAGTTATTTACACTGGAGGGAATGATAAATTTCTAGCTATTTTCTGTTATGGATGAATCCACATTTGGTGCTCATGAGAGTATTGTGGGCTACAGGACAGTGTGTCTAATTTATTTGTTGACAAAAGTTGTAATGAACAGGAGGTGTCAAATCAAAGAACATAATGGACCTTTTCTTTATCTCCATCTCTTCCTTTTTGTTCTCTCTGTGTTTCTTTGTTGACGCCCATCATCTGCGTGCCTCTGCAGTACTGTCTGTGCATGACTGAAGGCGTCCTCCTCTTCTCGGCTGAGGTGTCACCCTTCTGCTGCAGGTCTCTGAGGTTTAAAGTCCGTCTCCACTGGCTCTGTCAGTCTCTCGTCCTGATCACAGCAGCCACGGGGCTAGGCTTCATGGTGGCCAGCAAGAACGTGTCGGAGCGCCCCCACCTGGCCACCTGGCATAGTCTGCTGGGCATTAGCACCTTGGCTGCCACCGTGCTGCAAGCATTGTGTGGTATCTGTGTGATCTTCCCCAAGCTGCCGTGTCTGTCCTCCTCTCTGTCAAGGTTGAAGCTGTACCACGCCACCTGTGGCCTGGTGGTCTACCTGCTTGCCACTTTGACTGTGATTTCGGCCATGTTCACAGACTGGTTCCAGGCCACAGTGAAGGGGGTGGCCTGGTGGGCCTTCCTCCTGCTGCCCCTGTTTCCCGCCCTGGTGGTGATGAACCAGATCATTAATGCCTCCCTACCTCCCAAGAAGATCACCAGCTAGGAGGAGTTTCTTTTATTCACTAATTAGCAGCCATATTGGATTTACATTTGCAGCTGCTAACAACAAACTAACCTTGGCCAACAGATTCGGATGCTGGTTGTTCCATTTACATCAAGTGTAGACTGTAGTTAACCAAAGAAAATTTTGGTGACTAAAATGCTTTTTAAATCCCAATCGAATTAAAACTAATCAATGATGGAAAAACCCGCACAGTATTTCTAGATAAATATAAGAATGTTACTGCATTTAATTTGGCAAATTGTCAGAGTACGGAGGGGAATATGGTCATCCGGATCTCTGAAATCATTTGTACTCTCAAACTGACAATTTGTCTTCACAAATTTATACTTGCAAATGATATGAATGTAATTATTTAATCCTTCCTAGCAGCAGGCCAACAGCCTTGGGCAGTTGTTGCAGTCATTTATTAATTGATAAATTAGCAGAATGAAAGAAATACTTTTAGGACACAAAAAAAATATGGAATGACTGGACAAATTAAAAATAAACGTTACTCTGACTGCTGAAGTCCACCTATAACCAAGCATCAACTGGGATAGGCTCCATCCCCTGTGGCTCCAAATAATTGCTGACTCATCATTGTGCAACAGTTTTCTGTGAAGCAGCACCTGGTGGTTGGGGCTGTCTCGCTGTTTGTAGGTGCTACATGAAGTGTTTTAGCATTTAAGCTCCTCTTTTTTTTTTAATTAACACTGAATCAGAATGTCAAAGCAGTCAATCAGTAACAAACACTCAGCGTTACAAAGCTTCTTTTAGCCCATTGTTTTGATTCTAAGGGAGGAAGACATGGTTATTGGCCTAATTTAGCCAATAACATTAAGATATATTAAGCATTTTTTCATTGGTCAGTATCTAGAGTTAGATACTGATTAGTTGCCAACTATCGTGAAAGTTGATTAACCATTTAAATTTTTTTAAGCACAAACATTTGCTTGATCATCCCTTTTGGAAAAAAATGCACTTCATTTGAAACTGTCAGAATTTGTCACAAATTGTTGACCCTATTGATCAATCATTAAAGCAATCTGCATACTTAATTGATAATGAAAATAATCATTATTGGCAGCCCTTTTGATATCGATGTTTGTTGGTGGATGAAATAAATTAATTTGAAAAGTATTTTTCCATTTAACCATTTTTGCATTGTACTGTGATCTGAATAAATACTCTGTTAATTCCTTAGTCAAACTCTCAGCTGAGTTCCTCCATTTCTCCATGAATTCCAGAAACTGACACCACATCAGGCATTACTGAATACAAGTGAGCTAGTGAGTGAAAAAGTACAATCATTTTCCTTAGAAGTAGTATGAAGTGAAATGGAAATACTAAAGTGAAGTCAAAGTACACTAACATTGTATAATGTAAAAAGATATTTTTTAAATTCAACTGCAAATGTGTCTTGGTTAGCAGTGTCATTGATTATTTTCAGTAAAATGTAATCAATCAACGGCTGTTAAGCTGCACAGCACAGCTTAGATGAACCCTTGGTGAGCACCTTCCCTGCTCAGTTAGTGACAGACAGTGATTCACTGGTTTTTGATCAGGAGGTGATCTGGATCAGGATCTAAATTCAGCAAAAGAAAAGATATGGCACTTTTTGATGTTTTCAGTAATGTTAAAAGCTCAAGAGTTATCTATAAATTATGGCGAGTTATAATCAAGTCCAGAATGCCTCCTGTAACTTCAGAACTATGGCATATATCGACACAAATCCAAATCCTACACATGTTTTGAGGGTCAGGAAATTCAAATATAACACTGACACTGGTCTGAAAGCAGCTTTTTGCAGGGCGATTAACATGTTGGTGGGATTGATCAGCCTTGGCAAAGTTTTGCCATTGCTCTTTTCAAGCGTGACTTCATTCTTCTTCCTTTGTTCTTTAAGACCAAAGGCTAAAGCTTTCTGGCCGCCTCTCCCCCTAGTAACAAATATAATGCAAATTAAACCAATTCTATTTAAAAGGGCCATGAGTTCTTCAAATAAAGAAAATTTGTACAAATTACATTGCTTTTGCATCCAAGTCAAAAAAGGTCATGAGCCAAGGTCAAATAAATTTATGTTCTTTGGACCACCATAAATAAACCTCACAGGGCTTCTAGTTTTATCAGGCAATAATCCTCATCTCATTACCCCCCAAAAGATACATATCTACATTTTTAAGACCATTTTGACTCATAAACATAACCACTTGATACTGTGTAAAGAGGTTTTGGGAAGGTTCTAGTCTCACAGACCAAATTCAGGGCAAAGTCATTTATGCCTTATTTCAAGCCACAAGATTCAGGAAACAAAGTGAGACGTTTGAACGTGGTTTTAAACAGTGTCAGCCTGATGTGAGCTTCAGTGCCTTGACTCAGACTCTTTGTTTTATCCTCAGGTAGCTTATGCAAATTTTCAAATCAGTAGTGTTTCCTTGTCCAGTCCATGGCCCTCGGACCTCGAACAGTTGTGTCTGTGTTTTGAAAAATAAGGTGAAAGAAGGATCCCCCCCACAGGCTGGGTGTTTTCACCACGTCCTCTTTGTTGGTGATTGTGTCCACCCACTCTGGGTTAAATACCTGGGTTTCCCGCACTGACCCTCAGAACTGAAGAAGCCTTTCTGATGAGAGGCGAAACATCTTCAAACAAGATAAGAAGTCCAGTTGCTTCCTACTAAACACTCCCGAGATTAAGGTGAAAGAAAATTTCTCATATCTTGGCCTCACTCCTCAAAACGGGAAAAACAGCCAACAGTACACTTTACCTGAGATCATTTCCCGATTGCTCGAGTTGTGTTTGCGTTTCAAGAACTACACGGTGCCAGCTGTTCGATGGCCACGTCTGGCCCATGTATCTGAAACACAAGAACATCAGGTGTTGCGTGCCACCTCTCCCCTCCGGGATTAGGAGGGGGGGTTCAATGTCTCCTAGAGGTCATATTTCATTTTAAAAAATGAGGCTTGTAATATTTATTACAGGTAAATGTGAAATTTACCCGCATGAATACTACATGAATAACAGTCTTTTAGTATCTGATATTGTGATAAATATTGCACCATTTTGTGAAAATTACGTGTAAAAATAAATGATTACATTTGCGTGTATGTATATAATGTATTTCCACGATGCTGACACATTGTGAGCTAGAACAATTAGATCAGAATCTAAAATATTATTTGATTAATTGATTTAAAAATATGCTTTTGATAAAGTTACCAGATTAATGTAGTGGAGCTTAAATGACATTCTCACAGTTGATAAAAGTAAAGTTTTTCATTTCCGACTTAGTCAAGCGAGAGTTAAGGTTTAAACCCGCTTACTCAAGAAGAGAGACAAAGAGTCTTTCCTTGGCTTGTGAATGATGTCCAGAATTCACAACTCGGGGACGTGTGTAAAACATATGTAAAATAGAATGCAATTGTTTGCAAACAGATGTCTTAAAGAGATAGTTTTATAGCGTGTCTCCATGTTAAAGAATATCCTCTCTACAATGGTGTGTCAATCTCTCCCCATCCTTGTTCATTGAGCCTGTTGAGGATAAACCTCTCATACTCATTATGAAACCACCTGCTGAATCGTGAAACATGACCTGTTACCAGTTTACCCGTGGAACGGTTCAGTCAGCTGTTTTAAGCATTTCAAACATTTTCCCAGTTTAAAACATGTTGCCACCATCAAACTCAAAATAAGAAGAAATTTACAAAAGTCACTGCAGCTGATAACAATAAACATTAAAAATAGAAACTCTGGAGTTGTCAGGTCCGTATGCACCGCTTTAAGTTTATTTTCATTAAACATACGCCCTTTGGACTGCTTTTGATTGCGGCTCTTCACATTCACTTGCATTTATGTCTTACACAGCGTCCAAACTTCACACTGTCCTCTCAGAAACTCCTGGTTACGAGTCTGGATTTGAGGGTTTTTCTTCACAGATGAAGGTGACTGAGTTGTTCAATAGTTCATACATGTTGACTTTCACCACCTCCGCTGATGTTTCATCCACTCCTCCACTTGCTAGAGCCACCAACACCTGCTGGGCGTTTGCCAGCTGGGCCTGCTCCTCAGAGACCTGCTCCTCCTCACTTCCTGCTGCTCCTGCTGGGATCACCTGATTAGACGCAGAGGTCATACCTTAACTCATTTTAAAATGCAAAAACTTCTCTACTCTGTAGTATTTTTGTACTTTTGCGCACAAAGCAGAAGTTTTCCGTCTGTCTGAGGAAGAACACCTGTAGTGACATAATTTTTGTAGGTGTGGCCAGCTGTTTCAGCATACAGAAAGCTGGTTGCACTACCCATCCTGTCTGATCTGATTGAAGCAACAGAGCTCCTTACTGTGCGGGAGGTGGAGGGTCGTTCCTCTTCAGCATCCTGCTGCTCTGACTGCGGCTCCACGTGGAGGGTGAGCAGGTGCTCCTGCAGCTCCACTTGAGAGGTGCAGACAAGGGAGCAGAGGGGGCAGCCGAACACCTCGCTGCTCTGGCTCACATGCTGGCTGCTGATGTGCTCCTGCATCTCCTCCTCCCCACCGCACACTGCCGGGCAGCAGGGACATTGCACTTCTGCTGCTTCTGTGCCTGCATCACCAACACACAGCACATCAGAACTTTTATTGATGTGAGTCACATTTATAGGTCGAACACAATGTTTAAAACTGCAGTAAATAAATACAGCACATCACTCCTTCCCTTTTTTTTTTTTGTTCTTCTAGAATTTAGCATGTCTACTGCAGTTGTTAGAGAACCCTGGGTCAGCCATTAGGGGTATCTGTAAACAGCTGCAGTCATCAAACTTCCTTTTCAGTGCAGCAGTCCAATGTTGAAATACAATTAAACATTATCTGTTTCTGATTCTTTAACGGTGTGTCGTGTCATCTAGTGGTCGGGTTGTTGATCGCAAACAACTGAGCCCCCCAAATGGCGAATAACAGTGTGAATGGCTTCATTCCCCTCCGCATGACACATTTCCTCTGTGGTTATTAATCAAGTTCGGGTAGCAGAAACAACACCATTCTTAGTTTCAGGTGGCTGGAATTACATTCCAGATACTTCACACTGGACATTTAAGTGTGCTGCTAATCTTAATGAAAGCAGCACCTCTACTTCTGATACAAACACCATCTTACTTTCAAAACTGTGGAAGATAAGGATGGATAATAGGGACAAAAAAGATTAAGCACACGTTTCTCAACTATCTGCACAA
The DNA here is from genome assembly GCA_001698575.1 of Mola mola. Lineage (NCBI taxonomy): Eukaryota > Metazoa > Chordata > Actinopteri > Tetraodontiformes > Molidae > Mola > Mola mola. The sequence continues at coordinate 5,300,042 of KV751324.1, read as the reverse complement.
GCCTGCTGCTGTTTGGAAACTATATAGTAGATCCTCTCTCCAAACTCCTTCTTTTTTATCTCTTTTCGTTACACAGTCTGTAGTTTCTCTTGGGTGGGATCACAGGAACTATTGTCTTCATTGGTAAACTGCCATGTTTGCTGATGAGTGTCCATCTGACCAAACTTGGGCAAAAATGTTGGACAAGGTAATATTTTAAAGTTTCACGCATGTTAAATACTGTTTGCTGACTTAATTCCTTACTCTGACTCTTTCCAGGAGGTGGGAGTAACAGGTGATCAAATGAAACACACTGGTTATTAGCAATATTGAAAACATCTGGGATAATGTAAACACAGAACTCAACTGAATGTTTGTCAAAGGTCATTTTTAGACAATTTATTGCAGAATCAAAGGGTTGGTTTTATTTTTCACCTGACCCTGACCAAAATAAAGGTTTGGCCAATACTGGAACACTGGTTTTCTAACCAGTGTTATACTGATGACACAGGTACTGTTTAGTTTTATTTAACTCTTCATAATCATCATTGATTAAGATCATTGAAATATGTTAGTTTTATTTCATTCATGATATCAGATTTCTGATTTCTGAAGTTGAAATTTGTCAGATAATTTTGGTCTGAACCTGGATCGAACCTGTGTGGCGCTCACTGTGGTGCTCAGCAGCTTGGTGTCTGGCCAGACTGGCCGCGCTGGGAAAGAACTTGAAGCAGACGTCACACTGGACCAAAGTCTTGAGCTGCCGGGTGTGGCTAGCAAACACGTCAGGATGGTTGGTGCGGTTATGGTACCACAGACCAGATAGTTGCTGTGGCAAAAGACAAAGACACACATGAACACAGTAAAGATAATCAAGACATAAATATCTGTTAAATGTTATGTCCACTCTGGGCTGTGAGGCTACCTGGTAAGACTTGTTGCAGAGGTCGCAGCTGAAGGGCTTGGATCCAGCGTGCGTGCTCTTGTGTTTGTCCAGCACGGCAGCGCTGGTAAACACCTTGTTGCAAGTGGGACACTTGTGGAACTCTTTGGTATGGAACTCCTGGATGTGCTGACGATGCTCCTCCAGCGTGGAGAAACTGAGACAACACTTCTGACAGTCGTGAGGCTCCGACAAATCTGACGACAATTAAATTATTACATTAACATTACACTGTTGTCAGTGCAGCATTCATTCAACATAAATATCTGTTAAAGCAAGAATAAAAATACTAAATGTTGACATTTAGGGAAACAATAACATAGCTGTCTGGCTATGTTTGTGTGGACGAGTGTTGGCTTTAAAGCAGCACTGTGAGGACATTTGGCTAGTCTTCATAACCTTAGAGGCCTGTTTGATGGTCAAAACTTGGTTTAAAGGGTTAGGTTAAAGAGATGAAAATCTTTCTTTATGTGCTGTTCTGACGGACAAGCAGATAGCACACCCACACAAGTCTTATTATTACACATTCCATCTAAAACAACCCCAAAGAGTGATCTACAGTAACAGTACATGCAGTGGTTCAAAATACAATTGCCTGGTATTTATCTTTATATATCGCTGCACTAGACCTACAGAGCTCTTGACAACACTAGGTCTCCAGCACAGTCAGCATATTTATTTATTTATTTACAGTAATTGAATTTAATTGTCCTTGGACTTGACACTAAATTCCACATTAATCCAGATGCTGTGCCATCATGAATCATGAATAGTTTGATTGTGAATCATTTCCTAACCCAAATTAGATGATGACAAACATAAAGTGCTTTTAAGAAGTCAAATAGACTTGAAAGGTGCGAGATAAATGCAAGTCTATTTACAATTTACAAATGTCACAATGGGATTCAGAAAGACAAATTTCTCTTAAGCAGTGTAAACACCACAAGAAAATAAGGCAGATTTTGGGCCTGATTCCCTCTTTCTTATAAAAGTCAGCAAAGGCCCGATTTTGTAATGGTTCTAAAGGTAGTTTTTACAGATTATCCTAAACTGTGAGGTGTGTTAAGAGTGATTTTACCTTCCTCAACCTGCTCAGAAGATCATCAGGGCCACCCTGATTTGAAATTATAAATATTAAACATGTTCAATATTCAGGATCAGAAATCGTGTAGCGTGGGAACATTGGGGACGGCCGAGCATGCACTCGGATTGTGGATTGTCATGGTGAACATTAGCCAATAAGGAAGCAATCTTACTGAAGAAGGAAGCACTGTAACAGCTATGACGACGATGAAACACAAGGTGAAATGGATGTGAGAAATGGGAGGACCCTGTCAATTTGTGGCAACAACACGAGTCGAACTGACAAGAATAGGAGCTGGAGTGAAATTGCTAGCATTTAATTGCACCTCATTTAGCTTCCATCATAATCTTGACCTGACGATAGATTCATTGTTTGTGTTTGTGTATAAGTATGAAGAAGAGAAATGTTATTTGATGTATGCGAACGAACAACATGAACGAAATATACAAACCAAATTGTTAAATTTGTCATTATTTGTCATTGTGTGTTGGGTCTCACTTTAAAATCAGTTAAGGTTTTATAAATACTTTACTGCATTCCAGCCTTTAGAATTGGGTTCGGGGTGGGGTTAAATGTTTACTATAGAAGGGGCTAAGGATGATTGTCCACACAAAGACAGAGATATCAATGTGTGTGTGTATTCTTACTATGGAAGGTATGCAGGTGGACAGTGAGTCCGCTGGCCTGGCTGTAGCCTTTGCCACATTCTCGACACACGTAAGGCCGGTCTCCAGTGTGTGTTCGCACATGTCGCGTCAGTTCAATAGACTGAGCGAAGACAGCCTTACAGTACTGACACACATACATCTTCCCTAAAGACACACACACACAAAAAAAAGAAGTGAATAATGAACAAAATTCTCTGCATCCTTTTGTTCATGCTGTGCAGCTATGACTGCAACACCTAACATGGAGAGACCTTTGGTTAATATTGTGGAGTATATATGCTCATGAGAATATCATGAGCATGTCAGAGTGAGGCATAAATAGGCGTAGTTCTGCATGGTCCAGGACAGGAAAGATCTGCAGTGGCTGGTTAAAACCATCATTCAGTGAAATAATATATTTTTAGATGGACATATCTAGCTTTACCAACAGGCGTGGTGTGTGCGCGTTACCCTCAGAGTGTTTCTTCTTAGTGTGGTATGCAAGTGCAGCGGCCACGCTGAAGTTCACGTCACAATGTTTGCAGTGGTAAGGTTTCTCCCCTGTGTGCAGTCTCATGTGATTCTTCAGGGACGAGTTGGCACCAAACTTAGCACCACACTCATTACAAGCAAAGGGTTTCTCATCGAGGTGCTCAGTGCGCCTGTGGTAAATCATGCCTGAAATATGACATGAGGGGGAAGAAGCAAGACAGTTTAATCTCAGCGAAGTGGTCAGGTTTAGAATGTAGCTCCACCATGCTTAGTGTCTGATGTTCCAGGTATTACTCTCTGTGCCCTACCTGATGGGTGAGCAAAGGTTCGCCCACAGAGATCACACGCCACCTTCTTCCTTAATCGTGTGGTGTTGCGATGAGCTTCGGCCTTGTGCCGCTGCAGAGCACGCTGGTTGGGCAGCTTGGCGGGGCAATCTGAGCACTGCTCCTCATGCTCCTTGGACATGGAGCAGCGCTTCATATGGACCAGCAATCGACACTTGTAGGCAAAGCCCTTCTTGCACCAGCGGCATGAGTAGGACTTGGAGGTGGGGGGAGAAGAAGATGAGTCCGCCGTATCATTCATAATTTTCTTGTTCTCTTCTTCCTCCTCCTTACCGATGTCTTCCTCTCCCTCATATTCATGCTTATCCTCACTTGTGGTACCCGCCTGGTTTTCTGAGTCAGCTGTTAAAATGGAACAAAAAAAGAAAGACACAATTCGAGCGACAATCATGGTGTCTCGGCAACAAGAGATTTAGGAAATACTATGGTTTTGGGGCTGTGTCCACTGCCGGCACAGAGGGTGTATTTTTAGGCCATGGTAGGCCAAAATTTTGCAGGATGTTTTGTTTCAAATTTCACATGCACATTTATTTGATGCAAATATATTCATTCATTCATCTGCATTGGTTTTGTGTCTTCTTCCATCATGTAACAAAAACACTGTGCTTTATACTGCACAGAACTCATACAGAGAGATACATTTATGTCAGCGTTAATGTTTTAGTGCCTTTACTCGTTCATACTGGTGTAATATATTAAGTTATTCTATATTCTAATGTGTTTTATTGCTTCAAATTTCTGTATTCTGTACAAAGACAACAGGCTCACTTAATGAGCAAAGACAGTATCCTGTGTGGATTTCAAGGTTTAAGAGTGTCATCATCACATTGTAGCACATGATAATGCTTAGTGACGTAATCGTGTTTTGTGACGTTCTGTGTGTGCATGAGTTTGATATGGGTGGGGGTGGGAACTGTTGGGATGAGGGGTCTTCAGTGAAGACTGGCTTATATTTGGTGCGTTGGGGTGGAGTGGGAGGGTTTGTTGCCCAAAGCAATATGACATGTTTGCAAATTATATCCAATGTTATTTTTTCTTGTGCTGTATATACTTTTTGTATATACAGCATTTTGGACAGAGTGCAGAGTGACAGAGATAATATTTTACGTTCCAGCAAGATTTTAGTTGGGTTTCGCAGGACCAGTGGGATCTCAATTCCAATGAAGTTCTCACACAACTGTGACTGACTTGTCAACAAAATCTTGGATTTTGGTCTTCTTTTTACCTCCAGTTTGGAGTTCCTGTGGCACCTCTGTGTTCCGTTCCGCCTGCTCCAGCATTGAGCACAAAGGTGGGGGGAAAGTGGAGGGAGATTTCTGCTGAACGGTGCGGAGCAGCTTGAGGAGAACTCCCTCACTGAGCTGCCCTTCCTTCACTTTGCTCAACAGCCTCTCCAAAGCTAAGCTGGGCTCCCCCTCCTCAAAGCACTGACACAAAACCTGGTAGGGGCAGAGACATTATATTACAGTCCTCCTTAACTCCTCAAATCATATGTCTAAAGTACTGTGCATTAAATATAACATAGAGACTTCAAATTAAAAAGCGTATTTTCCTGTCATGCTTTGAACGTGGAAAAAAGACAACTTGGACAGACAACTGTGTTTCCAAGTGATGGAGTGGTCCCAAAGACAGCATTAGTACAGTAGCATGGAGTACAATGACTCCTGAACCAACAGAGTCCACCTGCGTCTGGATCACTAGACTTTCCATACATCCGGACTCATAGAATCCACGGACTCTGGGACTCATGGATGTTTTATGCATTCTAAATGAACTGTTGTTATCATGTTTTTGTGTTCTGTACAAGTGACATTTATTGCACGTCTGTCCGTCCTAGGAAGAAGGATTCCTCCTCTGTGGCTCTTCCTGAGGTTTCTTATTTTCCCTGTTTAGGGTTTTTTTTTTAAAGTTTTTCCTCACCCGGTTCGAGGGTCTAAGGGCAGAGGATGTCACATCTGTACAGTTTGTCAAAGCCCAGTGAGATAATGTGTAAATTGTGATTTCGGACTATACAAATAAAATTTGATTTGATTTGATTAGCAACATGGCTACTGCTAGCAGCCAGGCTACTTTCCAAAGCAAGAGCAACCGAATGAATTCCAGTACAATCTCAATTCTGTCTTCTTAAGCTGTTATTTATCACAGAGCAAAAGTCCAGCTCTTTCCATCAAATGAATGCCCGTCGCTTTACTTTAAATTCAATCACTCTCTTTCTTTGCCTTCTCCATCAATGGGTTCTTTTCCTTTTGACAGTTAGAGTTTCCACAGTTATTACCTCAGCCAAGGAGGTTCATCAAGGACAAGATCACACAGTTGATGTTGTAAAAATACATATATTTCAAGAGTCCATGTGCAGACTTCTTCCAAATTGCATCTTCGGTACCATTTTACATAGTTTCATTTTTTGGGGAAAATTTGCTAAATTTAATAAACTGATATTTAGGAAACTTAATTTTAATGGATCTGAAAAAAGCTCAGTGGCAAAATATGTGTTTTCTGTGTGCTCTTTTGTTCCAAAGATACTTGTGGGTGGTGATCAGTGAGAACAATACCTCTTCCTCCTGAGGCTCAGTAACAGTTAACATACCTTCTTTGCGCCAAAAATGAAGCCTTTAATGTTCCATTAAAAAACACGCCTAGTGACAGCACGAATAGTATAATGAAAGTGAGACAAAGAAACAATCTAAATGCTGATGGTTTCATTTTTCTTGGCTATTACAATATAAATATATACACAATTTACTTCAGTAGTTCCAAGTAAAGTTGTCAATTTCCTCTTCAATATGAAAAACTTACAGGAAGTATATACTGTATAGTGAATTCATTATGAGATCCAATTCAATAGTGAAAATTTTGTGGGCTTATTTAAAAGAGCCCGTGGTTGTGCAGTACTGTGTCTGCATCAGTAACTCCACTGCTGTTGGTCAGGGAAGGGTGTAGACAGGTATGTATTAATTCCATCCCACTTTGTGTCACATGATTCTTTTCAGTCATTGTTCCATTCAGAAAACTAAAATTTATATCATGAAATACTTAAGGGTCAAGCATGACTACTATGAAAGCGTCTTTTTGAAATAGAACACCAGAGAGACATGCACTCTTATACCCTTTGCATCCATCTCTTCCATCACATTTCTAATTTTCCATCCAATAATACTGTTTGTTCCCTTGGAGATATTATTTTCCTTACATGAATTAATTACCAGTATTACTTTTTGTATTTACTCTGTAAAATACATCTACTTCTTTACTGTTCTTTACTGCTTTAAAATGTTTGTTTGAGTACAAATTAACTCAACAGGGCACCTTTAGGACCTAAGGACTGGGGGAACAGTTCTAAGTTCTACCTGTCTCTCCTGTTCTTCCAGGCTACTCTGTGCTGCCTGGCTCAACAGCTCGCGGATAGACGACATGCTGGTGAGGAGCTCCGCAACATGCGAGAAATGTTCCCCATTATCTGTCTCAGGGTCATTGGTAACCTCAGCTGCCATCCTGCTGCTTTCTTCCACAGTGCTTTCTCTTTTTGAGGAGATGGCTGCTTTAAGGTCTGCACACACACATACAAACACA
>KV751324.1:5278523-5292930 GCA_001698575.1 Mola mola | reverse complement strand
ACATTGTTGATTTGCATATTGTAGAATTGTTGAACTCTAATGAATATTTTCATTATCGATTAATCTTATCATCACGATGCGAAGAAGTGTATGAAACATAAATAATGTGAAAAATTTCTCATTGGTTTGTCTGTTATTAGCCTACAGTCCACAATTTTGGATTAATCTTCCTCTATTTTTTTCTGTGACTTCCTATTGGCAGTGGCTTTAATTGATTAAGCTTTGAGCTTTCTGGGGTAGGAAACCCTTCCAAAATCCCATTTGTGGACTTTAGGTGAAGGGTCAAATAATTCTATCTCATCTGAATTTCAACCAATTTGCGTCTAACTTACAAAACATGTCTATATTGTCAAGATTCAACCTCAAAATAAGTTTGATCCTGAAGACTCAAAATTAAAATAGTCGATTTTGTAAAACTTGCTATATCTGTAGCTCCTCTGGGCAGAATTCTTCCAAATTTCAACTGAGGTATCTTTTTAGCTATTAAACCTGACCTGTAGACTCAGAGTGCTCCACACAGGTTCTTTTACATGCTGGTTCCTCTGCATCTTCAAGGTCCGCCTGACAGTCATCCATCTTCGGTTCAGTCACCGGCTCTGCCTTGTCTGAAGAAGATTGGAGGTCCTTGGGTGTGGATGATCCTTCTCGGTTCAGGCTCTGAGATTTGTTGATCAGCGTTAGGGTCGGGGGATGTGTGGAAAGGACTTGAATTGGAGGTTGCTGGTTGACAAGGTTGGTGAGGATATTTTTGAATCCCACGGCAACGTCGAACATCTGAAGGCTGTCTGCTGCAGCCACAATGCGGCTGACATTATGTTTGCCCAGCGGCAGCTTGCCAGTGTACACCATGTCCAGCAGACAGCCAAATTCCTGTGAGGAAACCATGGTGGTGTCAATGGAGATTGTGTCGGAGCCATGCAGGAGAGACCTGACGGAGTAATGTCATGAGGATTATTATAAATTTGTTCCATGATCTTGAAAAAAAAGAAACATAATAGACATTGTGCAACAGGGTACAGTGGGTGTCAGCTATTGCATTAGCTTAATAACACAAGATGAACAACATGGAGGAATTAACTTAACATCAAACCAATCAATATAGCTGTGACGCAAATTTCTAGAGGTATAAACATGAGATTTGACTAGAGTAAGACTTCTGTAATTAGAAAACACTTGGGAGAGTGCAGAACATCGCCAAGGCAAGCAAAAATGTTGTTTTTGTATTTACTCTGTAAAATACATCCACTTCTTTACTGTGTTTGCTTTAAAACTTTTGTTTGACTCTTATATTGGAATTGTAAAGAATGCTTTAAAAAAAATTCCAGACAGTGATCCAGATCACCAAAAAAGCCTAATTAATTGTGCTTTAGGCCATTTCCCATCATTTCTGAAATTGTCATCAAAATCCATCCATTACTTTTAGAGTAATCCTGTTAACAAAAAAACTAAAAAAATGGCAGCAAAAACATGACCTCCTCGGCAGAGGTAATTAACAGAAACAATGAAAAACATGGGAGATGAGTGCTGTGACACCTGACCTCAATATAACATTTAGATGTAAAAATCACTTTTGACCTGGTAATATTTTGGGAAAAAAACAAACAGATAAAAACCGGTATTCTTGGGCCCTTTGAAAAGATTAAATTGTGCACAAACACTATTCACACTGTTTTCAAAATAAAATGCAGAGTTGTTTTAATGGTAAGCGTTCCTTAAAATCATAGCCTCGCTTATAAGCCTTACTATAATAGGACATGAGACTAAAGTTGCTTTAATACAGTTAAAACTTGCTGTGATAAGACCTGAGACTTGACTTGGTAAGACATGAAATGCAACTTGTTGGACTTTCCAAGTTGAGACTTGATACTTGTGCCATGAAAGGGAGCTGCATCTGAGAGTGCGAGGGTCTGCACTCTGAACGTCGTGTTGTTGATGAAATTATAAACCTGCATGCAACTGATTATAAAATAGTTTTCAGATTACTGTTTTTTCTGGAGCTTCAGAAGATATGAAACTGAAAGCTCCCGAAGAAAACAAGTGAGGGTAAAGTGAGGTAAAATGTCAAAGATCAATATTTTGTTGTCCACAGCACCTGAAGAGCATGCTTGAGGCAGCTAGAACCACTTTATGTGCCCGGTGAGCGCTGTCTCCCACAAGGATGGTGCAGTCACAGAAGTGGCCTTCCTTCCTCAGAGCCGACAGCTGCTGCATCAGCTGGCTGCTGTAGTTGGGAAGCTCCATCATTTTTGTGTAATGGGCCGGATGGGGAGAACGCTCCGTTCTCTCCTATGTGGTTTTTAAAAAAAATCCTTTATAGTAATCAGCAGAGATGTACAGTTTTTTTAAGTAACTACAGTATTGTGTAAATTTGATCATTATGGACAACAGCTCAAAAAATTTTAAAAACACATTTCAAAATATTAGAATATACCACTGTTATGCTATAATCCATAACCTCACTATAGTCTAACATTCGGAATTCAATTATGGAAAAAAACAAAAAAAACCTTTACCATTATGTTCTACTTTTTCAAGGTACACGAGTGCCTGTGTCTATGTGTGTAAAACATATATATTACTGCATATAATGTAGTTGATGTGGTAGTTCCAAATCTTTAAGACCTACTAGACAGTGCCATGGCAGCAAAGCAAGTACCCCCTTCAACATCAGTTATTTACATATTGCAAATATGTTAGTCAATTTCACAATATTAACCCCTCCCTCAGAGCTTGGAGAGGGAGCAGGGGATGTAATCATATCCATCTGTCTGTCTGAAATTTCATTTAAGAACTATAGCACCTTTTAACTTGAACATTTTACATAAGGTTGTGACCATTTCAGTACTCCCTGAAGCTCACCTGGATCTGGATTCTACAACTGTTTCAAGAAGTCACCATTGATAGATAGGGCATATTTTGTTATTTTGACTTTAGAAAAAGGCAAACCACCCAAACCATTCCCATCAAATGTTTTAGTGTGATCCGGATCCCAGGATTCTTCTGGTTGGGAATAAACTAAACATTACATGAAATGGTTTTCTTCCATGTAAAACATAATATGTTTATATTATAGTATCATACTGATTTTCTCTTCAAATTAACATATCTTGTATACAAAGTCCCTATGTACTTATGCAGTATTTCAGTCATGTCAAACGAAAAAAAAATGATATCAGAGGGATTGAGTATTTATACTACGATCACATGGACTTGAAAATTCTACATTTCTACTTCATTTATCCATTGCAGTAACTTGTTATAATGAATGTCATGTCTTCTTTTGTTTTTTGAATCTCGCTAGGTGAGCTGGACAAACTATCAAAGTACCCCTGGTGGAGAATCACACGACTATGAGAACTTCGTGCTCAAAATCCAATCGTGCTAATATGGTTAATATGCAGGTTTTGAGCGCAGCATATAATCTTCACAAATACTGGCTAATAATTCTCATGCAGCTTCGTGTCTGTACCAAAAAGCAGCCCCTCGTATGTTTTCTAAAAGAGCATCGTCAGATTATATTCTTTAAGTACCCGCGGATCCTTTACAACAATTAAAATGACAAAGCCAAGCGCCACTGTAAACCCTAATGGTGACGGGTTTTCAGCTAGTAATTGCTTACAAACTAAATTCTCAGTCATTAGCTTTAGCTTCAGATGCTAATTTAATATAGAAAGGGTATAAATGTAAGGTCAGAGAAGTTCGACAAACACAAGCACTGCTTTGTGCTGAAAAACAACCCATAACGAGCATCCAATACGCAGCTTCCAGTCAATGGTTGTCTTTACCTTGAATAATTCAAACGATCCGTTTCTTTATTTAAACCTGTTCTCTGTACAAATGTTTCTAGCTCGCAATAAAGCTTAGTCGTTTTGAAAATGGAGACACACCTTACGGGAAGCGAACTGGGACTATTCTAGTTAGCGAAAGACAAGCATTAATCTGTTTGAGTCGTACTGAATTTTTTATGAATAGACGGCCAATAGCTGTGTTCAACATATGACTGCATATTAAAGTCTTTTTAAAAAATCTTTATTTAGGCCTATGTCAATGGGTTAACCAAGAGCTTAATAAACCCCAAGGAGCGCAGACCCACTTTCTCGCCTCTGCCTCTCAATCCCACTCTCTTGTCCCTACTACGCAACATAGGCTGTTAATATTCAGGTGACAAACAATGTAAAGTTTGTACAGAAAAATGCCCCTGAATGAATTATATCGATGCTGATTTTACGAGAAGCCATTTTTAATATGACGTCCTAGTGTTTCTTGAGTGTTGTGTTTTTACGTACACATATAGGGAATTATTAATATACAATGCAATATTTTCCCTGGTACATGCAGTATTCTTTCAATTCATGCAATCTGTGTAGTTTTAATATGATGTATACATTGTCATTATCAAGTAACTGCTAAAGTATAAAGCACCTGCTGAGCTCAATCTCTAAAAATGACCAATTACAATCAATAATAATGATTATTTTCTGATTAACATTAATCCAGGTTAAGCATAGACTAAATTTTCAATCAAAATGTTCAGACTGACAAAGAACTGTTGTGAGTTGTGTTCAGACGACCCAAAAAACAAGAGAACTGAAGGATGGAATTGGATTTTAATGCTGACCCAGCATCCATACTGTTGCTATTCTCTTTTATTATTATTATTATTATTATTATTATTATTATTATTATTATTATTGTTTTTTTTTTTGGCATGCTACCCCCTTGTAAATTCTGTCCTAGTGACATCTTTCAACTATCAGTCTGAGGCAGCCAATTTTACATCTATTGTTCAAAGAGGAAAAGCTGTTTTGGACTGTATAATAATCCCCCTCATGTATGTTTGGATTTTTTTACTCACTATAAAGTGATCACCTCATCCGAGCTCCTGGATAACAACAGTAGCTGTACTGACTTTATTGGGGGGGAGATTAAAGCTACTGGATGTTGAAATTTAAGATTAATGTTAGTAATGAGAAGTATTCTTCCGAAATTGCAAATGAGAATGAAGTTCATACAACTGAGAGACCTGGAATATTTCTAGTTTTTCAAAATCTAAGATGTGTCAAATTGCATTGTTGGAACTTATTACTAATTTAGTAGGATGTAAATAAAAAAAATATTAATATTGATCATTTTCATATGATGAGTAAAGAAATTTAATGCAGTGTTTAAATCTTATCTGTCTTTTAGGATGAAAGGGACATTCAAGAAAATCAGCATGGCTAAACCATACTGAAATGCAGAACTCAGAAACCTATGGCGCAATAACAGAGAGGCTGAGAAGGCATTTCTAAAACTTAGGGACCCACTTATTAGACGACAACTGCAGGAGCAATACAGGCAAACTCGGTTTATTTTTGATAAAACTTTAAGGATCTGTAAAAGTTCAGAAGAGTCCCAGTCTTTAAGTTAGACCAATCACAAAGTAAAAACTGGAAAACAATTTTGGAACGAAATAAACAAACTGGGTACCAAGAAACTGAAAAAAATTCCAATGGAAGTCGTATTAGATAATGTTGACAATGAAAGTAAAAGAAAAGGATGTGCTCGGAAAATGGCGAAAAAACTTTTATATTTTCAGGAAAGCATAGCTCATATGGGTTTGATGATATGTTCCAAAGTTATAACTGGACTAAGAAAGGTAATATGGGGATCGCTATGAGTATATCAGGATTTACATGAAATTTACAGTAATATTGAATCATTATATTACCATAAAAGAGATTAAAAGCACTATCAACAATGCTAAACTGAATAAAGCAACTGGAATAGAGGGTATCCCATAACATGTCGTGGAGTGTTTAGTAGGAAGCAATTGAAATTCTTATCTTGTTTGAAGACGTTTCGCCTCTCATCCAAAAGGCTTCTTCAGTTCTGAGGGCCAGTGCGGGAAACCCAGGTATTTAACCCAGAGTGGGTGGAGGCAATCACCAAAAATGAGGATGTGGTGAAAACACCCAGCCTGGGGGGCGATCCTCTGGCTAGGCATCATGCGAGTCGTTAAGGTCACATGAGCCCAGGTGTGAATCACTCGAGAGTGTTTGCCCCTCACCCCTGGTTTCATGTGACACCTTGGGATCACATGGCCCCAGGTGTGTATGAGGGTTAAACTGCCTGGGGAGGGCTCCCAAGACAGCATTGTAGGTTGCAAACAAGTGGTGTCTTAGTCCACCACCTCTGTTTAGAGAAGGTTTCTCCAAGTGGACATAGATGGGTGCCATGCGTCTGTGGAGGGGCTGTTTGGTTTCCCCTATATAAAGGTCAGCGCACTCCTCTGTGCATTGAGCGGCATACACAACATTATTGAGCTTATGCCTGGGTGTTTTGTCCTTGGGGTGGACAAGTCTCTGTCTTAAGGTCTGGCCCGGTTTGAAATTAACTCGAATTTTGTGATTTTGTAAGATTCTTCTGAATTTTTCCGATAGACCTGCCACATATGGGATGACCACGTTCTTCCGTTTTTCACTTTCTGCCTCGGGTGGTTCTTTGTGGCGCCTTTTGGACGATTTGACAAAGGTCCACTTCGGGTAGCCACATGTCTGGAGCACTGTCTTGATGTGTGTCAATTCCTTCTGTTTTCCCTCTGTGCTTGAGGGAACCTTCTGGGCCCGGTCTTTTAGTGTCCGGATTACCCCCAGTTTGTGCTCCAGTGGTGGGAGTCAAACAAGAGGTACTGCTCTGTGTGTGTGAGCTTCCTGTAGACCTCGATGCTGTGGTTAACAAGAGACACCGCACAATCCAAGAAGGGCAAACTATTATCCTTCGTATCCTCCCTGGTGAACTTGATGTTCTTGTCCACTGCATTTATGTGTCGAGTTGAAAGCCTCCAATTCTTGAGTTTTGATTTTGATCCATGTGTCATCCACATATCTGAACCAGTGGCAGGGAGTTGTTCCTGTGAAGCAGTTCAGAGCCCTCTCCTCCACCTCGTCCCCCACGATGGGGGACACTGGAGAACCCATGGCACAGCCGTATTTCTGTCTGTAAGAAACTTTCATCGTATTTGAAGTACGGCGTGGAAAGGCAAAGGTGCAGAAGGTCGCAAATTTGGTCAGGGTTGAAGTTAGTTCTGGTGTGTAGAGAGCTGTCTTGTTGTAGACGTTTTCTAACAGTGTCTACTGCATCACTGGTAGGTATGCACGTGAAAAGAAAAGTAACATTAAAGGAGACCATGGTTTCATCCAGTGGCAGAGTGAGGTTCTGTACCTTCTTTGTGAAATCTATGGAGTTTTGGATGTGGTGTGGTGTGTTCCCCACCAGAGGGGACCGGAGAAGTGTTTGGCGGTGTTTTAGGTCACCCAGTTGATGCTGCTGACAATAGGTCTGAGTGGCACTCCTTCCTTGTGGATCTTGGGGAGACCATAGATGCATGGAATGGCCTCTCCAGGGTACAGACGATAATAGGTAGGTCCCTTTTTTAGACCTCATAAGTCTCACGGCTGCTGAGCAGTGAGGTTATCTTGGTGTAGTAATCTGATGTGTTGAGGATGACGGTGCATCTCCCTTTGTCAGCTGCAAGGATGGTGATGCTTGGATCCTTGCTCAGTGCCGAAATCGCCCTCCTTTCTTCGATGGTGATATTGGAGGGAGGTATTTTTACACTGGCGAGGGTGGCTGACACTTTTCACACCTGGGCTCATGTGACTTTAATGACTCACATGATGCCTAGCCAGAGGATCGCCCACCAGGCTTTCAACCACGTCCTCACTTTTGGTGATTGCTTCCACCCACTCTGGGTTAAATACCTGGGTTTCCCGCACTGACCCTCAGAACTCAAGAAGCCTTTTGGATGAGATGCAAAAAGGCTTCAAACAAAATAAGAAGTCCAGTTGCTTCCTACTAAACATTCCAAGATTAAGATGACCTGGATGACTGAGAACATTCACGGACATAATCCCATAAGAAGGTTTAAATTCTCCACATATTCTAGAAGTTTTCTTCCATATAAAGGCATGTTATAAAAATGGTACAATCCCATCAGCATGGTGTAAGTCTATTATTAAATCTATAGCAAAATCATGGAAAGATGACCCCGGAATACCCCTCAATTAGAGAGGCATCAGTCTCCCAAGTACAGTACACAAATTGTATTTGAATATACTAAGTAACAGGCTGACACAGTATTTGAAAATGGGACAGTAACTTGTTGATGAGCAAAATGATTTTTGAAAAAAGCAGGCCTGCTATGACCACATCCATTCATTATTGTCTATTATTATAATGAGAACTGGCCACTTTTGCATGTTTTGTTTTGTTTTGTTTTGTTTCGTTTTCTGCCTCCTGTTGCCCCCGCTCCGGGTCGCGGGGGCAACAGCCTGAGCAGGGAGATCCAGGGGACATCCAGACGCTCCTCTCCCCAGCCACTTCCACCAACTCCTCCGGGGGGACACCAAGACGTTCCCAAGCCAGCCGAGAGATGTAATCTCTCCAGCGTGTCCTTGGTCTGCCCCGGGGTCTCCTCCCGGATGGGCATGCCCGAAGCACCTCCCCAGGGACCTGACCAGATTCCCGAACCACCTCAACTGGCTCCTCTCAAGACGGAGGAGGGGCGGCTCTACTCTGAGCTCCTCCCGGATGTCCGAGCTCCTCACCCTATCTCTAAGGCTGAGCCCAGCCACCTTGTGAAGGAAGCTCATTTGGGCCGCTTGTACTCGCAATCTCATTCTTTCGGTCACTACCCAGAGCTCATGACCATAGGTGAGAGTTGGGACGTAGATTGACCTGTAAATTGAAAGCTTTGCCTTCTGGCTCAGCTCTCTCTTCACCACAACGGACCGCTTCAGCGTCCGCATCACTGCCGACGCTGCTCCAATCCGTCTGTCAATCTCCCGCTCCATTTTCCCCTCACTCGTGAACAAGACCCCGAGATACTTGAACTCCTCCACTTGGGGAAGCGACTCTCCCCCGACCCAGAGTGGGCAATCCACCCTTTTCCGGCTAAGAACCATGGCCTCAGATTTAGAGGTGCTGATTCTCATCCCTGCCGCTTGACACTCAGCTGCAAACCGTCCCAGTGAGAGCTGGAGGTCACTGTTCGATGAGGCCAACAGGACCACGTCATCTGCAAATAGCAGAGACGGAATCCGGAGGCCACCGAACCCGACTCCCTCCGCCGCTTGGCTGCGCCTAGAAATTCTGTCCATAAAAATTATGAACAGAACCGGTGACAAAGGACAGCCTTGGCGGAGACCAACCCTGACTGGGAACGGGTCTGACTTACTGCCGGCAATGCGAACCAAGCTCTGACTCCGACAATACAGAGATTGAATAGCCCGTAACAAAAGGCCATCTACCCCATACTCCCGGAGCACCCCCCACAGGATACCTTGGGGGACACGGTCATAAGCCTTCTCCAGTTCCACAAAACACATGTGGACTGGTTGGTCAAACTCCCATGCCCCCTCCAGTACCCTCGTGAGGGTATAGAGCTGGTCCAGTGTTCCACGGCCAGGACGAAAACCACATTGCTCCTCTTGAATCCGAGGTTCAACTAGCAGCCGCACTCTCCTCTCCAGCACCCTGGAGTAGACCTTCCCAGGGAGGCTGAGGAGTGTGATTCCCCGGTAGTTGGAACACACCCTCTTGAAAAGGGGGACAACCACACCTGTCTGCCACTCCAAAGGCACAGTCCCCGATGTCCACGCAATGTTGCAGAGGCGTGTCAACCATGACAGCCCTACAACATCCAGAGCCTTGAGGAGATCGGGACGGATCTCATCCACCCCAGGGGCGCTGCTGCTGCGGAGTTGTTTGACAGCCCCGGCGACCTCGACCCCAGTGATGGGAGCGCCCAGCCCAAAGTCCTCCGGCTCTGCCTCTTCTTCAGAATGCGTGTTGGTGGGATTGAGGAGATCTTCGAAGTATTCCTTCCACCGCCGAACTATAGACTCAGTTGAGGTCAGCAACTCCCCTCCCACACCGAAGACCGTGTGGACGGGGTTCCGCTTTCCCTTCCTGAGTCGCCGAACAGTTTGCCAGAATTTCTTCGGCACCAACTGGAAGTCTTGTTCCATAGCCTCACCAAACTCCTCCCAAACCCGGGTTTTTGCCTCAGTGACCACCCGAGCCGCAGATCGCTTGGCCTGCCGGTAGCTGTCTGCTGCCTCGGGAGTCCCACAGGCCAACCATGACCTGTAAGTCTCCTTCTTCAGCTTGACGGCCCCTTTCACCTCTGGTGTCCACCAGCGGGTCCTGGGGTTACCGCCACGACTAGCACCAGCGACCTTGCTACCACAGCTTCGAGCAGCCGCCTCGACAATGGCAGCGCGGAACATGGCCCAGTCAGATTCCACGCTCCCCACTACCTCCAGGATGTGGTTGAAGCTCCTTCGGAGGTGGGATTTGAAGATCATTCTCACAGGGTCCTCAGCCAGATGTTCCCAGCAGACCCTCACTATTCGCTTGGGCCTGCCTGGTCTGTCCGGCTTCCTCCCCCGCCACCTGATCCAACTAGCCACCAGGTGGTGATCAGTTGACAGCTCTGCTCCTCTCTTTACCCGAGTGTCCAGCACATACGGTCGCAGATCAGATGATACGACTACAAAGTCAATCATTGACTGTCGACCTAGGGTGTCCTGGTGCCAAGTGCACTTATGGACACTCTTATGGCTGAACATGGTGTTAGTTATGGACAAACTGGGACTAGCACAGAAATCCAATAACTGAACACCACTCGGGATCAGATCGGGCAGTCCGTTCCTCCCAATCACACCCCTCCAGGTCTCGCTGTCATTGCCCACATGAGCGTTGAAGTCTCCCAGTAGGACGATGGAGTCCCCAGTAGGGGCACTCTCCAGTCCCTTTTCCAAGGACTCCAAAAAGGGTGGGTACTCTGAACTGCTATTTGGCGCATAGGCACAAACCACAGTCAGGACCCGTTCCCCAATCCGAAGGCGCAGGGAAGCAACCCTTTCGTCCACGGGGGTAAACTCCAACACATTGGCTGAGAGCCGGGGAGCTATTAATAAGCCAACCCTTACATATACCAGCGTAAACTCAACAAATTGGCTGAGAATTATTAATAAGCTATTAATAAGCCCACACCTGCTCTCCGCCTCTCACCTGGGACAACTCCAGCATAGAACAAAGTCCAACCCCTCTCAAGAAGACTGGTACCAGAACCCGAATTGTGCGTTGAGGTTAGGCCGACTATATCTAGCCGGTATCTCTCAACCTCTCGCACAAGCTCAGGTTCCTTCCCCATCAGAGAGGTAACATTCCATGTTCCGATAGCCAGCTTCAGCAACCGGGGATTGGACCGCCAAGGCCCCTGACTTTGACTGCCACCAGATCCACGTAGCACTGGACCTCCATGGCTCCTCCTGTGGGTGGTGGGCCCACATGAGGACGGACCCATGTTTCCTTTTCGGGCTGAGCCCGACCGGACCCCATGGAAAAAGGCCCGGCCACCAGGTGCTCGCCTACGGACCCCTTCCCCAGGCCTGGCTCCAGGGTGGGGTCCCGGTATCCCTCCGGGCAGGGTACACAAGTCCTTGTTCTTCACCATGATAGAAGTCTTCGAACCGCGCTTTGTCTGACCCCTCACCTAAGACCAATTTGCCTTGGGTGACCCTACCAGGGGCAAACAGCCCCCGACAACATAGCTCCTAGGATCATTAGGGCACCCAAACCCCTCCACCACGGTAAGGTGGAGGTTCCAGGAGGGGGCATGTTTTGTTCATTTTCATAAAGGATTTGATTTCATTAATCATAATTTATTTTCCTTTAAATTTATGGAAGCTGGGGTGGATGGTAGATTTTACAGAAAAATCCAGAGCCTGTACAAGTAGACATACTCTCTCCAACTCTTTTGCTTTATAATGTGAATAGTTCTAGATATTAAGAAAGCTAATTGAGGTGTACATTTGAATGATATTAATTTAGATGCTTTATTATATGCAGATGACACAATCATGCTTGCTGAGCCTTAGTCTGACCTATAAATTATGTTAAATGTGGTTTGGTCATGGTGTTATAAGTGGACATAAGAAATAAACAGACCAGAATGCAAATAATGCACTTCAAAAAGAATGGCACAGAAAGAAATACACCAAGAATTATTTTTGTTTCAGTTGAATTAGATTAGTCAGTCAATATAGAGCATAATTAAATTTTTAGGTTTAAATATATATATTTACATTTCTTGACAAATTTATGATCTATGAGGTAGGAATTAAGTCTCTTGCCGACTCTGCTGGGAGAGCTTTGGGTCAGTGATCTACAATTTGTGTGCAATGAGTGTGCAATATCATTGCACAGCCAATATTATATTGGCTACATATACTCAACTTTATGATATAGGTGTTTATTCTGTGTTGACTTGTGCAGCAGGGTTCTGCTGGCTGTAAGGAATCAAAATATGCAGATAATGTACAAAATAAAGCACCCCTTCATAAATTTGCTCCAATCGCAGTAATACAAGGTTAAATTAGCTGGGTACCAGGAAGATTGCAATGAAAATGTGAAATGTGTAATGTGATTGTGGAATTGTCTAGTAAACATGGCAGAGGATAGAATAAATAAGAAAGCATTTTTATGGTCTCCATGGACAAAATATGTTGTATATCTGTAGCAATAATCTGTGTTGTAATATAAATGTTATGAAAGATAAGCTTTTGTTGAGTTTTGAAGAACAAAGGTTTATAATTTTCTATCAAGGCCAAAATTAAGGACATATTTTCAAATTAAAAAGAATTTTGGTCCTGAATTATATGTTACATCTTGCTTATCTAGAAGCCAAAGATCTTTGGTTGAACAATTGAAATCTGGTATACTTCCTCGGGCCACTGAAGTTGGTCGATTCAAAAATATTCCTGAGGAAAACAAGACTTTGTAAACTCAGTGATTTACCAATGCAGATAATATGCTGATATTTCTTGAATCCTGAATTATTCTATTCTATTGACTTGTCAAAACCAGCATTAACCTCAAATTCTACACAAAGGCACATTTATTTGCATAGCACATTTCAACAACAAGGCTCTTCAAAGTGCAACATTAAATGCAACATTAAAATATATAAAAATTCAGAATAGTATAGAAGAGAAAATAAAATTGATTAAATAAAGTATTAGGAAGACAAGAGTAAGTTACAGTGTAGTGTAATTCTTTCAATTGAGAAAAGGCCGTGGCAAATACAAAAGTCTTTCTTAGACATGTGGAGCATAAAAACTGAATGCCGCCTCTCCCTGTTCAGATCTTACCCTGGAGACGGAAAGCAGACCTGAAGGCAGACAGGGCAGGATGTTTCACAACACAGCAGCGGATCAGAGATGTATCCTGTTCCTAAACCATTTAATCTTCTGTAAACAGCAGTATTTTGAAATCAAGCAAAGATAAAATCATAAAATGCAAAAACCTATCAAAATTAAGAGTAATGATAGTTGTAACGCTAAATGTTCTCTCCTTAATATCCACCCCCATATTTGAACATAAATTTTGAGCTATTTAGAAGTAAAATAAAGAAGTCTCATATTGCAAATTAATAAATTGGCCTTAACAATACACAACTCAGTTATTTATGTGTTCAGAATTAATCCAACAGGAATCATGAATTCTTCTTGAAAAAAATAACCGAACATTGTAAAACATCTTTTGTGCTTGCCTGTCATTCTGTGGTTCTCTCTGTATCACAGGGTGTATAAAATGCATGAGTCTTCAATAATTTGAGGGCAATTTTGACCAAAACTGCTCTAAGGCCAAAGTCATAAAACACATGCGCTGAAGTCAAAGGAAGTCTTCGTCACTTCCTCTTTCCGCAGTAGGTGAAAGGCTTCAGCTGCTTTAAGTGGGGCTGTGTGAACTTTGGGCGGGGCCCTGTTTTCACACCTGTGACTCGAATAAAGGCGACAGGTAAAGTAAACGTTGATTTACTTTACCTGTTGTAACCTGGAAGAGCATTTCTGATCAACGCATTAAATCCGTGACAGAATTGTGAGGTGAGAACTGTTGCATTTCAATGGATAGATTGTTTGTACTATTTGTGTTTTTAATTCGTGCATAGCTGAGCTGAGCAAAGGGTCTTATAAAGTAGCATTTTAAAAACCAGTACAAAATTACTACTGCCTTTATGGAAACGCTTTGGTCGGCCGTAATGAGTGGCTGCTGCAATATCATGGAGCCCCTGCAGTACATGGAGGAACTGGATATCCCTGTAAACATGAGGGCCATTATTTTTGAGACACTGGTGCGTTCCCATTATGTATAGTAAAGAGAGTAAACTGAAACCATCAGATGGCTCAATGAACGTGACACGTAGCGAAAATGAACGGAAACCTGATCTAGGACATTCAAACAACCTCTCTAGCCCGAGAAACGGATTAAGTTCTTTTAATACCAGTCGAAACTCGGTACAAAAACGTAATTCGAACACTTGGACTTGTGTGGACACTTTACTGGCCGGATAAAGCGA
>KV751324.1:5260757-5272271 GCA_001698575.1 Mola mola | reverse complement strand
TTCGCTCTGTCTTCTGGTCTTCATAGTATTTGTGCTCCATCTCACTCATGCTTACACACCACTCTTTCTCCAGTGATTGCCGCCGTATAGGGTCGTGGGCAAATACATCAAAGAGCTCAGACTTTGTGTGAAATAACTCTTTGTATTGTTGGACAGCCAGTGAGTCTTCTTTCCCCGTCTGTCCATACCTCTTTCTGCCCTCACTGAACTGTTTCCAGATCCTTTCTATCTTCCTCTGGATGGTGCTCAAGGAAACACAAAACACAGTGTCGTGGTAGTACTTGGCGTAGACCTGTTTTGCCACTTCCCGTGCTGCCATGGTTGTAGTCACTCTCCCATTGCCCATCTCCAGGTGGTACCGTATCATGCTTATGACACTCTGCAGTGTGGGGAGTTTTGTGGGTGGTTGGAAGTTCTTGGAGGGAGGAAAGTCGGTATCTGCATTATAAATGTTTCCGGTAGATCTAGTTTTGGACATGCGTCTGGGCTCTGCCATGCTTGATGATTTATGTCATCAGACTGATGTGACTTCTCTGAAAAAGATAAATATTTTAAATTAGATTAAGTTACAAGCACTAGGTCTAGGAGATTGTTAATTACTTCGGTGCTGTCTACTACTTTAGCTTAATGTAACAGCTAAGTAATTACTGTATAATAAAGCTACCTGGCTAATTTGAGCAAAAACATGTCAAATCAACTGTTGCACTAAGCTAGCTAGCTAGCTAGTTTGAGCCGTCAGGCAACTAACTGTAGCATTCAGCTAGCTTGCTAGCTACTTTGAGGTGTCAAGGAACTAACTGCTAGCTAGCTAGTTTGAGCTACATTCTTAACAGCTAGCAAGCTAAAAGTATGCCTAATATTGGATGGAAAGTGACATAAACCAAGCTAAATTATCATATAATTTTGTTAAAAAGGAAAAAACATACCTGCGACAACTCTGTTTAACTGCTTGTCTGATGGTGTGTTGAATATGATCGTCTGCTTGGGGATTTCAACGGTTTGCTTGCAGTCAACCAGGAGCCACAATGCATTATGTAAATGTACTTTATTACATTAGAACTTTGCAACATCTGACAGGTGACCCAAAGTGTTCTCTTAAGATTTTATTTTATTTTTAATGATAAAAGGGGGGAAAAAAGTGGGGAAAAAAAAAAACATGTCCGATTTAGTTTTTTGGGTGGGGTGGGGGGTTTATTTCATGATAGGTACCAACTCCCAATACAAAATATCTCCCAAATGACCCAATGCACCATCCCTGAAGTGGGCGTAATCATTTTCCAATTTTTTAATTTTTAGGCCATTTATCCCCCCGCCCTACCCTGATTTTCTTTTTTTTAAGTCCTGGATCTAGATGATGATCTGGATCAACACCAAAATCAATCTCTTGTTCTATAGGCCATTTCCGACCTTCCCTGAAAATTTCATTAAAATCAGTCTGTAATTTTTTGAGTTATCCTGTTAAGAAATAGAATAACAAATGCTGGCAAAACATCACCTCCTTGACTGAGGTAGAAATGATTGAATGTAAAGCTAACTGGTACCAGACAAAGGGTTTATATCTATCTATTATATCTACCACTAATTTCATTTTAGTTTCTGAGAAATTACATTTCATCACTAATTGTGGTGAGTATTAATCATAGATCACAATTTTAGTGTGGAAAAACCAGTGACAGCTTTCGAGGTGGTACATCGTTCATTCCTGTGAAAGTTGCTCATTGGCACATTAAGCAAAATCAACTTCCCTGTTTTACAATTACCCAGATCTTCCTCATGTTTCTACATAGTGGGGTCCATAGAGCAGGAACATCAATGACAGCTGCAGGTTGAGCTAACTTAAATGGGAATGAGATAATTTAATGATGTTTTTTTTTTTTAAAATATAACTGAATCAAATTCTGATGTTAAAAGCCGTAATTTTGTAAGGAATGCAATGATCAAAATGTTCAAAATTTTAGCTCAGTGTCTTTTTGGGACAGTGTGCACCACCACCACATGTGTTATAATTTCATGTTTTGGCCACTATGCCAAATTGATTTTGCAGCCTTGCACTCTTCCGTGGGCTTATTTGTAATAAGACTATAGGTTCGTACCCATGACTGAGCCGTTTTTGCTGTGGAGATTTAGAGGGGTGAATGAATGAAGTAGTAGAAAATCCTACACACCCCCTGCAGTCGTGAACAAGAGCAGCTATATTTTGTGAACGCATCCAGTACTGAAATAAACTCTGAATTTATTGATGTAGCAGACTGTAAAGTGATCATGTCTTTTTCTTCTTCCACAGATGAGTCAAACAGTGTCAAAAACCCTGTGCTTAGGAAAGACAGCTGCTGTTGGCCTTTCCTGCTGTGTTCTTGCATTCTTTCTGTATTTTGAGTCTTTATCTCCTGTTTGCCCATCTACATCTGAAATTAATGATGGGGAATATTATGAAGTGGTGGATCCAAATAAAAAGCCCATAGTGCTGCTGTGGTTCTGGCCTCTTGGTGTGAGATTTGATTTCAGAGTTTGCGCTACCCACTTCAAGATTGACAGCTGTATCCTGACAGATGACAGATCCCTCTACAGCAAAGCCCAGGGAGTCATTTTCTTTCATAAAGACATAGACTGGCATCTGCGAAACCTGCCGCAGGAGCCACGTCCGACTTTTCAGAAGTGGATTTGGTTCAACGTTGAGTCCCCAACAAACACAGCAAAAAAACCAGGTCTGGAAAACCTGTTCAACTTGACACTGAGCTATAGAAGAGATGCAGACATTGTTGTGAGGACCGAGCTCGGTATCAGGGACAAAGAAGCTGATGAGGACTTTGTTCTTCCCAAGAAAGACAAACTACTGTGTTGGATTGTCAGCAACAATGACCCAGGAACCGGAACTGGTCTGAGAGACAGATATTATCGTCAACTGTCCAGACATATTAACATTAATGTTTTTGGCAAAGCTTATGGAGGGCAGTTTTTGAGTTTTGAAATGTATTACTCAACCATTGCCAGCTGTAAGTTTTATCTCTCATTTGAGAACTCAATTCACAGAGATTATATCACAGAGAAGGTTAATGGACCTATAGTGGCAGGGACGGTCCCTGTAGTTTTGGGTCCCTCAAGAGAAAATTATGAGCAGTTCTATCCTTCTGAATCATTCATTCACATAAATGATTTCCCTGATTTGAAGGCACTAGCTGAGTTTCTGCTCTATTTGGACAAGAATGATGAAGCTTACATGCATTACTTTGATTGGAGGAAGTTCTACATGGCTTCTCCTCATCTCTTGTCAACTAGCAAAGAATTCATTCATCCAATCTGCCTCGCCTGTGACCACATGTCCAGAGACAGGGATTTTAATGTTATCGATGACATTTACAAGTGGTACTTTGACTGAAAACCTTAATAAGGACATGTTCTGTTAGTGGTTCACATATGCCACATGCTTTCAGCACATTAATACAGTAATAACTTGGCACATGAGATTTTATACCACTCAAATGTCTGTGTGGTAAACAGTTTTTCAACATAACTGTTCTTTTAGCTGCAACATTAAGACAAATCATGTTATTGTGGCAGCAAACATTGAAATTGTATTGCTACCATAATTTTATAAAAATGTAAAACTCTGAATATTTCATATGATCCAAAATCATTTGTTGTGGGGGCAGGATGTAACCTAGAAGAGGAAAAAAAAGTAAAAATAAAATGAAAAATATATGTATATAAAATTTTACCTTTTCAATCTTCCTTTATACTATTTTTTTGTTATTTTCTAGAGTATATGTGAAAAGGTCTGCACTATACTCCAATATCTTTAACAAGTTTGTCAACTGTCACTGTGTGTTTGTGAAGTTTTAATACAGGTCCAACTCAAATGTCATTATGTTTGAAACTTGCAGGGGAGTTTTATGATGGAGTCTCATGGTAACATTCTTAATTTTCCCATAATTTCATCATGAGTATCAGCTGTAACAGCTGCACTAGTGAGATTACATTTCTCTCTGAGGGATTAATAGAAACAAGTCCTACACATCCATATCGGCCCGTCACTCGACAATGAGATGATTATTTTTTAAATCACCTTATTTATTATTAACTAGGTGTTTGAGGATGATGGATGGTGGTGTAAAACTATTTTGGTTAACTTAAAATGTCATTTGTTTTTCTGAGACTGTACATATATAAATGTTAGTATTTGATTAATACTGGCAGATGATTTCACTATCTCTAATGATTCATTTAAGTTGTCTGATTATGATTTTCTTTGTTCTGAGCTAAAATTAAAATGATTTACTCTTCCTAAATGTATTTGTTATTTTAGCTGTTAATGTGAATTTACTCTTTTTTTTTTTTTTTTTTTTTAGAGTGGTTTTAAATGTGTCAACGACAAGCCAAACACACACACTAGTGTATGAAAATAAATTGCCATGACCGCTTGAGCTAATGAGGACGTGAGGCATAGTTCAAATGTCAGATCAGGAGGGATGAGAGAAAATCAATCAATCAAATTACAGTTTGTCTCAGTGGGCTTTTACAAACTATACAGATGTAACACTCTTTACCCTTAGACCCTTGAACTGGGTGAGGAAAATCTCTAAAAAACTTGGATGGACACACTTGCAATAAATTCAACATGTACAGAGCACAAATCATAACAATGACAAAATATTGCTAATACATGTTAAATGTCAAAGAATGTGAAACCTATTGATCCAGAAGTAATTGTAGTCCATGGATCAAGATAGTGCTTGGCCATCCAGACAATGATCCAAGGTACCTGATCTCCTGTTTTCCGTGGTAAAACTGCCAGGTGACCCCGATCAACAATCCTGAGCCACATGATCACCTCTCCCCCAGCTAGCAGGTTGTGAACAGATGAACCATTTCCACATTTCACAGCAACTGTGGGTAAAGTGTCAAGTTAGTGAGATGCATTACTGGAATAGGATTAAGTTGAGAAAGAGAGAGAGATAGAGGAGGTCAGTGCATTTGGGAATTCCCTCTGCAGTCTAAACTTCACCAAAAAGGAAGGTTTTAAGCCTACTCTTACATATAAAGAGGGTGTCTACGCCCAAGACCTGAACTGGGAGCTGGTTCCAGAGAAGAGGGACCTGATAACTGAAGGCTCTGCCTCCCAGACTAATTCTAGAGATCCTAGAGGGTAAGGAGAAGGATTTTAAATTCTATTCTAGATTTCACAGTTAAGCCAAGCCACAACCAGTGAACTTTTAAATATAGCAGTAATTAAATCAAATTATATCAAATCAGATTTTATTTGTACAGCCCAAAATCCCCAGTGAGATAATATGTAAATTGTTACATATTATCTCACTGGGCATTGACAAACTGCAACCTAGAAAGACCTGCAGGATGATAGCGCACAAAGACTCTGGGCAAGAAGTAAAGTTAGTATAAGGATATGGACAGTTAGAGGAGTAGAGAAGGAGTCTGAGACAGAGGGGGGAGAGAAGAGAGCTCAATGCATCATGGAGTGTTCCCCCACTAACCTAAGCCTATAGCAGTATAACTAAGGGCTAAACAGGCCAGCCCTAACTATAAGCTTTAACAAAAAGGAAGGTTTTGAGCCTACTCTTAAAATCAGAGAGTGTATCTGCCTCCTGTACCAAGATTGGAAGATAGTTCCACAGGAGAGGAGCTTGATAGCTGAAAGCTCTGCCTCCCATTCTACTTTTGGAGATTCTTGGGATCACCAATAACTCTGCATCCTGGGAGCGTAAGGTTCTGGATGAGTGATAGGTTACTACGAGCTCTTTAAGATAAGATGGTGCCTGACCATCATTAGCTTTGTAGGTGAGGATGAGGATTTTAAATTCTATTCTGGATTTAACTGGGAACCAGTGCAGAGAAGCCTGTACGAGGGAAAAATGGTCTCTGATCCTAGTTCTTGTCAGTACACGTGCTGCTGCATTTTGGATTAACTGAAGAATCTTTAAGATGTGTTGGATTTTAGCAGTGTTACAGAAGTAAAAGATGGCCGTCCTTGAAATCTGTTTTACAGGTGAAAAAGTGTAAAAGACAGCTCCAGGTCGAGCATAACACCCAGGTATCTGACAGTGGTGCTAGAGGCCAAGGCAATGCCATCCAGATTAACTATGTTGTTGGATAATAATTGTCTAATGTGTTTAGGGCCCAGTGCAATGACTTCAGTTTTGTCAGAGTTTAACAAAAAAAAGTTATGAGACATTCAGTTTTTAATGTCCTTAAAACATGTCTGGAGATTAGCTTACTGATGGGTTTCATCTGGCTTCATTGATAAGTATAGTTGCAGTTTAATTACAGCTACTTTAAAAGACGGTCAGATAACCAGTTACAAGGGATAGATTGATTATATTCAGTATCAGAGTGTTAACTAAGGGTAAAACCTCTTTGAGCAACCTAGTAGGTATGGGGTCTAGTATACAGGTTGATGATTTAGAAGATAATGTTATCGTTAGTTCAAGGTTAACTGGATGGAAGCTTTCCAAACACATATCAGGACCAGTAACGACCTCTATAATTCCTGTAGTTGAACTGGAATCTGTGAGGTGTAGGATATTTTCTCTGATAAGTTTTATTTTTATCCTTAAAGAAGTTAATAAAATCATTACAGGTGAGGGCTCTAGGAATTCGTGGTTCAATAGAATGATGGCTCTCAGTCAGCCTGGCCACAGTGCTGAAAAGGATCCTGGGCTTATTCTTGTTTTCTTCTATTAACGCTGAATAGTAATCTTTTCTTGGACTTTTGTAATTAATGGACTTTAGTAGAATTTACAGACCTTAGAGTATAGCAGAAGAAAATACTAGAAGCAGCCGCAAAAACAACCACAAGCGGAAGTGAGGTAGAACGCTTACCACATCACATCAGCAATGACATTCCATCCCAGCAGCATTCAGCAAAACAGTGTGTGCAGAGAAATGTTCAGCTCATCAGGTATTCCTCGTGCTTTACATTTCACTACTCTGACAAAACTCATTGGAACCATTTGAAATCATTAAAAGACATTTTGTGGTGCAGAAATAGTCCTCATCATGCTATGATGCAAGTCATGAAAATGAGCTTTTCCTGATGAGGTTTTAGATTTTTTTTTTGTTTAACTATTCTTCAGATGGTAAATTTTAAGTAATGTATTTTTTGTTTGTTAGTAACTGACTGACACTACTGTACAGAGAGGCCCCATACAGCTGGCACTGTGCTGGTAGAGAAGGAATGATGAGTAATTAAGCCCTGGATACTTAATTAAATGCATTCATGTATTCATGTAAATGACTTTCCTGACGAGTTCCTCTTGAGGCAAGAGAAGGAAAACAAGATGTATGAGATTCTTCAAATGATGGCAGGTTGATTCAGCCAGCCTGCATCTTTCTGAAGAAGTGTATACCTATGCTATCTGCCTCACCTTATGTGCATGAATGAGGAGTACAGAGCTGGTCGCAGTGGTTCTTCCTCTGTTGTTATCAATAAACTTATTCGATTTGTGCTACACAGAAAAATACTGTGTCATCTTTAAAACAAAATGAGAAAACATATACTTTTGGCAAAATATTTTGGGGAGTCAATCTATGTCATGTCTTATCTCTTAACAAGTTAATATTACTTATTCCACTTGTCAGTGGTTATGTCATGGCTAATCAGTTTAGGTTCTACTTCATTATCTCATTCACAATGAGCACTGTATGGTCAACCTCCCGAATAAAGTTACTTTGGCCCAATACCATCTTTAGCTCAACCCCCTCCATTTATGGCATGGCTGTGTAGGGTAAGGTGCCTTGTTTCTGTTTTGGATCAAAGGGTGGTGGTCACCTAGCCCTGCAGAGTAGAGCTTGACTGATATGAATTTTTTGGGGCTGATACCGATCTAATTATTAGGGAGTAAACATTCCAATATTGATATATTGGCCGAGATATACAAATTTTTTTTGCAATGATCCCTCAAATGAGGTTAGCCAACATCTGCAACCAAAATATGCGGCATAATAGGAGGAATATATTACAGATTAAAAATTAAGTTTTATTGTCTTAAATGACAACAGTGCACTATAATCATAACCTTCACTGTAAATTGAATAATTAAATATCACCCCAAGCATCTTTTTCTGCATTATCTTTTTTAAGACCAATTTTTTTTATATCCACCATATCAATATATATAGGCTAGTACTGGCCAATATAATCTGCCAACCAATATATCGGTTGGGCTTTACTACAGAAATAGTGTAACATGAAACAGTTAGATGAAAAGTTAGAAAAAGAAATATTAGAAATATGTAGCTGGATGACAATAATTTCAGGAAAATCGCCATTCAGTTCAATATAACTACGTTTAAACAATGATTTGTGTGTGACAAGAACAGCTTATTCATATGTTCGGTGTATGAAGCTCAAAATATAATCCTCCAACAGAAACTTCAGCCTGTAGAAGCTGATGAAATATTTGATGTGAAAACAAACAGTATTTAATGCCTATTTTTAACTCTGCCAAGGAGGTAATGTTTTGGATTTGGATTCTGTTTGTTAGCAGCCGACCATCCATGATTTTGGACGAATTGTCCTTGACAGAATTCTTCCATTAATGAACTGAAGTATCTATACTATTAAGAAAAAAAAGCATTAAAGGGCACTGAAAATAAGAAGAGTTAGAGTACTATTAGTACGTTTTCTCTTTTAAGTGAATGTTGGGCCTGCACATGCCATAAGACCCAAGGCATCTGAGCTGTCTAGGCTGTAGATTACCTATGATTTGGAACACTTCTAGCACTCTTAGTGCTCTCTTGATTCTGCAGTTTCTTGAAAGAACCAGCTGAAGACACACCCATTCAGCCAAAAGTACCTTTTACTATCTAAAGTGTACTTTTTCTTCTTTTATGGTTGTTCATTATTTATTAGCCTTTGCCCTTTTTTTTGCCACTTCGTGGCTTTTTGGGTTATAGATGGAAAGTCTGATAATTGTCCCAATCCCTATATACTTTATGGCTGTCAATATAAACACTCCTGTAGTTTCCCTTAAAAATAAGTGTTTAATAAGTTTCTACTGGACAGTGAAAGTTGGTTTGTTAGTAAGTGATCAGCTATGAACATTTTGAATTAACCAACCTTAGTTCAAATGACTAATTTATTCAAGTGATTTGCTGTTTAAAATGATGTAAAATCCTATGTTTTGAGACGCTAAACTGCAAGAACAGAAAATTCAAGACCTGTTTCCTGCTTGGCCTGAGCTTCAATGGGAGTTATGACTCACTGCTCTTGATTTGATGAAGTGACATAACCAGAGGCCTACAACCTGCTGAGTGCATCCTGTTTGTAAACAAGCAGTGTAAACAGAATCACTTCAATTGAAACGTGCAACACTAAAATTTTATATAGTACCAAATCACAGCAAAAGTCACTTCACATTTACATGTGGAGCAGGTCTACATCAAACAAATTTTCAATCTAGTTATTACTTAAGACAGATCATTTGCATAACATTTTGTGCACCAGACTCAGACTCTAAACCTAAAAGGGTTTACTTACCGCTTAAAATATATTAAAATTAGGATAATTTGCTCATTCTCCTAGTTATTGTTTTATTTGCTGATCATTTTTTAATCCAAAATCTAAATAGGATCACACATACGTTTTATCTTGTCCTAATTCCTTTTTCCATCTCAAAGAAAAACTGGCCCACTGTGGAAAGAAAATTTATGACTTCAGCTACTTGTTCCTAAATTTTATTTTGTCAGTCATTCACAGTTGATCAAAAATTGAGGTCAATTTACTTGTCCTGAATATTTTTGCACCCTCTGTACAGTGTCTTTCCACCAGGGAACAGAAGCTGTGACTAAAATCTCTGCCATGGAGAGAGTACTGTCCTGCCCATCCATTGAGTCTCTGAATATGCACCTAGTATTTACTTATTAAACTGGCATAAAACCAGAAAGTATCTAGTGGCTCCAGCCCTAAAATTAACCAACATATGAACATGATTTTTTATTTCAATTCTTCTCTGTTGTCAGTACATGAGATCACATTTAAAATATTTATTTAAAACATCCGTTTTTCTTGGTCATAGTGTATACAGCACTCATCACTGGGTATTAGGAGTTTCAATAGGAACACAACAGAATAAATTTTTGGTTTAATTTTTAAAACAATCAACATTCAGTCTTGAAACCAATAATTTAGAGGACAACATGAAAATGATCCTAAAAAAATAAAAGAAAAAGCCTGTAAAACAATTGTTTGACCAGACATAAAACTCTGAACTACTATTTACCAACATTATTCCTGGTGGCAAACAGTGTATGAAGACAGAGTGCTTTGAAAAATAACTTTATTGTGCATAGGAAATAACAGTAACAAGAACAGGACATATCACTGCTCGCATTCTTTTTTTCATTTCCAAATGATGAGGTCCGCGCTGCTGAAACTCCTGCAGGAATCAGTCGCTATACATCTTATGTCTCTCTAAATGCCACATGGAGTAAAGGAATATAAATTTGCTGCTGTAGAAGTAATAAGTGTTCTAACATTTAGGAGCAGTTATATTTGCGATACCTAAGTTACTTGTGCATTCTTCTGACAAACCTGATAACTGCAGTGAGAACACAAGCTTCCACATGGACAGAACGAACATTTTTTGAATAACAGTAAAGGTTAAGTGATGCCAAGCCTCAGAATGAAACAGATCTGCTTTCTGTCCTTGACCTGTTTCTGCCAGAAACTGATTAGGAAATTTAAATATCAAAGGACCTGCGAATCTTATGTAGAGAAAAACAGCGGTCAACCGAGTCACAGCTTATTTAACAAAGCCTACTCAAAATGTACAAAACAAAACAAAACAAAAAATTAAAGCACTTTTTTATATATAGGGACACTTGATAAATTCAAGCTTTTATAAATTTTTTGTGTCAAGCTGAGCTACAGTGCAGCTGTCCTCAGTGCCCGAGAAGCCCAGTGCCTGCAGAGGGGACAAGATGACAGGATCAGATCAGAACTGAAACACACAAAACCGATGGTACTTAATCAGTCCCAGCTACTCAACCGTGTCCTGTACATTTGTTAACAATCAGCATCAGTGAAGGTTACCACAAATGTTCAAACATTAGCTCTATGGGAGCATTCTTACTAAAGAGTCTACGCCATAAACTAGCTGTTGTGAGCATTTTTACTTGTGTAACTGTTTTGCATTTACACCACTAAAATGCTAGTTGGTGGGAGGAATTTAATGCAACTGTGGAAAACTACTTCCTTTGCCCTGTGTCTGTCCTTTTAAACAACGGTATGTGAAATGCACAGATCTTGTTGGAGTTTATTAATGCTGAACAACAGTTATTGAAAACATTGCAGGAGAGGTTCTTCCACCTCTATATGTGCTCGACAACATCTAGTCAGAATCAGAATCAGATTTTATTGCCAGGTATGTGTAAACACATAGGAATTTGATTCCGGTGTTTCTGTCTTGGACACGTGACGCAAAGACAAGGAAAATATATATAAATATATATACATATATACATTGACATTCGAAAGTGGAATGTTGTACAATAGTGCAG
>KV751324.1:5226835-5251331 GCA_001698575.1 Mola mola | reverse complement strand
ATGCTGAGGGCGTATTCCAGTCAGCTGAGTGGAGAGCTTCAGCACCTTTTCAACCTGAGCCTGCACCTCCAGAGAGTCCCAGTGCTGTGGAAGACATCCTGCCTGGTCCTAGTGCCCAAGACGAGTTGTCCCACTGCGCTGAACGACTACAGGCCCATAGTTCTGACTTCCCACATTATGAAGGTCATCGAGAGGCTGCTCCTGGCACATCTCAGACCACTGGTGTGGTCATCACAGGACCCGCTGCAGTTTGCCTACCAGCCCCATGTCGGTGTAGATGATGCCATCATCTTTCTAATGCAGAAGGCACATTCTGCACTGGACAGACCCAACACCACTGTCTGCATCACCTTCTTTGACTTCTCCAGCGCCTTCAACACCATCCAACCCAGACTACTGAATGAGAAGCTGGAGGACATGAGGGTGGATTCTCCTCTGATTGCATGGATCACGGACTACCTGACGGGCAGACCGCAGTTTGTAAGATTATTGCACTGTGTGTCTGAACGTATGATCTGCAACATCGAGGCCCCCAAGGGAAATGTGCTGTCCCCCTTCCTCTTTACCACCTACACTTATGACTTTCAGTACAGCACTGAGTCATGTCATCTGCAGAAATTCTCAGATGACACGGCCATAGTCGGGTGTGCGGAGAATGGACGGGAAGATGAGTACAGGAACCTGGTTGACTGATGCAGCTGAACGTGAAGAAGACGAAGGAGATGGTGGTGGACATCAGGAGGAACAAGCCCCCACCCTCTCCTGTCTGCATTAATGGGACGGATGTGGAAATTGTCCAGACCTACAAGTACCTGGGAGTCCACCTGGACAACAAACTGGAGTGGTCCACCAACACAGAGGTTGTGTACAAAAAGGGCCTGAGCCGGCTCTACTTCCTCAGGAAGCTCAGGTCCTTCAATGTATGCAACCGGATGCGCCTGATGTTTTATCAGTCTGTTGTTACGAGCGGCATCTTCTTTGCTGTGGTGTGCTGAGGCACAGGCATCAAGGCAACAGACTGAATAAACTGATCAGGAAAGCAGGTTCTATTGTCGGCTCTCGGTTGGCCACCTTGGAGGAGGTGGTGAAGCAGAGGATGCCGACCAAACTGCTGGCCATCATGGACAACACTTCCAACCCCCTCATGAAACTGTGAACATTCTGAGGAGCAGCTTTAGCAACAGAATGATCCAACCCCACTGCTACAAGAAAAGATACAGGATGTTGTTCCTCCCCAGTGCAATTAGGCTTTTCAACACCCCTGTTATTAGAGACTAGTCACTGTACCTATTAAAATCATCCACCTCCTCCTACTTGCACTAAACTCTGCACAACATCTGTACATACTTTTAGAATCCTACACCTGCCAATACTGTGTATATTTTGTACACTTATTTTTATTTTATTTTATACTTCTATACCTTAAATAGTGATATATGTCCACTGGTCCTGTACCAGACCAATATTGCTGCTGTGACAAATTAATTTCCCTTCGGGGCTTAATAAAAAGTTATCTCTATCTCTATCTACATCTATTCCTAATCTTTGCTAACAACAACAAAAAAAGCTGTAAAGCTCTACAACTAAAGTAAATCAAACACAATGGTAATCTATGTCTATTGTTACATCTATTAGTTCTACTGCTTTTTCTCAGTTGTTTCAATTTAAAACTTGTTTTACTCTCTCTAATGTTAAAAATAATGTATAGAGGGAAATTAAAATCAGGTAAAGAGAGAATCTTACAAAAGTCAACATTCCAGTCATGCTGTATCTTAGCACCGCAATTTCTGAAGCCTTAACACAGCAA
Source organism: Mola mola (assembly GCA_001698575.1). Classification (NCBI taxonomy): domain Eukaryota; kingdom Metazoa; phylum Chordata; class Actinopteri; order Tetraodontiformes; family Molidae; genus Mola; species Mola mola. The sequence goes on along the minus strand of KV751324.1, from coordinate 5,249,524 downwards.
TGTCAAGCTGCTGTTACTATAGTTTGCTCTAGCAGTACCAGTCAGTTGTGTGCAGGATATATGTAGGGCGACTGAGCCTGATGATGCTGGGATAGGCTCCGGCTCCAGCTCCAGTCCCAGCTCCAGCCCCAGCTCCAGCCCCAGCTCCAGCCCCAGCTCCAGCCCCAGCTCCTCCCCCTGCGACCCCTAACAGGCTAAGTGGTAGAAAATAAATGGATGGACGGATTTTAGTTACATCTTTAGTGCGGTTAGTGCCTTACCTGCTTGAAGTCTGGATCTCTCTCTCCATCAACTTTTGGATGTTCTTCCTGCTCCTCCTCTGCCTCATCTATCTTGGAAATGCTGGCTGTCAGTTCCAGAGCTACATCCTTTATCATATATGTAGGAAAACACAAGTTTCATTAAGACTGCATCAACAATGGAAAATCTGTTTAAGTAATTTTACACATTAGATTAATAAAAATCAAAGTTATACTTTAAATGATGTGTCCTTTCCTTCATACCCTCTTGTCTTCCATGACTTTCCGGATGTAGATGGTTGCTTGGGTGTACTCCCTAAGGTCCCTTTGCTGCTGGAAAAGGAAGCTCTCTCTGCACTCCCGACACAGATCTGAAAAAGTGAACACACATTTAAATCAGTATAAAATGATTTAATGACACTAAGAAGATAAATAAAGGTCAAAGCAACACTTAAAAACTGAATTTACTTAAAAAGAAATAAAGAAATGCACTTTAAAAAACACTAGGGACATGTGAGATGAACATTGTTCCCCAGTGTTTGACTCTTACCAGGCTGTGTCGTGTACTGAACAGTGGGAACACCAGGTGTGGTCTGTTTAAAGCAGTGGATGGAGATTGGCTGGTCAACAATGAAGAGTCTGCTGATGACTTCCCATTCTTTGGGCCAGAGCAGAGCTATACTGTGCAGGATAAAATACACAACATGAGTCAAAAAGCAGTGTTCTGTCCACAAATTTGGGAATAATTTTAGTTATCTTATATAGCTGATGAACTAATATATTGTCATCAACTCTATAAAGTTAGTGTTTGTAGTGTAACCTTTGGCTGAGAAAGATGGGAATGTGAACTTTGGAAGTGGTCAGAAACTCAAAAAAAAAAAAACCCAAGGATTTTTCCTCCTGCTGTGAACTGCTCAAATGTATTTTTTGTTTTTATCTTGACTTGGCCATACATGGATGGATGATTATCTCAAAGTTAGTGCAACATCTTTGACTTGTTGGAACGCTAACAAGTGCATTGCATGCATACGAAACTTGACTCGTGATAGTAGATTGCTTAGAACTCCCTGGCTTGATTTGCAAAAGTTGCAAGCCTGAGCTTTATGACAAAATACCCCCAAAACAATAAAATTCTCATTCATAAAGAAAACGAACTTTGCACTGTTCTGAAGTGCAAATTTTATAACTCTCTCTACCACAAAATTGAAAAGGCTACTTTTAATTTTATAAAGCAGAAATAAGAACAATTCCAGTATTTTGTACTTTTTGTCAGAGAAACAATAAAAGGACACTTTTTCATTAATAGTTTGTCTTACAACTTTATTTTTGTAAAATTGTGATTCTTGAGGGAAGAATCGGGAATTGTTTTGAATTGTGAGTTTAGTGAATTGTTACATCCATATTCATAATTCAGAAAAAGTTGAGAATATCAAAAACTTGGGACCAACTTTCTATCTGAGCACAGGCATGAAGCATGAAAAAATGTTAGGGCAAATGCTTCTAAACTTGGCTCAGAGTGCAGTAATAATGGTGAGTGAAGTTTAATTGCTGTTGCAGCCATTTCATCCTGTCTGAAGAATAATTCTGAAGGAAACATGTTGTGATTATTTTCTCATAGAGCAATATTAGTCAGTTAAATTAAGCAAACTCACTGTTGTGCATCACCATTGATCAGGGATTCGTAGGTGAACATGAAGCCTCCATGAGGACAGAGCAGCAGAGTGTTGCCCACATTAGACACAGGGGATGATTTAGTGGGTCTCCTACAAAATTTACACATAGATGGGCAAAAAAAATTACCTTCCAAAACATTTATGGGCAATTGTTCTGCCAGTCATAGTCAACATAATCAGCCAGAGATCAACTTAGGTGATGAAGATCATAAGAAACTGGTTTTCAATCATTACAAAAGGCCCACATGTGATATTCAATCTGAACTCTTTAATTCTTTTCTTTGTTTTCTTTTTATGGACCACATATGAACAAATACAGAAATATGTGATACAGAAATATCAATTTCTTCATTTCAATGCTGAAGCAAACATACCTGATGAATTTTCTCCACTCATCTACAAAAAAAAGAGGGACTACGTAAAGTACATCTGTACCCTAGGGAGACAAATGAGAGCATCATATAGTTATCTATTCAGTTTTCACATTCATTTCCTTACAGCCAAATTGCTTTCATCTTACATTACTTCTAATACAGCAGCAGAGAGCGAATTTCTAAAGTTATTAGTTGGAAGAGATAGCATCAATGAGTGTTTGGTGCTTAGCTTTGTGTTTACCTGAGGCCACTTGGCAAGTGTTGGCCGGTTCTTCTCGTGGAAGAGGTTGACGAGTTGTTTTTTCTGGTCCAAGGCCATCATTTTACTGACTGCCTCGTTGTCCCTTTCTTCCTGTTCTAATGTCTGAAAATACAAGAGGGGAAATTTTTATTTCCACAGCAACCTCTGTGGTTTAATTTTACGATGGCACATTAACCGCCTGTGGCTGTCAGCACTCACATTATACATCATGCCCACTGAAAACCTTTATCTCACAGTGATCAGTACCTTTTTATCTCCATCTAGGGAGGCAATGGTGCTATTAAGTGGTAAAATCCAGGTCTGGCCTATATATACACTTATGATTTTATTGCAGGCATGGAGACCTTTATTCACACAGGTTGCGCCTAGGGCTGGATGATATGACAATATACATGTCATGAGACAAGATAAAAACGTCTATTAACAGATATTTTCCTCTAAAATTTATTTTGCAACACTGGCAAAGCGGCACTTATGACCTGATTTACAGTAGCTTTCTATGTCATTCGTCTCAGGCAACGATCTGAGACATAACAAGACAAGATAAAGATGGACTTGTACCTAAAAGAGGGGGTACTTCTGTTTTTTTGGTCAAACTGGAAACAAAAGCCTGATGCCGACCATAAATTGGAACTTTATGGTCGGCATAAAGTTTCTCGTCCTTTAAGGAACTGCTCATGAAAAAAATTCATGCAATAGCAGGTTTCAACTTGTTGAGATTATAGTCGGTTTGCATAAAGCGCATTGACATTACTCATCAAATTCATACTACAGCATTTAGCAGTAGGCTTAATAATGAAGTAATCCCTGAACATTGAAGCATGATGACATGGGACGTCATGCATAACCTGGTTGTGAAAACAATGGCTGCTTATGCTAACAGAGCAAAAGAACTGTATGAACTTTATGACCCTGGAACAAGGGCAGTTAAAAAAAAAATTTCAGTGGAGGCAATATGGCAAGAATGCCATATGAGCATCCCAATACATCACAATCGATTTGGAGTAGCATCAGCTTAAATGCTAAACAGTTAGCTTCTTACCGAGATATCACCTACATGTTCTTTTAAAAAAGAATTTAAAGTCACAACCTTAGGTTACTTTATTAATTCTCTTTAATGTGGGTTTAAAATAAAGTATAGTATGCCTTATTTTGCACTAACAACCGAAGAGAGATTTAAATGTTGCTAATGTTGTTAATGTTGAAAATTAAAGGAAGGTATATTTTACTGTATTGTCTCATACTGCACTTCCACTAGTTTAACAATCTAGTATTAACTATAAATATTTTATGGTAAGTTATAAGTTATATAAGTCTGCCTGCACCCAATTTTTGTTTGCTGAACTGAAAACTTATCCGATCTGTGGCTCAAAAACCATGATATGATCTGAACCATGATTTTTTTGTGATCTGTTACACCCCAAGTCTCCACTCTATTTGTGCAGCAGAAAAATGGTGCAGATGGAGTGGTATGAGGAACAGAGAAAGTAAAGAATGACAGATGAGGGATCAGTGTGAGTTTCCTCACAAGGCACTGCTGACAGGGCTCTTGGCTTTGGGTGAATTCTGGGGCTTTTGGGAAGTATGCCCTCAGCTTAGTCCAAACTTCAGGTGATACCAGCTTCCGTTCAGTCTCAAGAATACTCAGACACCCTTATAGGAGGAACACAATGACGAACCACAATGTTAAACTATATTTGCATAATGTTATATCAACAACAAAACATTTTTCCTTAAAATTTGTACATAATTTTTAAAACCCTTAGCTAAGATCATTCAAGTTTCTAATGATGAGACCCTACCATGAGTGCAGACAATGTCTTCATTGAAGGTCTTCATTTCATCCTTATTTCCCTCTGAGAGTTCTGGGCCAAACTCTGCAAACCAACATTTCATCAATGTTAACACCTATCTTCATGTCACATCCTGTCTCAGTCAGACAAGACACACGAGAGAGGTGTCAAGAGGTGCAATGTAGACAATCAGAAGCAAAGTAGGGCGGGTCTAGTCAAGCAAGAAGAATAAACTCCAGGATTAGTATTTGAGGTCATACAGAAGCGCTTTGGTGTGAAGCGGGCATCAGTCACAGTACTTTTGTCAGTTTTATCCACACTTCAGCAGAGAAAAAGTCTGCCACACTTCAGAGTGTCTTCTGGGAAAACAATGTGTAACTTTTGTGGATGGATATTTCACTGCTCAGTAAATACTAAATCAACTTTGCTACTGAAAAAGTATTGACGTGACCATCACATACACCACACTACTGAGAAATGTCGTTAGACTAAGTTCAGTAACGTCAACACTTCCAGTGATGCTACTGTCCAACATGATGGTATTAAAGCTGCAGTATTAATATTTTGTCACATTTGCTAAAATGATTTCCTAAGAGTTAAAATGAGACAAATATTCTGTAAAAAACCCCCCAAAAAAACAAAACAAAAAAAAGCGAGCTGCAAGCTGCAGTTTTGCAAGACATGTATCAGTCCCGGCAGGTTTTGTTTTTGCTGATGTTGTGCAACTTCAAATTTTCCAACTTAAACGGTGGTGAGCTGTCAACACGTTGCCTGCAATGGAGGGGCTACAGTACATTGCCTACAATACACAAACAGCATAGCGTTCCCCTCGTAAAACAACCATGTGTACTGCTTGACCTGCAGTTTGTTTATTAAACTAATCAGCTATAGACTGTTTTATGTTTGGCAACAGCTACATGTTGCTGCATGAACTTCTGTATGCTTGAGTTTGTGGTGCCCTACAAAGTGTGACGTTCATGTACTCAGCGGTGGCATCTGTGCATTCGTGGAATTCTTCTACAGAACAGGGTGACTGCAGGTAGAAGAGAGATTGTGCAAGTGAAAAAAGTAGAATGACTCTTATCTGCCATGTCCTGTGTTATCAAAACATTATTATCACCTGTTTTCTCTCTTACAGTGCCAGATTAAATTTGAAGAAAAAAAAAAAAAAATAGAGAAAGTGAAACACATTCATTCTGCTCACCTTTGCTATTGTTTTGTGGGCCTTGTCCGTTGGTCTGGCCATTGCTGTGTTTGGTATCATGCTTGTCATCCTCCAACTGATCCAAAGCCAGCTTCTTCCAGTTGCGCAGAGATGCTTTACACACCCAGTAGCCCTCCCCACTGATACACATACAAAGTGAAAAAACAGCCATTAATAAATTATATAACGATTCTGTATTGTCCCAATGAAGAGTGTTTGCTGTCATAGAGGAATTAGGTCTGCATAATTCTTGCTGAAAAATGAATCAAGATTCCTCTCCCCAAGAACTGAGATCATGAATCCCTCAGACGATTCTCATTTTTCCAACAAACTACACATACTGTTTAAAAGTCCTGCACAAAAAAAGTCTCCTTTAACAAAACTGCAGCAAAATGCTGTAGAGGCTCTCAGCAGGGATTTTAATCACATTTGAGTACAAAAATGTATCTGCTGTCGCAAAATCTATCCATCTCACCAACTGGAAAATATGCCCATGTAAACAATTGGCAGACTGACGTATTCTTACGACTACAATTTAACTACTTGTTGTTGAAATTGTGTACTAAAGGAATTGAGCCTGGGTTACTCAAATTTGACGTAAAATGCAGCACAACACACAACACTCACCAGCTGTTAATAAGCCACAGTGGCAAATGGTGGCGAAATAAGCCTCATTAAACAATATCCAGCTAAGGACGGAACCCCTTAAAGTAGTTTTCAGTTCTTTTCTTTCACAAGAATACATTCTGGTTCTGACTCTGTGTAGGCTAGTGAATCAGTTTCCTCGCTATTTGTCCTGTCTACACTGTGTCGGGTTACTATAGCAACAGTGATTGACAGCAAAGTGTTGTGAATGAGAGAGACAAATGCGAAAGATAGTTGAGTTGTTTTCATGAATCTTGAATTGATAGTGTGTTTTGTGATAGTTCCCTGGCTGTGAACATTTCCCAGCTTATTTGTGTTTTCTTTTGTGGAGGCCAGTACCTGAGGGAGGAGCTGAACACCTTGATGATAGTTGGAAGCACCTGGGCCCAGTGTTCTCGCTATATAAACCATTCCTTCCTCACAGAGACTCTCTCTTGCCCCTCATGCTTGGTATTGTATGCTGCCACTCAACACTTTGTTTTCATATTACACACACTCATGCATATGCTCACACAAAAACTGATTTTGCTGACTCTAGAGTCTCATTGTAACTTTAGTTAAGGATCGGTTTGGTATTAAGTGTTTTGTTAAATAAAACTCTCTTTTTTTTTTTGCCTACAAAAAAACTGCATCACTTAATGGTTTGTCAGGCATTAGAGCTGGGCTGTGACAGTTTTGCTTTACACTGTGTGTGACAGCATTTTTGATTATTGTGAAACAAGTCGTGACTACTGGGTGGCTTGAGTGGACAGGAAAACAGGAGCAAGATAATGACCTTAATCTTAAAAAGACATTGCATTACTGTGTGAATCAGGATGATGGTTTTTTCCAGGATAAATTGTGCAGGCCAAAGAGAAACTGCATCTTTTTTTCTACATACCCCTAAATGACTTGAAATCTTCAACCCTTCTTAAACATGAAGTGGAAAAAACTCACTCCATCTAGCTGTTTTTCATTCAGATGGAACCTGATTTCATATTTCTAATGGTTTAATTCAGACATGAACCAACATTAATGGAATGGCGTTCACACAATGTTTGGCAGCAGGTGGGCAAGATGTAATGAGGTGTGGAGGAGGTAGAGAGACCAGCACTCAGTCAAAAAACCATCACTTGCAACAGCAAAACTACTGAAAGTTAGACATTTCATCATTTTATGTATTTACGGAATGATTTATGCTGCCTGTCTTATTTTAACAGTCTGTGATACATTTTTCATGTAAAACGTACATGCTGCAGAAAAACAGCTTTGTTAGATATTCATTTCCTTATCCTGACAGTTGGCATGAATGAACATTGGAAACATGATAAATGTATTTAAGTGTTAAATAAATCTTAGAGCACAAATGTTTCTGGTTCTTCAAATAGCTGTAAATGAGTCTGAGAGGGGCAAATAAACAATAACATTTGATACACAACACTACAATCCATCAATCGTTAACTCTCATCCTGAGTGTGTTTACCTGAGCGTGCGTTTGACCAGGTTGGAGACTTCCTTGTAGTCCTCATTGAGCCGGTTCTTCAGCCGCAGGACTCTGCATCGCTGGCTGACACATTCTCTACACAAAGAGGAGCCTGAAAAAAACATTTAAAAATAACAAAGTGAAATCATACTAGAAAAATGGCAAACACTAGTGTAATGTTTCTATTGTGACTGCATGCAAAAGTAAAGTTAGGCCAATTCAACCAGTTTGGTTTCTGTAATATTTCAAATAGTGATGGTAATACCATTCTGTAAAATCATACTATGGTGCCAAGGATTCTCAAGTCACTGTGATTACTCTGATTTAAGTTTATTTTGAAATTCTGCTGCCCTTGTCAATGTCACGATGTGCTTTCTTGTGGGAAAATGTTGCGTCTCTTAATAACTAAATTAAATGATAGAGTTGGTGTAGACCTGCTCTACATACAATATTAAATGTAAGACTTTTGTTGTGAATTGGTGCTATATAACAGTGATTTGATGTCTCCACAACACACACACATAATTTTGTTGCTGTGGTCTGAAAGAGCCCCTTCTCCAATGAGTCTTTTATTTGATCAACGTAGGCAATGATGCATGGAAATAACTAAATGGGTTCTTTCTCTGCTGAAAGATCATAAAGCAAAGTGAGAGTGAGCAAGTTCAGTAGTCGGTGTTTAGTGTGTCCTCCAGAAAGGAATGACGCTGTAGAAAGTCAGAATTCTAAAACAGAACTACTGTATAATACAGACTCCCACTTAAAAAATTCAAATAGACCTCACACAACTATGAGGATGCTTAAAGTTGACTACTTGCATACAAATTTGAATTGATTAAGTTCAGAAACAGAAAACTGATCAACGTGACACTTATTTCTATGCAAAAATTTGACTGAAAATTTCATTTGACTAACCATCCAGTCTGGGCCCACCACTGTAGCGCTTGTACAGAAGCTGAGCAGCTTGAAATGAAACCCTTTTGGATTCTCCCACCTTGTCTGGGTGCAGTTTGCCATGAGAACACAAGAAGAGGGAGTTGTCTATTTCTTTAGTGGCAGTGGAGTCATCCAGCCACCTTTTTAACCAGTCCAGAGGGATGAACTCGTACGGCTCGCCTGAGGAGAGAAAGCAGAGACTCATGAAACAAAGAGACACCACACCTCTGAATTTCACTACTTAAATCGAAGCCTATTTTCTGATAAGACGGATGGGCATTATGGCCAAAAATGTTATGTTATGCGACTGCGCCACTGCGGTAATCGCGTCACTTCCTGTTGTCCGTGTCTGGTTGTCTTGCAGCACGTTGCTAATTTGGAGTAATCTGGAGGGTTTTTAACTACATTCATGGTTGTTGCACCCGTGGGGGATGTGGGTCAACATTTCCCGGTGAGAGGATTCAACACCCACACATTTTCAGCAGTTTTGCGCAAACGCCTTATTCCGTCGCTCAGTTTCTCTGGTCGCTCTGTGACTAGGCTGCCGCTCGTCATCCAACTGCTGGCTGTCGAGGTGGTGTCCAGCAAATGACGTGGGCTTCATTGATAATTGGCAAACTTTCTGGGGAAGACCATGTCTAATTAGGAGAGACGGCATCCATCCTACTTGGGAAGGAGCTGCTCTCATTTCTAGAAATATGGCCAGATTAATTAGTCAGCCAAATTGACAATTTAGAGTCTAGGCCAGGAAGCAGAGTTGCAGCCTTACACGCTTCTCCGCAATTCCTTTAAAGTCATCCACCTACAACCCCAGAAACACTATCTGTCCCCCGTCCACACAAATACAGTAAATCAAATAACAAGGGTTCACATAGGAACAATAAGAAAAATCAACGCCACTAATGAGACAATTTACAAAATAAAGACAAATGTGGACTCTTGAATATCAGATCCATAATATCTAAAGGTGTATTAATAAATGAGCCTATATCAGATAATAATATTGATTTATTCTTCCTTCCTGTGCCAAGATGAATATGTAAGTCTTAATGAATCCAGACCATATTTCCCCGGTGCTGGCTTCTCTGCACTGGCACCCAGTTAAATCCGCAATAAAATTTAAAATCCTTGTTCTCACCTTCAAATCTATTCATGGTCAGGCAACCTTATCTTAAAGAGCTCATGGTACCCTATCACCCATCCAGAACCTTACGCTCCCAGGATGCAGGGTTATTGGTAATACCAAGTATCTCCAAACGTAGAATGGGAGGCAGAGCTTTCAGCTATCAAGCTCCTCTCCTGTGGAACCATCGTCCAGTCTCGGTACGGGGGGCAGACACACTCTCTGATTTTAAGAGTTGGCTTAAAACCTTCCTTTTGATAAAACTTACTGTCAGGGCTGGCCTATCTAGCCCTTAGTTATGCTGCTATAGGCTTAGGTTGCTGGGGGAACACTCCATGATGCACTGAACTCTCTTCTCTGGCCCCTCCGACTCCACTCCGCTCCTCTAACTGTACATATCCTTACACTAACTTTACTTCTTCCCCGGAGTCTTTGTGCTATATCATCCTGCAGGTCTTTTTAGGTTGCCGTGGGAGCTGCTGTCATGGTCCTGCCTGATGCCTACTGCTCAAATTAGGACAGGAGATCCTGTGACTTGGATCCTATGCTGGATTGCCCAGCCTAGCTCATGGATTGCAATGACTTCTGGACAAACATATTACACCCATATTATATCTGGATTTATAGACTCATATAACTCAAACATTCTTAGTAAACTGTTATTGTCATGTTGTTGTGTTCTGTACAAGTGACATCAATTGCTCGTCTGTCCGTCTTAGGAAGAAGGATCCCTCCTCTGTGGTTCTTCCTGAGGTTTCTTATTTTCCCTGTTTAGGTTTTTTTTTAAGTTTTTCCTTACCTAGTTTGAGGGTCTAAGGGCAGAGGATTTCACATCTGTACAGTTTGTCAAAGCCCAGTGACATAATATGTAAATTGTGATTTTGGGCTATACAAATCTTATTTTATTTTAATATATTTTCCATAGTGATCGATATTGATATTTAGCACAGTATGTGTTTTTTGCTGATGCTGCCAGTCTGAAGTGTATCCTGAAGTCTGAAGAAACCTGAGGTTTAATCCATTTTAAAAATGTAGTTAACATAAAAAAACAAAGAATAACATGCCTTTCCAATATTGAGTACAAAGAGTTGTCTCTAAGGTTTTCAGGCAGACAAAGTATTCACATTACAAATCCACAATGTATGAAATGCCTTCCAATGGGATGGGCAAGAGAGCAGCAAGATCCACTACTAGCAAAAGAAAATTAAGAGTAGCACCCTTTCCCCTCATACAGAGTCTTCTTATAATTATGTTTTACTTTTTTAATCTCTGCAAAATAGACAAGTGCAAATGAAGTGGAGTGTGAGTTTTGTCTTCACTACTCTACTCTGCAAACAAAAACAAACCAAAAAGCAACTTAATATATAATTTGCTATACAATAAGAATCAGCGCTCATTATATTTTGACTCCTTTTGAAAGCTTTTTATTTAGGACAATGGCTGCAAAAATCAGCCTACTACTTGTGGGCTGTGTGTCTGGAATGGGGCAAACATAAGCTTGCATTTTCATGCTTTCTGTATGGTCACTGTGATGGTACCTTTTCTGGTGATGGAAAAGATTTGTTGTGTTTCCCATCCTGCCTAGCACCAATCACTGAAATATTCTGTGGACTGTCTTAATCTGCTTCTCATCACATTCAGATGTCCAAACCATTTCCACACAACTGATGTTGTGTAACCTTTTTCTTTTTTTCTCAATCAACAATGTCACTAGTTTGGAAGGATAACATGATTTCCCTTTCAGGTTCACCATCACTTTAGGAACCCACAGCTCCAATTCCACTCACTTCTTACCTCTTGTCCAACGTTCTCTCTCTGTTCCCCTGGCTGCAACTTAAACTCCAAAGTAGGCAGACTAACAGTCTGCTGTTGCGCTTGCTTCTGCCATGTGATACTGAGTAGAGACTGTACATCCAAAGCTTATCATTGTTATTGACCCCAATTTTATCATGATCCCACTTTGACATTGTTTGATCGCCAAGCCCTATCTAAAAACAACTGTCTTCTTGCATATTATCTCTCTCAAATCCAGAAAATGAACGCAAGTATGACAATTCTGTGGAATCAAATTTAACTAGTCTCGGATCAACATTTTCGGAGTCCTTTTGTGACTCACTACAGGTCAGTGTGCTGTTGGACAAGTTAAGCATTATCCCACAATTACTTTGACAGTTCGTTTATTACAAGTATTGGAGTATGTTTTTAACCGAAAGTCACAACAAACATGCAGTGCTTCTGTAAACTGTAAAGTGTGTGGTTAGAGAAAGATTTTACTGACCGTCTCTTGCAGGTAAAAGCTCGTACAGCTCCTTAACCTCCTCATGCTTAGCTTTGCCCTTATCCACGCTCTGTTTTCTCATGTCAGCCATCTCACTGCACCATTCTTCAAATTTGTCGTTGTCTTGGTCCACCAACCTCTGAAGGAAGGCTGGTGACCAGGTTATATAAAAAAAAGAAAAAGGAAAAAGAACATCATACAAAGTGGCTTGGATAACATTTTTCCAAGAGTTAAATGTTTGACGCAAACAAACCATAGAAAAATTCCAGAAAAAACAAACCAGAAAAAGTTCTGCTACTCACCTGGCACTTTGACGTTTGTCCTGGAGGGATCTGATCTCTCCTCTTCCTGGACCTTATACACCAGCATGTAGGCATTTCTGGAGCAGTGGTAGCCTTTACCACACTTTGGCTTTCCTTTCTGGGACTTCACTGTCTCATCTGAGGACCAAGAAAACAGAGGAGGAAAAACAACAATTAACAAAATGGATACATTTTCAAGCATGACCCTCAGGAGGATAAATATCAGTGAAAGCATATTTTCAACACACAAACCTTTTTCTCACATCTACTGGCACTTGTAGGTTACTACAGACCACATTTGGCTGAGACATTAGTACTGCTTTTGCACTGCATGTGCATGCTCAAACCTACTTGAGTCTGTTTGCTTTTGGTATCGGGTATTTCCATTTCAACTGTAAATAGTAACCCACTGTCGCTGGTTGTTATCGTGTCAAAAACATGAAACATGGGGAGGATGGAAGGGATTGTGTTTTTGATTCTTGATATGTGGCTGACAAATTTTCTTCGAAAAAAGGCGGACGACGGTGAGACAACAGAATGCTGAAGCAAACAGGAGAGCGTGGGAAACATTACTCATTGTTCAGATGACGAACCTTCAGCTCGATAATGACGCAAGCGTGTATGCAAGAGTGTATATGTAGCATATCTACAGTTAAGTCCAGAAGTATTTGGACAATGAAAAAGTTTTTATCATTTTGCCTCTATACACTTCAACAATCAACATGTGATCGATCGAAGTGCAGACTGTCAGCTTAATTTAAGAGGTTTCACAAGAAACAAAGAAATAAAACTATTTAAATAAATCTAAACCAAAACTTTAGGAGTTGCCAAATTAAGAATTTGGTAAATTCTTAAAAAGTGGTGAGCTCAACAACAACAAAAAGCTTGGAAGACCACAGAAGATAAGTTAAGTGGATGATGGCAGAATCCTTTTCTTGGTGAAGAAAAACCCCTTCACAACATGGAGACAAGTCAATGCCTTGGAGAAGGTAGGTGTATCATTAACCATGTTTACATTGACACAAACATTCGGAATAAAGGGCTGATCGGAATAAAAATGCTTCATGTAAACTGATTCTGATCCGATCCGGCTCATTCGGAAAGAAATCATATTCCGAACGAGAGGGATGGTTTATGCCGATCCTTATTCCGAACCGCATCCATGTAAACACTTATTCCGATCGGGACTTCCTGTTTGGTTAAAATTACCCTCACTGCGTATTTGTGCTGTGCATGTCCTCCCGCTCTCTCCTCCTGTAACGCAGGAGCATTATGCATTGCTGGGCCCGTAGCTTGATCACGGAGAACAGTAGAAACAAAGGTAGGGCTCACAGAACCTGGCTCAGGTCCATTCTTTAAGAGTGCGGAGTTTAAAGTGCAGGGAAAAGCGCGAAAGTGCAACGTGTAGCCACATCAGTGTTTGTTTACAGCACAGGCGAAGTAACACTTCTGCGGTTATTTTAAGGAAATTATACAAATCTACGCATGTCAAAATGTGGTTAAAGCCTGGTTAAAGCATGTATACGCACGTCATGAGCCGATTATTTGATTTACTGTCCATATAAACAGTGGTTTTGGAATTTCCATTCCCTCAAATTTTTAATCTAAGAAATTTTGCGCATGTAAACATAGCTAGTGTTAAAGTCTACATTCAAGAGATGCCTTCATGAAGGCAAATACAGAAGGTTTACAATAAGGTGCAAACCCCTGGTAACATTCAAGAAGAGGAAGGCCAAATTAGACTAAATCTAAAAAACATCCAAAAAAAGCCTCCCAATTTCTGAAATCAGATTCTGTGGACAGATGAGTCGCAATACATGTTTTAACAGATATTTACCATGACTTAACCTTAAGATCTTTTCACACCACCCTGCGGTAACTCGCTGCATCCATTCATTTCAATGAGGAAAGTGCAGCTGAAGTAAAGCGGCTTCAGATACAATGGTAGGGCCAGGAAGCAGCCGTGAACTTGTCAACATTACTGTCTAAAAGGGTGGGGCGGGGCTACAAAGTAGAAACAGGGAGGTCTTGGAGTGTTCTTGTTTGAAGACATTTCGCCTCTCATCCAAAAGGCTTCTTCAGTTCCGGAAGAACTGCAGAACTGAAGAAGCCTTTCTGATGAGAGGCGAAACGTCTTCAAACAAGATAAGAAGTCCAGTTGCTTCCTACCGAACACTCCAAGACTAAGATGACCTGGATGACTAAGAACCTTCACAGACAGAAACATGGAGGGCATGGGCGGAGTTTCTTCTCATTCGAGTCTCATGCTTGATACCCAAAAGTTACAACATTGTTATGCGGTGTGGAAATTATATAATCTCTCTACCTCACAAGTGACAATGTATTCTCTAATTTTATAAAGAAAAAAATTATAGTATTTTATCCTTTTTGTTTGAGAAATAATTAAAGACTAATAGGCATTTGGTGCTGAGCTTTCCAGTAGTATGTGAAGATTCTCAGTCATCCAGGTCATGGTAGTCTTGGTGTTTCTTCCGAAGGTAACTGGGCTTCTTGTAGTTTTTTGAAGACGTTTCTCCTCTCATCCAAGAGGTTTCTTCAGTTCTAGATTTCTGGTAGGGAGTCCCCAGTATTTAACCTTGTGGAAGATCCTTCTTAGTGGGCAAAGGGTATTAAGCCCCACCCCCAATCTGTGTGTCACACATCCACCCACCCATCAGATGGGTAATCACTTCCCCCGGTCATCATGTGAGTCACTGGTTTCACATGAGCCAAGGTGTGAACTGTGGTTAAGTTTTCTGGGGAGGGATTTCAAAACTGCATTATATGTGGTAGACAGTTTATGTCTGAGGCCAGCTCCTCTCTTAAGTGATGGCTGTTCCAGCTTGACATGGACGGCTTCCTTTACTCCTCTCTCAAACCATCCATCCTCCCTGTCCAGCACATGCACATTATCATCGTCAAAGGAAAGTCCCTTCTCCTTTAAATGTTAAGTGGACTGCTGAGTCCTGGCCAAAGGAGCTGGCTCTCTGGTGTTGAGCCATGCGTTTGTGGAGAGGTTGTTTGGTCTCCCCGATATAAACGTCTGTGCACTCCTCACTGCACTGGACTGCATAAGCAACATTGTTAAGTTTGTGTCTGGGAGTTTTGTCCTTGGGGTGAACCTGCTTCTGTCTCAGAGTGTTGCAGGGTCTGAAGTGAACTGGGAAATGGTTAAATCTGTTAAAGCAGTTGAAATGTAGCCCCCATCCATATTTGGATGGGGGCTTTGGATGGGGAAATATGGTACCCATTTTACAAATAATATTGAGAAACAAGAAGATCTAAAACGTGGAACTAAATAGAATTATTTCAGTGCTACTCACCAATGTCTTCCTCAATGCCAAGCTGTAGCTTCTTGCCTTCCATCTTCTCAATTTCCTCATCATTGAATTTGTACCAATCACCAGTGCGAGCATCCTTCACATGGGCAATATAGTGGCCTGAGTACGCACTGATGCCCCGATGGATCAGTACTGCACTGAGCTCATAGAGACATCTCTGGTCTGGAAGAACAGTCAACGTGTTTACTTTTAAAGAAGGATGAGATGAAGTAAGAAAGAGGAAGCAGTGTATTACCTTATAAATACTTATACAGATTAAGCAAGTAGTGACCTTGTTTTGAGTTTGACCTTTAAATTGTGGGAAAGGGGGAAATTGAGAGTGATGTACTGTATGTATTATGTTTTGGCCGTATTTATCTGATATTTTGCTTTGATTTTTACACAAACGTACAGAATGTGTGTGTGCCTGTGTCACAGCCATTCATACTGCTAATACCTTGTTTTCCTTCTAAGAAAGGCCCCATATCCAGTTGGTCTGGAAAACTGATAAAGGTGTTGAGCTTTTTCTTATGGCCTGTTTGCCTGGAGAAGACAACAGGGTGTAGTTCAACACAAAACCTGAACTAAAATGAAACTACATTGTTATCAAAAGGCACAATGACTTGTAACATTTAACAAGAGAATATACTTTGATGCCAAAGTGCGATCTAATATGTTATGAGTGCAGTGCAGTACAAAGCGACGGCAGACCTATCAAAGATGAAGCGCATGAGCTGTAAATTGAGAGTTGGAGGAAGACTGTGCAGTCTGATCCTTCGGGTGGCTCTCTGTTTACTCTGACAGCTCTCACAGAAGTAGCGGTTCTCTCCATCCAGCTTCTCCTCCTGCGAAGGTGGAGGACAATTTGAAACTGTGGTGAACAAAGAAATAAGGCTACAGCTAACGATTTTTTTTAACCGATTATTGTTTCAATTTGTCGATTAATCTGCCAGATTATTTTCTGTTTAGCCAATTAATTCTTTGGTTAATTTACCGGATGTAATCTAAAATGTACAAATAGGCCTGTGATTTATCAGTAAAAGACTTTTAACACCTTGCAGCTTTACATTAATGAAAATCTCTGTTGTTTAGTTTTAAACATCTGTATTGGGCCTGCTCAGTTATGGCAATAATCATAATCATGATTACTTTGGTTACTATTATGTAAATACAATTTATTTATTTTAAAAACATAAATATATATATATATTTTAAAAAGTTACTGAAGAAAAAATGAAGACTTTGTGGAAGGTAATAAAAACTACCTTCAGGAACTCTGTGACACACTCTGTAAGGTTCTTGTGGCCTTGGATGTTCAGCTCCAGCTCATAGAATTTCGATGGCAATGCAGACGACCGTCCACACTGGTTACAGCTAGAGAACAATGGAACCAAGTTAACAGACTCCACTACAAAACTGAATACGTTTGCCTAATACCTATAAGCATTCAAGCCATTCTCATAAAAATCATGCCAGGCAAAAAGTTGCTATGTGCCTTGGCATGATTCTACACCTAATCGAAAAAACATTACCATCACCTCCAATAAACCATTCACCTTGTTCAATTAACCTGACAACCAGACTTCAACCTCTTCAAGAATGTTACATAAATGGCTGTTAAACTTAAAACTCTCACCTCTGACTGGCATCACATGTGATCTGGTTGTTACACAGTGACATTTTAAAAATTGTCCTTAAAGAGAGACAGCACATACCTGTTACTGTATCATTCGTCATTTATGAGCCAAGTTGTGATACTTACAGAGTGTCTGACACCTGTTATCATCTGTAATTTATGCTTGAAATGAGTGTGAGTAAAGAAGGGTGTGAGGTGTTTCCTTTACTTGCCACATTAATCAATGGTCTCTCAGGCAAGTCCTGAAATGAAGCTGAATATAAATATTTCCTCAACTGCCAAAACGTCTTACACAATTTATTCATTATCAAATAAAATTCATCCCTCTACGGCCTGTGTTTGCACATATCTTATTAACATATGAACTGTGGCATTTTGAGGAGTTCTATTGTCCAACACTTCATTATATGACACCTTGTCAAATGTTAAGGGTCAGGTTTAAGTACTATGTGTGTACTGGGTGCTCTTACACTGTAACATAGGAGAACTGTCCACAGAACTGCCTCTGAATGACATTCTGCAGGTTGATGTTCTTTTGCTTGGAGAGGGTGTCTTCCAATAGAGACAAAAAGAGCTTTGAAAACTCCTGAGCATCCTGAAAAAGTAATTAATGCACCGTAAATGATTTAAAAACATAACCTCTCCTACACATGCTAGCACTGCCACTCTCTCTCTTTAAAATTCAGAGACTATTTATTGGATAATCATCTAATTGATCATCTCAAAAGTTTTCAACAAATGCTTCAATCATCAGTTTGAGGGGGTCAATTTATTCTAAGACATCACATTAGGCTCAAGTAACATCTGATGGGTTTTTGAATCAATTCTGGTCAACACTACAGCCCATACTCACCTATTCACCCACCAAATTCAAAGCTTTTTTTTGCTGCCTCTCAGGAACAGACTACTTCTCTATACATTATTGAATTAATTTTCAAACCTTCATATTTCTGAGCAAGCAGTAGTTTTAGATCTATTTTAAAATCAAGAGCTGTAATCAAATCAAGCATTGACACTGTGAACTCTCTTCTGGAGTCTGTCTCACACTGTCTGTAGGAATGGGAATTGTTCATTTTTATTGACACCATTATTGAGATTACTTAATGATTTGAGTTATTAATACTACTTATACATTTTTAAGAGAACTGGAATTGCTTTATTGCTTTTAGTGCAAAAGACTGTGTCTGAACAGAATGAAACATTTCTTTTTATTAGAGCTCATTTTAGGAAGGACCAGTCATAATTTCAACTTTAATACAAATTTTCTATTGCTGGAAAACAAAATTCCTCATCCAAGCATCTGTATTTATTCAAGTTTCTCGCCAAAACCTAAATGTTCTTTTTCTTGATGTTGAACACATCATGAGGACATTTTATTTTGTCTAATTTTTTTCTAGACCTGACCTGAACCTATCATAATGTAACCTTATGTCAACTTATTTAGTTGGCTAACTAGCTCTTATCCTACTATACCAAATAAAACATGGATTTTTAATGATGGATTACAATTTTAAACTAATGTGACTTGCTACAAAGTTTGGGTACGGTTACCACCCGTGCTGTGACTGAAGGTGGAGGATGGCTGATGACAACAGCAGCAGCAGGAAAGTTTTTTCAAACCCAAGACTGTCAAAGTTTCTGCTTTTTTGCGTTTATTTTAGGCACAATGCTCATTTGCTTGGCCATAGAGGTTGTGTTACCCTCCTTTTAAGATTTTTTTTTTTGTTTGTGCACCAGTGATTTGATTTAAATGGCGTGAGTGGACTTGAGATATAACATTATGTTATAGGCCCCAGTAGAGGTGGTACTGATTTTGTTTAAGATGACTTACCTGCTGCTGTCCGGTGTCCAGGCCCAGAGCTTTAACCAACCCCGAGGGGTCGATGTACTTTCTGTTGCTGTTCTGCAGGAGTGCAAACAGATATTGCAGATGCTCACAGATGGACTGAGGCTCATAATCTGAAAAAAGACATAGATGCTATCTGACTCAATGAAATACTTTCATCATAAGAAAAGACAAAAAAGTATGAGTTTTAGGTGTCACACTATCATTAGTCACACTTTAACAGTAGCTAGTGTGAAAGCGGGGCTTCTCTTTTGAAAAATTATTTGAAATGATCAAGTGAAATAATTTGAGAAAAATTCAAGATAGTCAAGACAGTCACACTGAGATATTTAGTTCCTTATATTACTTCAAACAAACAGTGTTTGTTAACTTTCAGCAAACTAATACAGTTGAAATACATTTATTATAATTACTACAATTTTTGTAGTTAGGCCTAGTAGTTAGGCTTTTAGTTTTTATCGAGCGCGACTAAATCGGCAGAAGGGCAGATTTATTGTGTTTAATTTGTATTTAAAAGACTGTTGATGGATTTTGTAACTCCTAACTGCTTGTTCTGTGCTGATGAAAGTGAGAGTTTTGTCTGTTCTTTTTCCAGTTTCGGCAAAACTGTATAACAATCCAGTTAACATTAATGGTCAACGTTATTCTATTCTAGTATGTTCATTATGTGAAATACATGCAAAAAGAGGTGAAAAAAAATAAACAACAACTGGCTAAAATGCAGTTACATAAACCATCAATATGACACAAATAAAGAAGTATTCAATATGTATACCAGACTCAGTATTGTGATCCTGTGCTCGGGAATTATGGCACTGGTAAAGGCTCCTACGCAGTTCCAAGTTGTGGAACCACACTTGCAGAAATGTGTTAACGTAACATGTTGCACCCAGATTGGTCAGGCCAACAAACGTGTTCTGGGAGGAGGCAGAGACAGAGAGAAAAGGCATCAACATTTTACTTAGAGATTATTTAATCTCTGATCTTAAAGGATCCAAGTCAAACTACAAGAAATGCTTGATCTGAGGAGAAATGATGGATGAGAAAACAACTTGCCACCCATGCACAGCCAATTACAAACATAACATTACCTTGTCTCGACGCTCCGAATTGGGGTCATCAATGTTGTGGAAAGCATTTTCATCAATTTCTCCAAGCCACGCCTGTTCACCAATAGCCACAAGACAACTGGGATTCCCTTTGCAGTTCCTTCTGCAAAGCCATTTCTTCATTATTAATCTTATTTTTCCGTACATATTTTTAAATTAAAATCTAGTCTCATCTCTCGTTTTTGTGGTCACGTGAGTAATGCCACACTCTGTCTAAAAATCTGACAGTTAAATAATGTGTCTAAAACTCTTTCAAGTGAACCACTTGCATGCAATAAGAACAACAGTAGTAGAAGTTAATAGTAATAAAATTGTACTACCCAGTCTCCTAAATCTATCAAACAGTAACTTGCTGAATTGAAGAGTGGCCCTTCATACAACCTTCGATACAAAGTCTATACAGTTTCCATGCATACAAACATTTGTACACAGGGAAGAAAGCAGACCTCTGATGCACAAGAGGCATCGCTTTGCCGAAATGTCCATTAAGCATACTGTACGTTACGGAATATTATGACAAAAAGCATGCTTATTAGGAACTGTTACAAGAGTACCTGCAGGTTCCTTTCTTACAGGCCGGGAGATTGATGCGGTATGCTAGGTCGATATGCTCTTGCCTGATATCTTCTGGTTTCACCGTTTCCACCCAACGCCAAGCCGCTTTCTCTAGCTGTAAGAGGGGTGCCATAATCCTGCGATAAAATGTTAGCCACACAGTCGGGAAAATCAGTCCAAAAATGCAATGCCCAACGTCTGCCAATCTGTTTCGAGAGATGCTAACATAGCTGGCTAAGAGTGGCTAATCAGGTGCCTGCAGGTAATTTGCTAGTCTTACGAAGCAGACCTACCGTTAGCTATGTGGTGCTACTTAGCATTGCCAGCTAGTAGTGGCTTAATCGTTACAACGCTTCCTTATTCAAATGAAAACGTGACCACATCACACCAAACATCGCAAAAAAGCAGACAAATAAAATGCAACAATTTACAACAATTTTTTACAGGGCAACGCCATAAGTAAGAACTAGCTTCATGCTAACGTTGGCTAGCTAGCTAATGTGCAGCTAGACCGACCTGGCAGCGTTAGCAAGTAATTTTCCCTGCATTTTCGATTTAACGCTATCTGTCGCAAACGATACGAGTTTATTGTGTTAAAATAAAATATTGTCGAACCGTACATGCGTGCAGCTGCTTCATCAAAATATCTATGTATTTTCGCATTTTATTCACGGTTTATTTTAGATTTAGCGCCCTTACGTCAGTTTATAAATAAATTATTTACTCCGCTTAAAATCTGCACGCCGTCAACACGTGACGCAGGCGACGTCTCTTTGTTGCGACTGGATGAAAGAATAGAGGCGCACGGAGACTATCGAGACTTCTTTCCTGTGCGAAATAATGCGTACACTGTGGCGCATCAATGCTTTACTCTTAAGAAATAACACATTTGTTCCGTAAAATGTGTTATTCCGTTAAAATTTTTACTTGTTCTGTATTTCATTAAATGAGTGATTTTGTTGTGTTTATGCTGTTTATCTGTTATTGTCATTATGGCGCCAATTGTACATTTGGATCAGACGTCAGGATTAAACCTGATTGGATGGATGAATAGACAGATGGATAGATAGATAGATAGATAGATAGATAGATAGATAGACAGGTAGATGGATGGATAGATAGACAGGTAGATGGATGGATAGATAGATGATAGATAGATAGATGGATAGATATATAGATAGATAGATAGGTAGATAGATAGATAGATAGATGATATAGATGGATAGATCGGTAGATAGATAGATAGTAATTAAAATTTAATTACAATATTATTTTCATTCGCATAATTTTGTTCAAGTGTTTTTTGTCTTTATTCATAATATCAGTTTCAATCTTTTTGCCTTTCTCATTTTTTGCCTACCTTCTCCTTCTTTAGTTGTAATTTAATTTATGTTAAAGTCAAAGTCCAGAAAGGATACAAGAATTTCCACAACACATTGAAATTACTAATTTTTGTCCTGATCTATATGAAAAGTTTGATTGCTTGACTTTTAATGGACTCTCTGTGGTAGCGCCACACTGAAACTGTAATGCTTGGTTGTGTGAGTATAAGGCAAATGTGACATCCTTTTGAACATTTTTTTTGTAATCTAAAGCAGTAGAAGAGCAAAATAGAAGTAGCTGATCAGGTCATTGGTTGCATAAAAATAATTCTGGCATGCATTAAAAACTAGACATAAAACTATTGGGAATACTGTAGGGTAGGGAATGATAGGATAGAAAAGTTGCTTCATATTGGGTATGACCAGACAGAAAGAGAGGCTGAGATAAGCAGTTGGTGCTGGATTTCTTTTATGATTCTGTGTTCAATGTATTGTTTTATGGTTTTAAGTTCCCATTTGTTTTGGTCTTACTTGACTTGTGTTATTGTCTCTAGTTCCTGTTTCATCTTGAAAGGGGTTTCGTTATTGTTTGAAGTTCTGAAATTATAGTTTG
>KV751324.1:5154941-5211048 GCA_001698575.1 Mola mola | reverse complement strand
TATTAAGTTATAATGGGATTAACAAATTAAAGACCAACTATACCAGAAAACAGCAAACCTTATTGGATTCTGGTTGTGGTGTTTATGGTGACATTTTAACAACAAGTTGAATAATAAAAGACATTTGAAATGTTACTTTTACTTGCTGTGTCACATGCGTGTCAACCATGGCTGTGTGTCTACAGCCCCTGAGGTTTTGGCCCAGAAACCCTACAGCAAAGCAGTGGACTGCTGGTCAATTGGAGTTATCACTTACATCCTGTGAGTTTATTATATGACTGCTTATTACACTGATTTACGTTTGAAATTATTTTAGATCATAGTTTTTCCATCACTTTTGTTCTTGGAATTGTGTAGCACTATACAAATCATCCTCTGTGTGGAAGGATGGTTTTTACAGAGGTTGGATATAAAAGGATCTGCTGACTTGGATCATTGTTTATTTTGCAGGCTTTGCGGCTACCCTCCATTCTTTGAACAAAATGAAACTCGTCTGTTTTCAAAGATCATGAGAGCTGAGTACGCCTTTCATTCACCCTTTTGGGACAACATCTCTGAGTCAGGTATGAAATTGTTTCACGAGTCATATTTCAAAATGTGTCAGGCTCGAACATGACTGCACTCTCTCCTTTAGAGTTCCATTCATTTTCATGCTCTTACATTAGTTTGTACTTTAAATTATTGTCACTCAGGGATGTGGTCCAGCATTTAAGTGGCTATAAGAAAAATTTTCAGAACAAGAGAATCCAACTCTTTGCTTCAGATTTAATTTCAAACTTGACTGAGACTCTGGCAGGACAATTTAGTCACTTTGTTGCCTAAGACTTGGAGTTATTTCACATGTTAAGGCCTGATGAGTTGAAACATTAAAATCCTGAGCATCTTTAGTAATTATTACATCCGTTGGATTAATGTTTTAGGCCCACTTCTCTTTTAGTTGTTAGTATGATATTATTATAATAGCTTATCGCATTAATGTCTGTTGCCAGGTAACTGATGTTACTTTTTCTCCGCTCACCTGAGTGAAACAAACTGAAAAATTAAACATGGAGCAAAAACAACAGCAGGCACTTTTTTAAAAAGACAAAATAGTGTTAGAGGTAGCCTCTTACAAACTGTATGCAATGGAATAGCGGGCTGAGATGTTTTTCATATGTTAGTCAAGCTGATGAGCTGAATCACAACTGAGAGAGCCCCATGTCACCAGGCTGGCCTCTCTAAACAGGGTCATGGCTTCTCGGGTAACTGCCAGATTATAGCCTGTGGCACCGGGTTTGACTAATGAGCAGTTTGTCATCAAACTAGAATTCATCATGAGAGTCGACTAGAAACCTTTCAGTGAATAAATCCTGCATGTGGGCATTTCAATGGTGTCTAAAAAGCAAGCAAGTAGCAGATTATCAAGTCATCTAACACTACCTGACAAGGTGAAAGTTAGGTTGACAGGCATCCTAAAGTTAAGTTACTCACATTTTTTTCCTAAAAAAAGTCCTAACCTCAGTTACCATGGTTATCAAACAGTTAAAATAGGACCTTCTATACTACAGCCCCACTTTTCCATTTGTCCTATAAAAATTAATTACACCATTGCACTACTTAAAAGGGACCATTGCAAGATAAGGTCAGCATACATCAGAACTTGCAGTATTCTTATTAAGTCTAAAGACCTGATTTGTGGTGTTCCTCAAAGGACTTTAATCGAGCTGCGGTTATTTCATGAAATGGGACCAAAGTAGTGTCATTACTATGGTTACCCTCACTGTTATCCAAGAGTAGTATATCAGGATTTGTTTACATATCCTCAGAGCTTAACTTAATATAGACCAGCACACGTACTGGTATAAACACCTGAGCACAACTATAGTGGTTTGACCTGTTTGGATTTGGTCTCGCCTGCTGAGGCATTCAATTATCTGGCATTTGAAAATGTAAGAAATGTTACATCTCTTAATGCCAGCTAACCTAAAGGAAAAAAAAAAAGACAAAATGCATTCTCTCTTTGAAGCAAAGCAGAAAAATGTAGTAGGAACCCCTGAATGGAAAATCAAAACAAAAAACACAAATGCCTAAAACATTTTTTAGAACAAGTTTAGTTTAGTAAGAACAGTTTACAGTTTAGCTATAAAATGAGAAAGTTTGTCATCAGGTGGCCACCATTTTGTATTTTGCTTCAAAATAGCACTTATCAAATGGTAATAGTAAGCACTCAATCATGAATCATAACAGAGGTTTGCTGCTATATCAATGTTAAAAATATATTTAACTATTAAATGAAGATCCAAATTAGGTGTATAAATGATGATGTAACATGTCAAAAAGTGAATAGTCAAGCTTTGTAACACATAACAGCAGTGTACTTTGTTCAGCTCATAATAGATTCCTGAAATAAATTTGAAAGCCATTTTAGGAATGTTTAAGGAGAAGTATCAGGTGTTCATGTCATGTCTCAACAGCCAAAGATTTCATCAGGAATATGATGGAGAAAAACCCCACAAAACGCTTCCTTACTGAACAGGCTCTCAGACACCCCTGGTTGGTCCTTTCTCCTTGTCTTACTCACACAGTCACACACACAAACATGTACACAATGTTTTTTTTTGTTTTTGTTAAGCGAGGTGATTGATTTGATTGCAGGATTGCTGGAAATGCAGCTAAAGACATTGACATTTATCAGTCTGTCTGTGAACAGATTGAGAAAAACTTTGCCAAATCCAAATGGAAGGTTAGTGACATTCTTTAGCTCCTTGATTCCTTTGGACTATTATAACTAACAAAGGATTTTGTGTTGAATTTGGAGAAATATTTTTTTGCATTGAACTATTTAAATTGTTTTTGTTTGACTTGTTTATTGCAAACCGCTAACAGTTTGTAAATTTTACCAATAAATCTCATTTCTAATGGGGTTGAATAATCTTAAATGTGGCTGTTCCTCCATGAAACTGCTCACAAGGTCTATGAATTATCTTGAGTCATAATTTCTGGAACAAATCATTGGTCCTGACTTTTTTATCTCTATGATTTTGAAACTTTCAACAACACAAGCAAAGTGCTTTCTTTGTGTACACATTTCCAACAGCAAGCCTTCAATGCTGCCACTGCAATCCACCAAATGAAGAAACTGCAGTTGTCCCAGAGTGAGCCTTCCGCCCTCTCAATGCCTCAAATCATAGTGCAGTCCTCCTCACAGAATTACCTCCAAGCACTGGGACCCTGCCGTAATGAGTTCGATGCTCTCGACCCCAATGGGAATCCTGTTCAAGCTGGCAGGATTCTGTCCTGCAGTAATGCTGATGCAGGCACGAGTCTCTGTCCACCATTGAGGCCTAGTCACAGCGAACCTGGCAATGCCCTAACTGCTGATGAGACAAGTGACATCAGTAAATTTCATTCAGAAGTAGATGCTCCTTTCAGGCCATCCAAGAGGTGAGAATTTCCACTCTATACACCGTTGAAAGTATTGCAGCAATTTAGTAAATTGACAGATTCTCATTTTTAAACTATACCCACAAGATTTTTACTATAAAGTTGCGCATTCAAAAGTATCCCAGCTATCTAAAAACACACATTTCCAACTGTACACTGCATATATATCCCCATTAATAGAAATGTGTTGAAAAATATTATGTGTTATGACTTTTTCTGTACCAGCACTGTGTGCAAATTGTTCTGAAAAATTAAGTGGAATTTTTTTTGAATTCTTACACCTTCAGGAAATACCGAATTGGATTCTGTAAGTCAGGCCATTGTTCTGTGATACCATTTCTCAGATCTTTGTTTACTTTGCACTTTCAGTATTTCAGTGTAAGTAAACAACACAGAGTCAAAATCCAAGAATGGAGCTTTAAGTACCCTGAAAGTGATTACACTGTGTCTGTGTCAGTGGCATGCTTTTAAACAGTGCTATGTGTTCTATAACTAATCCAACCATTTCCAAGTAGCTCTCTCTAATGCAGATTATTTGTGAAAGGGTGTCTGTAGGTTCAAAAAGCTTTTAAATTAAGTGCTGTGTATAATATGATTATAATGGTCAAACTGGACCTCATAGCCTGCAGGAGCTCTGTTCATGAGCTAAGGTCACAGCTTAGGCAAACTTTAGTGAGCAGGAAGCCTATATAACATGATTTGTAATATTGTAGTTGTAATTTGTAATATAGTGTTGATTAATTTTATGAGAACTGTGTCGGTAACATGTTGGCATCATTAAAATTTGAAGTTTGCCAAAGCTGTCATTTCCGTTTTATTTGTCAGGGTTAAATCTTCTGTTGGAGCAATATTTTTCAAAGATGAAAACATTGACTGTATATTGCTGTATGTAAACTAGTAAGATAGATGGTAAATTTTTCTCAATGATGGTTTCTATCATTTTATGTACAGTAAGTCTTATTGCACTGATGTGTATTTTTCCCAGTTTGGTTTTAATTAGTTATTTGATGCCATAAAAATGGGAGGCAGCATCATGATTTAGAGCTGAACTCTGCTCATGATTCAGCGGGTGGATTCATGGGTGGGAATTTGATACCACATTTCTGCTTGTCGGGTTCATTCATCTGGGAAAGGAAGACAGGCTAGCAGTAACATTTTATGAGTTTTATTCAAAAGTACAAAATCGTTGAAGGTTCAAGTTGTTCACAGCTGTGGACCTCTATCTGCTGGGTAGTCCGCTCAGAAAGAGGATGCTACTTTTACATAGGTGCGGTTAATATACTATGTGTATGCAAATGTGTATTTTTGGATTGGCTCTACAGGTGGGGAGTGGCTGTGGTTTAGACTCAGCTCTCCCTTCATTGGTGCACAGGCTGGTCCCAGCCTCTTGGCACACGATCTCTTCCATTCAGCCGTCCTCTATCTTAATGTGAAAACTCCTCCCTGCCTCCCTGATGCTAGGTTATCTGAGTCACTGCGACCTCTTCCTAACCTCCAGTTCTGTTCTGTCTTATCTATCCTGGAAAACAGGAATGCATTCTCTGTGTTCTTTATGTCAGAGAGAGTGACAGGATTCACTCCCCTTTGGACAATCTTTTGAGTGTGTGTGTGTGTGTGTATGTGTAAGCATGCAGCTTTACCTTCAGAGTACTCAACTTTACCATACCAAGTGTTAAATCATGACACATAACTAAAGCTTTAGGCCTTCGTTTCAGGAGCACTACAACTCTATATGAGCACAATGCAAAGCGTTGTATGTGTAACCAATGTATTCTAAGCTTTACAATGATTATAGGCCAAAATCTAATTCCTAACATGCTGCTCACTACAATGCAGACTGGCCAAAATGATGTCACCAGCAAAAGATGGCAATGCTTCTATATCACATATTTTGGCTTCATTATTGTGCTGTGGGAGTAAGTTTTATATATAAGTTTTATATATCGCCCTCTCTGTGGCCAGTCTTGTGTCTCCTTCAAGCTCGGGTCCTCTACCAGAGGCCTCGGAGCCTAAGGGCCCTGTGCAGGCTCTTAGCTGTTCCTAGGATTACACTTTTCTGGACAGAGATCTCTGGTGTTATTCCTAGGATTTGTTGGAGCTACTCTCCCAGCTTGGGGATTACAGCCCCGAGTGCTCCTATCACCACTGGTACCACTGATGCCTTTACACCCCACATCCTTTCCAGCTCCTCTTATAGCCCCTGGTATTTCTCGAGCTTCTTGTGTTCCTTCTTCCTGATGTTGCTATCATTTGGGATTGCAACATCTACCACTACCGCCCTCCTATCCTGCTTGTCAACCACCAAGATATCACGTTGATTAGCCACCGCCATCTCATCGGTCTGGATTTGGAAGTCCCACAGGATCTTAGCTAAGTCATTCTCAATCACCTTAGAAGGTGTTGCCCACTTTGATCCTGGAACCTCCAGCCCATACTCAGCACAGATGTTTCTGTATACCATGCCGACCACTTGGTTGTGACCCTCCAAGTATGCCTTACCTGCCTGCATCTTGCACTCTGCTGTTATGTGCTGCAATGTTTCAGGGGCATCTTTGCACAGTCTGCATCATGGGTCCTGTCTTGTGTGTTAGACCCTGGCCTCTATCGATCTTGTGTTCAAGGCCCGTCCTTTGCTGCCATAATCAGTGCCTCTGTGCTGTCCCTGAGACCAGCCTTCTCCTGCCTGTGGTATGTTTTCTCAATATGGGAGAAAGATATGGGAGAAAAAGGCATCATGTGACACTCATGCTCAGTGGTTGGTGGACCTGAGAGAGGACTACAGTGATCTCCCAGAACAAGACCCAGTAAGCATCACAAATGGCAGACATCCAAGAAAGTGTCTCAAGGATAAAGAAATGGACACCACCAGGCCCTGAAATGATGCACAGCTACTGGGTAAAGAAGCTAATTTCACTTCATGAACACCTTGCAGCTCAGATGAACCAGCTGCTGAAAGATGGGACCCACCCAGAGTGTTTGACCCGAGGTCGGACGGTCTTGATCTTGAAGGACACCCAGAAGGGAACTATTCCATCCAACTACCGGCCAATAACCTGCCTCTTCCCGACATTGAAGCTCCTGTCAAGCACCATTGCGGCCAAGATGAGTAGGCATGTAGCTCAATACATGAGCAGGGCCCAGAAAGGGGTTGGTAGTGACACCAGAGGAGCCAAACAACAGCCACTGGTGGACAGGGCAGTCTCCAGAGACTGTAGGATCAGGAAGACCAACCTGTGCACTGCCTGGATTGACTACAATAAGGCCTACGTCTCAATGCCACATACATAGATATTGGAGTGCTTGGAGCTATACAAGATCAACAGGGCACTAAGAGTCTTCATCAAGAACTCGATGGGGCTGTGGAAGACTACTCTGGAAGCCAATTCAAAGCCAATTGCCCGTTAGCATCAAGTGCGTCAAATACCAAGGAGATGCCCTATTCCCCTTTCGGTTCTGCATTGGCCTGAACCACCTCAGCCAGATCATGAATGGAAAAACGATCAGCCACCTCCTCTACATGGATGACATCAATCTGTATGCGAAGAGTGAGCGAGACATTGACTCACTGATTCACATCACCAGGATCTACAGCACTGACATCGACATGTCATTCGGGCTAGACAAGTGTAGCCGAATGATATCAAAGAGAGGCAAGATGATCACAACTGAAGGGGCTGAACTACCAAAATGCAACATAGCCGATGTTCAGGACAGCTACAAATACCTTGGGATCCAAATGGGAATCATGAAGAGGCCGCAAGGAAGTCAGCCACAGCCAAATGCCTACGTAGAGTAAGGCAGGTCCTGAAAAGTCAGCTGAATGCTCAGAACAAGATCCGAGCCGTCAACACCAATGCCCTGCCCGTCATCAGATACCCTGCTGGTATAATAACCTGGTCAAAGGAGGAGATAGATGCCACCGATATCAAGACGAGGAAGCTCCTCACCATGCATGGAGGGTTTCACCCGAAGTCCAGCCCCCTGAGGCTGTACCAAAAGTGGAAAGAGGGAGGCCGAGGATTAGTGAGTGTCAAAGCCACTGTCCAAAATGAAACAACAGATCCAGGAATACATGAGGAAGATGGCACCCAATGATGATCTGGTAAGTGAATGCCTCAGGCAGCAGAAACCCAGTGAGGAGAAGGAAGAAGAAGAGAAACCGTCATGGAGGGACAAGCTCCTGCACGGATGTACCACCGACAGATAGAGGAAGTGGCTGATATCGAGAAAGCATACCAGTGGCTGGAGAACGCTGGTGTCAGGGACAGCCCAGAGGCACTGATCATGGCAGCACAAGAACAGGCCTTGAACACAAGAACGATAGAGACCGGGGTCTAACACACCAGACAGGACCCAAGATGCAGACTGTGCAAAGATGCCCCTGAGACAGTGCAGCACATAACAGCAGGGTGCAAGATGCCGGCCGGCATAGTATACAGAAACATCTGTGCCGAGTAAGGGCTGGAGGTTCAAAGTGGGCAACACCTCCTAAGGTCATTGAGAACGACTGAGCTAAGATCCTGTACGACTTCCCGACCGATAAGATGTTGGTGGCTAATCAACTGGATATTGTGGTGGTCGACATGCAGGATAAGAAGTTGGTAATTGCAGATGTCGCAATCCCAAGTGATATCAACGTCAAGGAACACAAGAAGCTTGAGAAATACCAAGGGCTGAAAGAGGAGCTGGAAAGGATGTGGGGAGTAAAGGCATCAGTGGTACCAGTGTTGATAGGAACACTTGGGGCTGTAACCGCCAAGCTGGGAGAGTGGCTCCAACAAATCCCAGGAATAACATGTGAGATCTCTGTCCAAAAGAATGCAATTCTAGGAACAGCTAAGATCCTGCGCAGGACCCTCAGGCTCCCAGCCCTCTGGTAGAGGACCTGAGCTTGAAGGAGACACAAGACCGCCAATAGAGAGGGCAAGTGGGTTTTTTTTCCTTTTTTATATCATGTTTTATCCAGTAGTTCTATCTTTACCCAGATGTTTCTTGAATCTGTCATGTCATCATTGTTTCTGCCTTCTTACTTGTGTTTAATGGGTAATGAATCATAGCTGTGTGATGTTATGTGATGTTTTGCAGTCTGGATGCTGTGGCTCAGAGGAAGGACCCGCCACTTCATTCTGGAGTCTGCTCTGTCATGTGACTGGCTAATCAGGTACTCTTTTTCCCGTTCCAAATATACAGTAGATCATTCAGATTACCAAACCAAGCTTGTATTTGATGATTCATTTTCAATAACCTCTTTCTTTTGTTTGTCTGTTAAGTTATTGTCACCAAGCGGCATTCGTGTTGGTACAAAGGGGCTGACACATCTTTTGCTAAGCTCTTTCATCTTTCATGTTTCATGTGTTTTGGGGTTCTCTGCTGCAGAAAAATGACACATACAGGACACATTTACTCTGTAAATATCATGGAATGTCTGCACATGTTGCAGACAGGAATTTATAATGTACCATTCATGCAATATACCGTTATACTGAAATTTATTTTCTCAAAACTATGTATTTGTTTGAGTACTGTCAAAATGTTACTGAATTCGTCTATTGAAATCTATTTACAGTATATAGATTCAGTAGTGCAACCTGAATGTGAATTTCTTTTTGATTTTTTTTGTTTGTTTTTTATTTGACTGACTTAGTTTTACTTCTGATAACTTTTTATAAAGCCTGTTCCAAACTTCATTCTTTGCATTTCCATACCCTGCATTGTTTTTTGAAATATGCATAGTATAATTACTCTAAATATGGGAATGTAACTTTATCTGTATAGACAATTTTGAACCTGGCAGGATTATTTTTTTTAGATGTGTATTATTATGCATGATACATTGATTTATAATAGGTTGAACATCCACCTCACATTCCAAGATACTGAATGTAAAATCTTGCATAAATTGATGAGATTAAACATCAATGAAAAAACTGAACTCATTAAGTGCCACAAGCTGTCATATAATGGATGATTCTGAATTCACAAACGTAGTGACATGTTTTTTTGTATTATTTTCTCAGTAAACATGTAGACACAATCCTTTCTGCCTCTTCTTGTGTTGAATAAATAGCTAATTAACCATTTCCACAATGCTTGAAGACAAAGTATCAACATGATTTATTTAAATATGGTCAATTCTGCACAAAAAACAGACCAGAAAACATACAAATAAATAATTTAACACCTCTCTCCAGTTCTGACAAATATAACTGGAGCAATGTTCATGGTATCTATACTGCTGCTGAGAAAGAGATAAAATAACATTTAATAATAACATTTTAACAATTTCCCTCGGGGATAAATAAAGTATTCTGAATCTGAATCTGAATCTGAATACTAAATTAAAACTCTCATAGTGACAGATATTGATGTAATGTGATAAAAATGGAAATTAAAGTACAATCATAAGAAAAGTTTTTAATGACTCCTGAACTAATTTTTGAAACTGCCACGGAAGAGGTACCACGTTGGAGAAGAACTGACAGTTAAATAAATGTTCCAGAGTGAAAACCTCCCAACTGGTTGTAGTGTGGTAACTTTCAGCCCTGGCAGGTGCTCAGGTCGTAGGCTTTCTTTCGAAGTTTTGCCAAAAGGTCTTGAAGTTTAGCATCAAGTCCTTCAAGCTTTGTGGACTTCTGAAGGATTTCATCCTGCAGCGACCTGAGGGAATCTCCCTTACCTGGAAAAACATTAGCAGAGAGTGACCTAATTTAATGAAATGTGTAAAAACTAGAATCAGTTTACATCTATGTCTGTTCAGACTTATTTAGAGGTTGATCCCATGGGGCAACAGCAATCACCTAAAGCTCAGTATCAGTCCAACCAAGGAACTGCAGGCAAACTACAATGATTCAAATATGTATAATGGAAACTGAATTCTAAGGCTTTAAACGTCTTCAAGAATCAGAAAGGCCAACTGCTTTTAACTTAAGCACTTCAGACAATACATTAAAAGAATAACATTTTGTTTGTTGTTGGATGAAGGTCCAGGCAATTTCTTCTCAGAGGGCTTTTTTTGAAGTTCTCTCATTTGAAACAAAATCAGTTTGTTAAAAAAAAAAAAAAATGCTGTATTACCTTCCAGAGCCTTCAGCATGTGGTCAGTGGTGTTGGCCAGGATTCCAGCTTGCTGCTTCAGCTTTGTCAGTCGATCAGCCACTGGTCCTGCCTCTCCACTGGCCTTGCCGGCTGCAACCTTGGCTTTCAGATTATCCAGCTGTTTCTCCAAAGACAGCAGGTCCTACAAAAAACGTAACATTAGAACATTCATGAAGACAATTTGCTGACTTCATTTATTCTACATTTTAACTTAATTTGTCTTCCAGAAACAGTTTTGATAAAATACGGTTTTATATTTTAGGGGTCTGAAAATGTACTGGACAATGTTGTAAGGGTCCCAAAGTCATACTAAAATAAAAATACGTATATCAATGTAATGATAAATGTTTGGTAAATGTGAAAGGCACCAATATGAATAGTACTAACTCAATAAACTATAAGCAGAGTAAAAGTGTTTAATTATCTGATATTAAATGAATGTAAGAATGCAGTAAGGAAAAGATAAGTAAAATTGGAAGGCCTATAAATACAATATATTTACATATATGTATATACTGTAACTCAAATTTCACTGATTATCTTATCTGCGAGCAAACTGAGACAATAGTAAAATGTTGACGCTGACCAATGCAGAGCACTGAGTGGTCAGAGAGAAAAGTCATGGCTATGGCATCTCTTCATGACACAAAGGACAATGATATGTGGGCCTCTGTAACATACCTGCCATTTTTAAATATTGCTCTACTCTGTGGGATTGCTAGGCAAATATTTTCTATTCTCAGTTGGTTCGTATATTAAGGGATTATGGAAGCTCATAGAGCAATGCCATGGTAGGTTGATGAGGTGACCACATTTCTTTATTTGCTAGCTGACAAAAAGATTCAGCAAGGGGCAGGATAGGCCATGCAAAGTTAGTGTTTTAAGAACTCGCTACAGATGGCCACACATGGCTACTACTGCACTTTTTAGCATTTTAGGGAAAAAATGAAAAGTTATTACAGATAAATCAAGGTAAACAAAAGCCGAAGGAGCTCTAACTGATAGAACTGGAGGTGGTTTATCGCAAACAAAGGCAGGGAGTACGGCCTTGAATCAGCAATAACTTTGAGTCACTGATGGAAGATGGTAAGTTACAAGCTACTCCTATTCATATTTGTCAATACAGCTGGAGAATAGCAACAGCAGGTCCTCACTTTGCTGGCAGAAGTTGCTTCTTCTGCAGCATCGTCTGCACTGTCCTTTGCATCCTGGGCCTGCTGGTCACCATTCTGCAGCAGCTCTTTCAGCTTGTCCAGTTGAGGTTTCGTGGGGTTTACCATTGCTGCTGTGTCATCCAGAGCCCTCTCTGCTTGGCTCATCTTATCTTTAGCCTACAAAAAACAAATGCTTTAACACTTAGCACGGCCTGAAGGCAACTGGGCCATCCACTGTTTGAAGCATCCTTGTTTCCTGCCTTAGTTAGGTGGTTGTTCAGGTTGTTTATGAGGTCCTTGCTGTCCTGCAGTTTGTCTTCCAATTCAGAGACGGAGCCCTCCACCGAGCCGAAGCCTGACAGCAACCCATCCACGTCAGCCTTTACACCCAGCGCCGTTTCTCTGTGTTTGTTCAAAAGCAGAAATAACTTTACATCTGTGTGACATTCTCATTGCTGAAAAACATAACAGAGCACTCAGATTTATTTTCGGGAGTACACAAAGGCTAAGAAGTGCCTTCAGACAGACAACTGCATTTTTAGATTTACACTCACAATTAGTTTCTGTGAGACTGCAGTGCTAAAAAACCGTAACGACAGCCCTGATTCTTAGATGACTGACAATTACGTTTTAGAAACATCCTATACTATTATGAAGCCTTGTTGTATGAGGACACATTTTGGATTAAATGTGAAAATTGCCACTTAAAAAACGGTAGAATTCTGGTCTTTCTGGATTTATTATTCTCACTTAACCTTACAGAAACAAGAAAAACATTACAGACATACTAATTTTGATGATAACAATTTTTTGTTATTAAATTATGTGCATTCATGAAAGGTATGTGAAAAATCCATCATGTTAAGTAAAAAAGCATGAAATGTTTAGAGTTTATTCAACACTTCTGTTAAGGCTGTAAAGCTGATAACTGTTTGAGAAACAGAAGCTTAAAAGATTGAAGTCCTACCTGGAATCCTGGGCTTCCTGCAACAATTTCCTGGCTGTGTCCAGCTGTGGGGCAGCCTCGTTCAGCACTGCCGTGCTATCCGGTAGGCTAGACGCTAGATTTTTCAGCTCCTCCAGCTTCCTCTTCAAAGCAGCCAGGCTGGGAGGCAGCTTGGCCTTCAGGATCCAGTCGCTCACTTCCTGGATGTGGGTCAGGTTGGAGAAGGGGTCTGTGGAGGTAGAAACAGGCAAGATGGTGACAAAAAGGTAAAGGCATCTGATGAATCTGTTTATAATCAATCATTATTACTGTAACCATCCTGCATATGTCAGGGCTCCTCTGTTTTTACCTGACAGGAAGTCTTTGAGCTCTTTTACAACATCACGTGTCCCCTTCAAGTCCTCCTCCAGCTCGTCTCTGGCCAGCTTCATTTTATTGGACAGCTTCTCTGCAGACTGTCTCACCTGGTTGGTTGTCTCCTGTGTTTCCTGGAGCTGAAAGGAATGAATTTACTGTGATGTAATTGAATAACCAGGTACACTAATTGAATAAACTGTGATATATTTGAAATAAATGCCTTTGTAACAGAGATACAGTGCCTGTGGTTGGAACAGAGGTGACATCAACACATTGGAGTGTGTGTTTGTGTGTATGCTTGTGTGCACCTTCTCTGCAGCATCTGTGATCTTTTTAGTGAGTTTGTCCAGTCGGTCTTTCATGTCCTTTACATCAGCGTGGGCCCTCTTGCTCAGAGGCAGGGCACCCACACACTTCTGGCCCTTTTTACAAAGAGGGGTCCCCTCAGGTAGACACAACTCTCCCCTGTCACAGTTTAGAGGGGTGCAGGGCTCCGAGCGAACACTGCCACACACCTAAAATATTATAGTTTGGTTTAAAAAGGAAATATACTGTATATTCTCTCAGTTAATTAGAATAGTAGCTAAATATAATATTTTAACATACGACGTATATATGTATATAGTAGAATATATAGGGTAATGAAGCTTTCGACCCAATTAGTTCAAAATTCAAGTCAAGTCAAAATTTTTGTCCAGGTAGCTCGAATGAATAAAAATTTAATAGAGGAACTGACATGGACCATGACAAACTTTCTGAAGATAGCAAGCCTCACAGTGATTGAGTCCATGAATTACCTGTTTGGCTACAGGAGTGAGGTCCGGCCAGGAAGCCATGCTCTGGTTCAGTTTGTCCAGAGTTCTGGTGTTGGCTGGTTGGACTCTGTTGTGAAGGTCTGAAGTCACTTTTCGGGCATGAGCTGATGTGTTCACTGAGTTTCCGCTGGCTTTCACTTTCTTAGCTGCGTCGGTAGACTCATTGTAGGCGGTCATGATGGCAGAAAAGGCTCCTGAGTTGCACAATGAAAAAAACTCAAACTTATGATTTTTACTGTATGTGAAAATATACACAGTCAGTGTTTTTTTTTTGTTTTTTTTTTTTGCTGTAGCCACATTGGATTCTTTGTTTGAAAAAGGGAATTTGTTTGTCCAGGCCGTGTTAATGGGAAGAGAGGTGCAGGTTAACTGCAGCATTCTCCTGACAACCTAAGAAGGACTTACATTACATTGAATGGATGATGTTTGTGGACATCAGTCTTTTACTGCTTAGCTGAAACTTGAGTAACACAGAAAAAAAGCTGATATTGACAAGTGCATCCATTGTTTGAGTTTTCAAGCTTTCAGCTAACAGCTACAGTGAAGATTACAGTTTAAAAAAGATATAAAAATATATCCTTAACTAAATGGGATTTCAAAGTTTTGAACAAATCTCCAGCTTCTTCAGTCGTTCACGGGAAAGCTACAACCCCATTTAAATGTTAAGTTCCACCAAAATTCTATATTTTAGAGACAAAGAAACTTTCAATTATCATTGAGGTGATTGGATAATGACTGGATTTTCATTTTTTGCGTAAACTATTCTTTTCCAATTCACCATATTTCATGTTTTATTACAAGAATTCATTTTGATTAGAGCCATATTGTGGTGCTGTTACTTAATTTATGCATCAAAATAACACCTGCAGAGAATGATTCATAAATAGCAATCAGTTATCATTAATCAACAGTGTACCAGTGGCTGCCATGTCTTTTTGTCAGACCTGTGTTGTCGGGCCTGACGGAGTTCGCCATTGCTTCCTTCTTGGCTTTGTACTCAAATGTGAGGCGGTCCAGCAGAGCCCCCAGTTTGCCCAGTTCAGAGTCCAGAGCAGGAGTTTGCGCCAAAGGTGAAAGGTTACTTTTAATCTTGTCCATCTGGTCCCTGGAAGACACATACAAGAGTTCTTAAAATAGGTTCAGTGAGATTCCAACAAAGAGTCCAAAACATCAATAATAAGTTTATGAAGAGCAAATCATATTTTTGTACAAAAATGATTTAAAAAAGAGAAATCCAAGATTACAAACCTCTGCCAATGCTAAACTAAAAATCAAAATTTCATTAATGGATTTGGGATTTGATTATAATACATCTCATCACAATTTGATTTTCACAAAAAATGCATTTTCATTGCTCACATGTCATATTCACAAGCTAATTCCAAACAATTTTCAAAGCAATGTACCTGAATTATTATGTTAGTAGTGTAGTTCTTATGGATAATTCTTTGAAGAAAAAGATTCATTTAAAAAACAGTGGCAGGTGCTTGTCCAAATCTCAGTTCTTAAGGAAGCTGTTCAGCAGTAGCAGTAGCTGTTCAAAATCCACTCCTATGAAAGAATATTTTTTTTCCTGACAGATTAAGTGGAACCCTGGAATCTGGATCAGGGAGCACAATTTGGTATGTATAATGGTTTTTTTTAAATTCTCTTTAGCTTTGGACACTTGTAAAGTTATTAGCCCAAATTTAATAGGATCTAAGTTGGGTCAAGGCCCACCTCTGGTGATTTGTTTTGCTTTTTCCTCTGAGGATCTAAGCAGTCTCTCACCTGAGCTTGTCCAAATGGGCCAGAGTATCATTGACCTGTTGGGCTGTACTGGGCGAAAGGGAGATGGAGTCCCTGATCAGATTTAGGCTGGCTTCCAGGGCACGAATACGAGGCCCAAAGTTTCCAGCAATAGTAGCACCGCCTGGACGAGAAGGCAAGTGCGAGGAGAGTCTCTCCAGGGCCAAGCTGAGGTTCTGCCTCTGGGCATCCAGTGTGAAGAAGCAGGAAGGACATGTCTCACAGGCAGGGAAGGAGTCACAGTGTCCACGTCTGCAGGAATCACATCGGGCCCCAGTGATGCCTGGCCGACACAAACAGGCCCCCGTCTGCTTGTTGCAACCTTCCTGAAGTGTTCCTTCAGCGTCACAACGGCATGCTGTGGCGTAGGAGACAAGAAAATCAAATTCAAACACTAACTGGTGGGAGTTCACATTAATGTTCATTTTTCCATAAGTAATTCTAATAAATGTTGTTTATTACAATTACAATCAAAGCTTTCAACTACTTGAACAGACCAAATATGAATAAATGCTTTAACAATAACTAAACTACTGACTACTATATATCAGTAATCAAAAATGTCTGACTCACGCTGACAGCCTAAAAGAGGGTCTCCATACATGTTGTCCGGGCACTCTGTGCATGTTCGGCCTCCAAAGTTTGGCCTGCAATGACACTGACCTGTCACCTGCAGAAAAGGAGAGTGTCATCACCGACCCGGACAAATCAAATTCTTATGCTTTAGTCTCTGCTAACAATCATTTAAATCTGAAATGTCTGGTTTCAGTCTTGCTTGGACAAAGCAAGAAGGCAGCAAAGGGAGTGCAGGTGCAGGGGGATTATTTTGCTGAATATCGGACTCACTGATTGTTTATGGAGTGGAGTGTGTAACAATTAGAATCTATCACCCTGATCAAGGCTGAAATTTCAATATAGTTGTGCTGTGGGACTGACTCTAACAGACCAGTAACTGCAGCTTTATGCTCCTTTGCATGCTCCTCAGCGTATATTTACAATATTCTCTAAAGGTGTGTAGATTGTGTCTCCCGGCCGCCAGCTGATCTGATGTTCTTAGGAATCACAGAAATTCCAAAACCAAAGTTTTGGCATTTAAATGATGGGTTCAGACCCTCTTACCTGCTCAGTTAAGCAGCAGACATTTGTGACCATAGTGTGATTCAGCTGATTGAACAATAAGTGACAGCGTCACTGGACAGTTTTGAGAGTAAATGAGGAGAGGTTTAATAACTCTTGTGTAATGCTAACAGCAGTTTTTTTTCCATCGGTGCCTTGTAATGAATTTGTTTGTGGTAACATCACTGCACAAGCCTGTCTGCTAAAGAAGACCACATTCGATTATCAAATATAAAAATACAGCAAACAGTAACCAACAGGCTGTTTCTCTGTCCTGTAACCAGACTCCCATCAATTATCACTCAGTTATGCAAGTTAATAACTTCGGTGAACATGACAAGCTTTGAAAAACACTGTCTATGGCATATTGTTAATATTGTTAATTTAGCCTTGTAAATTCTGCAAATATTCTACATGAAGTTGTTTCTTTTCCATGTGTAATAAAACTGTGCTCTGATATCCATGTTAATTTTGCATATAGAGCAGGCAAGTGAGATGACACATGCTCACTGGAGTGGGAATGTTAACGTCAGGTTTGAAGTGATGGACTCAGGACCCTCCTTGTGCGCCCAGAAAACAAGTTAACAAATGTGAACAGACTCAGTGAGACACAATGGGGCCTGTAACAATATTGTATTTCTATGATCATTCAGTAGCATTTATGCCATTGAAATATACACCAACAGCAAAGCAGCACTTTGTTTTTTCGGGATGGTAGAGGACCGCCATTGTGCGAGGACGTGTGTGAATGACGAGAGGCAAGTGGAACAGTGAGGTTAGAGGGAGTACAGTCAACTGTTCAGAGCAACGGGGAGTGTGGTAAAGAGATGAAGAAGTGAGTGCTGGCAGGGTGGAGAGGGTGGAGAAAAATGTCAGGAATGATCTGTGACAAAAGAGCAGCAGAAAAAGTGAAAGGAAATGTTTACAAAAGGTAAGTGAGACCAGCAATCTTGTATGGTTTGGAGATGGTGGAACTGGCCAAAAGACAGGATGGAGAACTGGAGTTGGCAAATTTAAAGATGTTGAGATTCTCTGGGAGTGATGAGGATGGACAGCATTAAGAACGAGCACATCAGAGCGACAGCATAGGTGGGAAGTTTTGGAGACAAAGTTAGAGAGGCCAGATTGTGATGGTTTGGACATGTGCAGAGGAGTGAAAGTGAATATATTGGTAGAAGGATGCTCAAGATGGAGCTACCAGGCAGGAGGCAAAGAGGAAGACTAAAGAAGAGATTCATGGATGTGGTGAGAGAGGTTATGCAGATAGCTTGTGCAACAGGAGAAGATGCAGAGGACACGGAGAGATGGAGGACGATGATTCGCTGTGGCGCCTCCTACAAAAAGCTAGGTAAAGCCGAAAGAGGAAGAAGAGTACCACCAAATTTAATTTAATTGTAAAATGAATAAATGTTAAAAATGAATACATGACCGACTGGGTGGGAGTAGGCAGATGTCCTACTGTACCTGGTCGCAGGTAGCACCGTATGACCTGGTGGGGTCACAATCGCAGCGCTCACAGCGCTCTGACAGGAATGGTTTCCAGTAGCCATCTGAGCACATTTCACAGGTTATTCCGTGGAAATGGGGACGACAGAGACACTGGCCTGTTACTGGGTCACAAGCATCTGTCAGGGACCCATCTGGAGAACAAGAACATTCTGGAAAACACGATCAGAGACAGATCAGTTTCCACACAAGTATGGGTAATGTGTCATCAGCAGCAGTAACAGTGGTTGCAAACACCTAAAGGGGGACTCTGGGACATTATATCACAAGGGTTCACCACAGCCATCAACTTTTACAATTAAAGACCTGCTCAAACCATTGATTAAACACTTTAAAAGTTAATTTTATTTGATAAAATTGAATTAAATTTAAATGAAAAAATTGTGAACGTATGTATGTAAAGCCATTTGTATTGTAATTTTGTGTGGGCCTATGAATGTGATAGTTTACTCCCCCTCTCCACTTACCGCTCCAGCTGTAGATGAAAGCTGGAGCAAGCTGGAGCTTACCTGCCCTGACAATTTCTGACCTTTAAAGTAGTCTACCATATGCTGTGCAGTGGCAAATATCAACATAATAAAAGCAATTCAGCAATACATGTTTGAACCAAACAGGGATTCCAGGAAGAAGAAGTAGAGCTACTTAAACAAGGTTGCCTACAAGTTGAAGCATCTGAATGGTAAGTTTTGTTTCTACAACATTATGCCCCATCCCCACAACTTATTAAGACTCATTGGTTGCTTAGGTATTTTTATGTAGACTGTCAGAATTAGATTTTGTATTCAGACAGTTAGAGTAACAATCTCGTCTTGTGAGTCATACATAAAATAAGCACTATCAGTGGATATAACTGAGAAAATTTGATGGTTGTTTTGAGGCGTTCAAAAAGTTTTGGTATGAATCATGTACACATGAAAATATGTCGACGTAGTACTCCCTACTTAAAAAATACCCTGATCTCCCCTTTAATAACTTGATTTTTGAAATTAAATACATCAAAACATCAAAGATAATGCCTTTCTGTTCGAATTGCAAGATTTATGCACTTCTGTATTTCACAATAGCACGCAGTCCCGATCCATGCTCTGCTGTCATATTCACCAGAGTTGGATGAAGAAGACTTTGGTGTGATTAAATGTTATATAAAGGTGTTATGTGACTCACTTAAGCAGCCAAGAGGGTTGGAGATGCTCAGGCCATAGTAGCCTTTCTTACAACGGTCACAACGGGTACCCTCAACATTCACTTTACACTGACAGGAGCCCATGCTGTCGTCACACCGGCCCCCATTCACTGTCCCCTCAGCACTGCAGATACAGCCTGGCAGCAAAAAAGAAAACAATGCAAACACCAGTTATCAGCTATAAAGAAAACATCTTTCATATTTCAAAGTTGAATTTCTCTTGTCTCTGATATGGAAGAGGAGGATAAGGTTAAAGTTTTGAATGCTTTTCAAATGACCAAAGAACCACTTACGTATGCACGCATCAGGACGGTCCATTTGGCTACGGGGGTTCGGCTGGTAGCCTGGGGCACACTGGTCACATTTTGGACCAGTAGTTTGGTGCATGCAGCCCTCACACACACCTCCACTCCTCCGCCCACTGGCCTCGTACACGGCCTGATCAAAACGACAGTGCTGGGCATGGTTGTTACACTCACAGCCTGACAGAGGGTAAAAGGTTAGAATACAATATATATAGAACAGGCTAATAGTTAAGAGATGATAAATAATAATATATTCAATTTATCATACATTGTGAAAAAGCAAATTTAATGTGACATTAATGTGATGAAATTATAAAGCACTTGTCAAAAAGCAAGCAAAGCAAATGCAAAAACACACGTATCTATGTAATATTCAAAAGTAAATTCAACATTAAATTTTAAAAATCAAGTTAAAATGTGAAAATATGCAGTTCACCCATGACTTGTGGAAATTGATAGGTGAAATTATGATTTTAAAATGTGACATTTTGTGTGTGATATCCCATTCTTAACAATCAAAAACAAAACAGCACACAACACACAAGTCCTGTATGACTGGAAACAATGAGTCATTTTGGACTGTGGCCTAGCGTTGTCCAGCACTGACATGATGCAATATTTTACATCTCTCTGTACATTTTACTCCTTTATTTTCACTTGATGTGCCCACATTTTACAGAAAAGCAGGCCAACATTGCACAATTTAACTTATCATTATTTTCAGGAATTTTAAGAAAGGGATCTATTACCACTTACTTTCAAAACAAAACAGACAATTTTTAGAAGGAAGTTTTCCAAATTTATTTCCACTGCTTGCAAAGTGGGTTTGGAGGCCATTCTTAGTGGCATAATTGTACTCATATGTTCATGTATCCAATTCTTTTTACAGTGTTTGTGTACTGTGATGTTTTTGTTCGGAGAGACGTGACAGGTTCTCGCGATGACTTACGTTGGCATGTGTGAGTGTTACCCTCCTCTGCAGGCCTCCACGGCAGGTCATTGTAGAGATCAGCGCAGCGTTCACAGTTCACGCCTGATGTTTTATGCTGGCAGTCACACTGAGGACTCACCTACAAAGAA
The DNA here is from genome assembly GCA_001698575.1 of Mola mola. NCBI lineage: Eukaryota > Metazoa > Chordata > Actinopteri > Tetraodontiformes > Molidae > Mola > Mola mola. The sequence goes on along the minus strand of KV751324.1, from coordinate 5,190,280 downwards.
AACATCAAGAGATGTTTCAACAAAGCTTAGTTGATTCTCTCAGGCTGTTTTAATACAGGACAGGGAGTGGAGGTACATGTGTCACAATGCTATTTTAGCAAATCCATATCAAATACGGCCAACACAAACAATGAACAACTTTGTCAGAGAGGTGGAGGTCCAAGGCAGATCTTGATGTTGGATTTTCCTGCAATCCAAACATTTGTCCATCAACCGATCAGCAAATATGGTAATTTTAGTGAATGCTGCAACATTTTGTAGCTATTGCAACAAGCAGATATTTTGAATGACATATCAGGAGATTGTTCAACCGACTTTGTGGTGACAAAACTGGATACTCTTTGTTTTCAACCCTAACCCTTCCATTTTGTGCCTTTACTTTGACGAGAAGGAAAGTTCAAAGTTCAATTGAATAAAAAGGAAATAAGAAACTTCAATATTTAAAATGAGAACCTTTAACATAATACCTTTTTTTTTTGCACAAATGCACAGTATTAATAATAATTAATAATAATTGTGATGACTGGATGCTGTGTTTTTCATTGGTTGCATATAATTGTCACACCTCCATCTATAGCTTTGGTTATTGATGGTTATATGCCTCCACACAGCACACAAAGTTAATATTGCAAGTACAGTTTTGGGTCAAAAAGGAGGAAGGGGGTGGTGGATGTGGTACTGTGGTTGGTAAAAAATCTTATTTTTTTTTTTTTCAAAGGCGTAGGTCCATGTTTTCTAATAAAATCTGGATTATTCAGGTTGATACTATATGTATTAGGGTCAAATTTTTAAAATAAATAAAATATTCAATAAAGAATAATGAATAAGTAAATAAGGATATACGGCTTCTTCTTTAAATGGAAGAGTAGGAACACAGGTGAAGATTAAAGTTTGAATAACATCTATGAGCGATACAGTGACCTTGACCTTTGACCTATGACCTCCAAATTTAATCAGTTCATTCTTGATACAGAGTGCATATTTGTGCGAAATTTGAAGAACATCCCTCAAAGTATTCTTATGATATCAAATTCACAACAACCTAAAAACATAATCCTTCTGGCCCTGACTGACGCCAGTGCAGCGGCATAAAAAACTGTTGATGCCTCATCTACCACAGTCTATTTACTTGTAGCAGAGAGCAAAATAATACACATTTTCTTTGGTTTTGTGTTTGCCTACCATGTCACCCTGTTGAAGAGTGCTGCACTAACTTATTTGTGCCAGATTATGATCAATATCAAGTGGTGGTAGTGGTGGGAATTGGACACGGATTGATTTTTTTTTCCTGATCCATCATTGTAGTGACTTGAGTCCAGTTATAGGATCAATAGAAGTCTAATTTTTAACAGAAACAATTGTCCTTAAACACTTGATGCAGGGGGAAACATATGAACATATACAGGAATGCAAAGAAAGCAAACCTTCCTCATTCTACGGCTCTCACATCTGCATACCTGTACCTTGTTTGGTGGGGCATTGTTGTGGACCTCTGGCAGGCATTGGTTGGCATGTCCATGGCACATACAGCTACCCATCACCCTCATCTCCTTGATGGCAAAAAACCTACTGAGAGATCTGCCTGGAAGCCGAGGCACATCACCGAGGCCTGTCATCCTCACCCGGAGTCCCGTCAGCCCGGACAGCTCTGTGGAGCATACAGTCGTCGGTCACTGGTTCAGTTCAACGTCAAGTCAAAATTCAGAAAGTAGTCTAAGATGGGTGGACACTTACTTTCAATTTTCTGGCTGTTAGGAGCTGAGGCGTATGTATACTGACGCAAAGGACTGAACTGGATCTGCAGAGAATAAAAAATTGAGTAAAATATGGCTCATCATTCACTAAACTTAACCTGAAGAGTTTATGGCTGCATGCAACAAAAACACTTTCTGTGCTGCATGTGGCCCTGAAATATTTTCCCCATGTGTTGATCACATCTTTAGATATGATTTATCAATAGAAGATCTATGTGTGGGGAAAATACAGACGCAAACACGCTGCTGACTGTGCAAGTTTATAATCTGAAAGAACCAGATTCCTCACTGTGTGATCTTGGTATGGGTTTGAATTAGTAGGGGGCAGTGTGTAGCAGTATGGTTCATCCAGTCTGAGCGGAGTTGTTTTGAGGATGCCTGGAAAAGCTTTCTGACAGTCTGTGGCCAAGTAGAGAGCGGGCTGCCAGGTAGTGCCATTATCCTGGGTCCTCTCTATAACAAAGTCACTGGGACGAGGACCCTGCAGGAAGATGAGTGAAGATTTCAGAGCTCAAATTCAGAAATAACAAAAAATGTAAAAAAAACAAAAAAACCCCAAAACACTGATGATGTTCCATAAGATAATAAATAACACTGAAACAAAACTAGACTCATCAAACATTACACAGAGAAGACTGATGTGGTAGGCTGTACTGTACCTTGAAGCTGAGTGCAAGGTTGTGAAGCTGGAACAGGTTGCCGAGGTCCAACTGCAGATTGACGGGATACACCTCTACAGGGAAAAAAAGTACAATAGTTCACACGACACATAAATGAAAAGTGATGAAAAGTAAATTTACCCATGCACTGCAATTGTTTGATGAAAATAGCTACTTTGTAAACATTATATATTGCATGCATCAGAGTACAATTTTAATATTATTCGTATTATTTAAAATCATGAATATTGATACGTTTTTGATACTCGGGCATACAGGTGTTGGAAGCAAAGAATATGGATGAGTCCTCCATTAACCAAAAAAAAATTCAAATACCATGTACATTAATTACCACCTATCAGCCCATCTGACACATTTTCAGCTCTAGCCATCTGCTACCTCATGCAACACACACAAACAATTCTTCATATGAAAGCTGAGACTCTAACAGTGTGCTGCTCAGTGTGCTCTCTATGACCAAAATTCTATACAGCCGAAACAGGGCAGATATAAACCAGACTTCATATTGCTATAAGCCAGAAATTACATCTTATCCTTGATGTTTTGTGATTAAAAGTTGTTTGAAGGGCCTATTGATGCTAATAAAACACTCCTAAATGATAATCCATTACTTTTCTGTTGGCTCTTGTTTCGCAGGCTGTACAGGCTTGAACTGGTAGCTGATGAAGCTGAGCTGGTCCTTAATGAGACTAATCACTACAATGCCCTGAAAAACGTCTGTTTGCTGTTTTTAGGAGGTTTATATTATTTGCGTCTTGATTGTATGCAAATAGTGTATTGTAAAACTCCCAGTTCAGCCAACAGAACATGGCCAAGTTACAGAAAAATATGGTCAATATTGAATTATGTCTGGCATGTTATTTTAGAAAATTTTACTAAAATAAGGAAATGTTCTGAACAAATCTAAAAGTAAAATATTGATATATGAATATTATGCTTGCATGTAATAGAGTAAACAACAACAAATCAACACATAAAACCCCCAAATCTTATAAAATATTGAAATGAAAATGACACAATCACCAATATGATAATTCATTCATTCATTCATTTTCTATTAGCTATTGCAATAATGTTACTACAGTAACAAAAACATCTGAAAATAAAACTAAAATTTTACAGCAACAGCCCCCCCACCTTGTTACCTCCTTCATTGTTTAAGTCCCCTTTTTGTCTTCTTGCTTACTTCACTTGTTCCTTCTTTACCCCTTCATTTATTCATATATTTATTTCTCTCATTTTCCATCTTACTTATATCGACTCCGTCTTTTTTTTCCTTAGCCACACTGTGTTTGTTAGATAGGCTTCTTTTCATCCATCATTGTGCCCTGGATACTTTTCTTGTTTCCTTGTCAGGTGGAATGGATCTGACTGACAGTGCTCTGAAAATTCCACTGAATGAACAGACAAATGTTCTTACAAACAGTTTTAAAAACAGTGAAACTGTCTGGGTTTTTCCAATATTACATTTTCGCTGTTATGAACAACTGTTTCCATAAAATGTTTGAAATTATATTCTGGCAGATCCGATGTTATTTTGTATCCTGCCACCAGAGAGCGCTGTTTCCTATCTTTCGTTCTTTCTGTGCCCACCTTTCCTGGACTGCCACCATCTATCTGGTCCAGACGTGGACAGCACCTCCTTGACGGTGTGGGCTAGCTGACCATTTGGGTTCCTGGAGTCACATGGACAACATTTCATCCTCCTCTGAGAAAAAAACAAACAAACACAAAGAGATCAGCAAAAAAATGATCTTTATGCTGAGATACATTATATTTATATATGATCTTACATATAAAATAATGCCACTGGGATTGTCAAGTATTTGCCCTTCACTGACCAATAGACCTAACACCAACTTCCACTGTCCCTACAGTGCTATTTCAGGGTAGATAAACTTTGTCACAAAGATTGCAAAAGATCAATATGCCTCGGATAGGAAGCCTGATTGTTCATATTCTGAGCTTTATATTGAGTTAAACAACAAGCTAGTGAACAGCCCGTGGGATAAACTTTGCTTCAGATACATCAGGAAGGAATAAGGTGGTGCCTCATTTAGATTTAACACTAAAACTAAGTTTTCTGACAGGTGTTAACTGACTTGCCAGTAACAAGCACTGACGTCCTTTTGCTATTGTGGCTTTTAAATATTGCACCCAGTGATAAGAAGGGGTGAAGGCATCTTTTTCTAATACTGGAACATGAGGTTGTGATACAGAAAATCTAACAGGCTAGCAGTCATGATAACAACATTTTGTTTTGACATGTAGGTAGGTCATAAACTCTCAACAGAAACAGAAAAGACCATTTGTGGGAATAAAAATGTGGAAACTTGTTGGTGAGTGTATCACTCTGCATGTTTAAAGCTTGATAACTAATCCAATGTTAATGAAGTGCTACTGTAGCTAGTCTTACTCAAAAATTAATTTGTGATTTTTTGCTCTCATCTCATAAACACTTCATCTGAGTGCTTTCCAACATGGTGCCAGCACTTCTCTGATTACACCCCAGCAGGACTTACTGCAATATATGTGTTAGCTGACTTATTTATAGAATGTACCTAAAATTTGATTGATTTGATGAATGATTGCAGTATTCCATTAGTATTGTTCCAACACACACTCATGTCGGGAAGCACATACATTCATAATCTCTGACACCTGGCTGCTATCTTCACTGGTCAATATTTGTACACTGGTACTGTGGACATGGAAGAAACTCTGGCAGACAGATCATGGCTGGCTTCCTTGTGGGTAAAAGTTCCCTCTGGGTCGTTGACTGTTACAAAATAAAGGCAATGATAATGTTTCAGCTACGTGTCTCATGTAATTAATCTGTATTAGAACGTTAGAATTAAACTGGTTTGATTTTCAGACTCATTTAACTAAGCACAACTAATATTCTCATTATAAAATTCAAAGGCATTTATTCAAACTGCTCCTTTTGCATGAGACACCCAAAATCATCACATTATAGTGAATGTTGCCAAACATCTAATGTCTTGGATGGTGTCATTTATTTATTTATGCATTTTTACTGCACACTCCAGAAACACAACAGAATTGCACAAAATTGCAGAGATACAATCTTTTACTTTGAAAATACGGATAAGAATATGTAGTCAACTTTGATGCTGTGTTGTGAAAATCCTTCGAATTAAAACTTTTAGTAGAACAGTTTCTACAGTTAACCAATATGAAATAATTTATGAAAACATCTCTTGAGTTTTTATTCTTTTTGTGATTAATACACAAGTTACTTTAAATACACAAAGTGTGAAATTTCCAATAGTTGAGGTCACTGTATGTGATTAGCCTAACCCTAACCCTATAATATGTGATTTTTGGTGCAGCAATTGTCTGATTTCTGCAACAGTAAATCTGAAGGAAAGGTGTGTTAAAACTCGCTTTTAATTAGGAAACACATTTTAACCAACTAATTAGTATGCATATCATATCATACAGTCAGATCATATAAAAAAATTATTATATTCAACTTACTTTCTTATTCATAACACATTTGTGTTTTGGGTGGAGTTGGGTTAATAAGATTCAAGCTGTTGTTGAATTAGTTATGATCAAAACCATCAGTTTAGAATGTGAAACAGAGTTATCTGTTGATATTCTTAATCATCTAAGTATGATGGTCTTGAGCGCTTGAGCTGAAAGCAGCTGGATTTTGGTTCTCATCTGAAGTCCAACCAAAAGCCTTTCTCAGTTCAAGTTGTCTAAAGTCTGGTCCACATTACTGCTACTGAATTTTAGCTGCATTTTCCACTTGCCAACAAATTTTGGAGCTTGCCAACAAGACCCCTAGATCAAACCAATTTGATCATCATTCACCAATTGTTATGTAGGAACTCTTCAAAGATGAGTCTTGAGAGGCTTGCCAACACGTCGCACCTCCAACTAAGATTTCTATCATCCTAGCTGTATGAATCAAATACGAATTATTTGCCTTTTTTACTCATCATTTCCCATCATTACAACCTTATCAGCAAATGATAGCATTTTCCAAGGCTGAGACATAAAAATAATCATTGATAATATGTAACACTTTAAAATAAAAGTCTAAGAGTATTCAAAGCATCCATACTCTGTCTTTTATGTACACAAGGCAGTTTTAAACTATTTTCATGGATACTGTTGACTGTTTGAGTGAATTGAAACATCTTAAATTTGTATTCTTTCTGATCACCAACATTGGTTGTTGACTTTGGTTAAGAAAATGTGTTAGCTTTTGAGAGAATGACCCTGCTTCTTACTTAAAGTATTACTTCAGTAAACAGCTTCCTAATGGAGCTCAGAGAAAGACAGAATGTCTTCTGTATGCCATTTAAGTCACTAGCAGATTCCTGCATCCTTAAACTCCTCCATCTCCTCTTCACCCAATCACAGACTGTCATGCTCTCCTGTAGCCAATCAACTGCATGCCACCAAACTTTAAAAAATGTGCTCTCTCTCCGCTGTCTGCCAGCTAACTACGGATCGGCAAAGCCAGCTTCCAGCCCTTCACCACCTCTTTGGATGATTTTGGATGACGACATCTCCAATCAAAACTTTCCTCTCAGCATTAAGCTTTATTCCACAACCAGTGTCTAGCCTCCAGGGAAATTCTCTTACATATTAGATTCAGTTGATTAGTTTTCTGTGTTTGATGTGTATATAAATGGAAAGAAAGAATGCCATTTCCTGAAATGCTGGAGGCATCAAACTACAAGAGATGCTGCAGATATGAGTTTAATACATTAACTCTCTGGTGAAAAGGGTTTAAAGACTTATCTAGACCTTATCTTTGAATGATCATCAAATTCACGTTCAGCTCACCCTCAACATGCATGCCTTCCAGCCAACCAATAGTAGGTTCATTGGGTCCCCGCTGAACCCAACTGTTGTGTATGTCCTATGAAGAGCACCATTTAATAACAAGGTTCAACTTAAATACACTCACTCTTGTTCACATTGCAAAAGAATCAGATGTTATCTTAGCTGATAAAAACTTAACCCGCTCGAAGCCGCAGGTGTGTCTGTAACACTTTTACCACTACTTCGTCTGAGTTACTGCAGTAAAGCAGAGATTCTTTTTACTTATGTAAATGTAGGTTAAAGGTGATTCAATGATATTTTTTGTTTTTGCTCCATAAGGTTTGAAGATTTCAGCACGGTGCTGTGACACCTGCAATGCACATGCAAATGCAGACTTGAATTGGGTCATCGTACTGCTGCATCAGCTGAACATATTGTTTATTTGATTGAAGTTAGGGTATAGCGTCTACAACAGCTGAACTAAATCTGTGCCTGTATTGTCACAGGGAGTTTACATTTTAACCACCCTTACTCATGTGCAAAAGACAGCTGGAATGATGATCAAGTGATGTTGATTACAGGTTAAGGGGCATTGTTTTTATAGCATACAATTTGTTACTTTTAATAATTAAAAGTATCGAAGAGTAGCTGCGGTACATTTTATGTTTAATGGATAACTCCAGTTTTTCTCCACTACCCTTTTCAAACGGCATCTGTTTGAAATTTGAACTATAAGCCCATGTCTTCTACAATAAGCTATTTGTTATTTTTCTTAGCAAAATAGCGAATCCCATGAAAATGACCTCATATTATGATTAAGTCTCAGAGAAGAGGTCCCTTCCCATCAAATCAGTCTGAACATCTGGATAGTAATACTAATAAATAGTATAAATGTTTATAAATCGTTTTTTTGTGTCTCTGTTTACTGTCTACGACGAAACGATGAACCCAGCAGAATATTCCCAGGACACGTTAATAGAGGTGAGCTCAATTACCAACATTTTTTTAAAACTAACGTTATAAAGTAACTAAAAAGAAATGTCTTTAATAGATAATCAGACATTAAGTATCAACACGAATCAATAACCAGACCCCCCAATAGGGGAGTGAGATATCCACCCATGTCTAGCACAATCAGCGCTCCTCTCTGCTGTTCTCAGTCATTCATGTGATTAAAATATGTAATTATCTATCTGTTTTTTGCAGCTGTGTGATAAAGCATACCCAAATAAGATCTGACTTTTTGCTGTGATATTGATATTCATATTGATATTCATCTTATCATTATTGGTAGTCATACATGTGTGCAATAAACATATTTGCCCCTCCCTGTCTGGATGAGGTGTGGCTCAGGTAGGAAAGAAACAAGGGGGACAAACACACACCCGCTCACGCACACACATACACACTCTACCACCTTGTTGTTTGTTCCATTTATTGTCTCTGACTGAATGATGACCCAGCAGACTACCACTTTTCCCAGGACACTTCGACTGAGGTGAGATCAATGACTGACAATTTTTTGCTAACATTGTAAAAAACTAAACAGTTTCTCTGTCTTTAAATGTGGAATTGTGAATTTCTGGCTAATTTACAGATGAGGATTTTTGATTCAACGCACCTTTTAGTACTTTTGACCGTAGTTAGGTAACTGCCGAGCAACAGTCATTCTACTGACCTTGCCTGCCCTTATGTTACACCACATTTTTGACACTTCACACAAAACTACAGCAAATGCCTAAATATTAAATATTTGTTGGAACATCTTGTTAAAAAATAAAATCTAAACTACAGCTGGATCATAAAATGAGTGAAGTATGTTAACACATATCGAGTGTAGTTCCAGCGACGCGCGTATGTTTTATATGATATGCAACATCCGGGACTAATTTCTGTCCTTTTTGAGCTAAATTAAAATTGTAATATATCAGCCTTATATTTAGGATATATTTAGGATCTCTGATCATCCTCTATACATTGAAAGCCTTACAACATAATTCACATTTAAATCCAGCATTGGCATATTTGTGCTGAGCAGACACTGTTCAAAGATTACAGTTGCAACATGATAAACTGGCACTGAAACCAGACAGTTTCACAAAGCCGCCATTCTAGGCCAAAACCACCATGGCCATCCTGACATGTCCATCTGCTCACCATGACCTCTGCACCGCTCCACTCTACCATGCGTGGCCCAGCTGAACACAGTTGGCTGTTGCAGTGGCAGCATAGTTGCATCCGTTTAATTGGGTTTTTATACAGACAGAATAAATATTTCAGATTGAAGCCATTGTCTATGCTGCCTCTTCCTCTCTCTGAACAACAGTCATTTATATTATGGATTAATCAATTGGGGATTTTCTCCATTAATCGAATGATTTGTAACAATTGGGAAAATAGTGAGACATGCCAACACAATTGCCCAGATTCAAATGTGACACCTTTAAATTTATATTTGTAAAGCTGTGATCATGAAATGTTTTCGTATGAAAAAGTCCCGGAATTACTAAACATAGATCATAGGTTGATGTAAAACAAAGCAACACAGACTTTTATCTCAGAACAGTGTCTTGACATACCCAAACAAATTAACATACCCTGTAACTTATTAAGATATAACCCTTTTCAAAATTGTAATGTGTTCTATCAGTGTGACTTACAAACAGACATCTTTCAAAATGAATGTATGTTCTGGGAGCTGTTGGTTCCAGAACTGTGCTCATACCTGTTGGTAAGGGGTACAGTAGACCTCAGAGCCTATGAGGCCACATGTGGAGGAGGACTGCAACTGCTGCGCCCGGCCCACAAGAAGGTCATTGCTGGGTGGGTAACAAGCCCCTCGAGAACAGTCGGTCTGAGCCTTTGTCACTGCAGCTATGGCTGTCGGAGGGAATTAATTAATTAATTGTATGAACCTGCTCAGCCATCAAATATGTGATATCAGCACCATACTGAAATTTATAGTGTCAAACACTTTTCTGGAAACATGCTGTATGATCAAAATGTAATGAACATATAATAAATAGGACATACAAATCTCCCCAATTAGTGTATTCACCTATATGCCATTAAACTTTTACAAGACCATTACTTTTTTAATCTTTGTTATTGACCATAAGTCTCTATTTTGGAGGAACATTCACATATTCACACGAGGAAGATGGCCAGTACAAACACTGGGTATCTTGATCTGTTTGACACAGAACTAAAGTGCATCTCAATGAAACTGATAATCTCTCAGACACAAGTACAAGCTTCTAACTTTTAGGTTACCAGCACCCCCCAAAATGCCAAAACATGTTTAGACTGATCAATGAGCTTCTGTCCTGGTCATGATGGTCAGTTTGCTGAACTTCTATCAGCTCATTTTAAGAATTGTGTTATTTGATATCTGTTAATTTATGATGCAGAACAAGTTTCCTATTTCCTAATCTAAATGTGCTCCACAAGTAGCACAGGGAAGCATAGTATATATACACTATATACAGTATATGTGTACTGTATATAGTGTTTGAAAGGGATAAATGGAAAAAATCCATAATGTTTTTTTAAGGACAAAAGAGCCTGAAGCAGATCCAGACTACTGAAATCAGAGTTAACAACTCTTTAAACAAGTGCCATCATGACCAGAGAGAGGCAGAATGCAGGTTTCATTCCAACCAGTAACTGCAGCTGCTGGATTTTAGCCAGTCTGTCAAATGATCAGTGTAATAAATTGCTTCAATTTTTCACTAAACAAATCCTGGATATTTAAATTCCCAGTAACTAAGTGATGTAGACATCTGGTGTGGAAGGTAAAGGATTTAAGACAAACACTGTTAAACAGACACTTAAATGAAAAACAAACAAAACAACAACAACAACAAAGACAGAAATCTTACCAGCTACAAGTAAAAATATTCTCATCTTGTATTATTCCAAAATCTGGAACAGTTGAGAAAATGAGGGATTATTAACAAGCAACAACAAATATTCTATTTAAATCAAATCCAGGAGACAACATTAGGTGATATGAAACTCACTTAGCTGTCTGAATGCTATCCAACCTGTTATCTGCTGTTTTTATTTATGTCTTTACTGCTGCCAGGCTGCTGCTTTATGCACACTGTCTCTGCTGTGATACAATACGAGTCAGAGTCACACCCTTCACCAGCACTCCCTTCACTCAATGAATCAACATGCACACACACACACACACACATACACACGCACATGCAGAGGCAGGCACAGACAGGCATGACTTCAAATAACAAAGTGGAAGTGAGCTCAAATTGTCTCATTTATTTGAAGTAAAAAACAAAGATAATAAAAAGATAAATAATTAATAAAAATTACAAACACACTGACACGGATCTTAACTATGAGAGGTATTAGTAGTGTGTTCAGTGTGTTTACCTTAGAAAAAAATGGCAAAATAAAGTCGGACTAACAGAATACATACTAGATGTTTAGCATGTGCTATTCATCAACAAAATTCTGCTGCAAAGCAATGTGCATAGAGAGTGGCTGCTTTCAGTGGGGAAAATGTAAAATAAATTGTGTATAGTTTTGAAACAGCTCCAAAGAACGATGCAAAACGGAAATAAGTATGCACAGTGAAAAAACCTTTATAATTGTAGAAGTTTTCCAAAGACAAGTTTGACACCTATAGAACAAATATTGTGTATTGTGGGAAAGTATTTTTGTATATTATAAGATTCAAATGGAGAGGCAGCGAACAGGAGAACAGGAGAGGTACTACTGTAACAATTATATTTACTAATTTGTCTACTAAGAGTGTGCGAGAATAAGTATGTAGGTATTGTGTTCATGTCAATACTGTTTATAAATTGTGTACAAAAATTATAATAGTTGCTTTTACTTATGGAATTGATAAAGAAAAGCATGAAATCATTAGGCCAAACTTTTATTTCAAATATGAGTTGTTTAATGTGCAAATATCCACCAACTATGACTCATTGTGTTGTAAATATTCGAGGATATACATTAGACTATAAACATTTCCATGCCATTTTTAAGAAAGATGCAATGCTGACAAAACTATAAAACTTCAATCAAAACAAGTTCAGATAAATATACAGTATGCAGAAACAAAAAGACGAAATTGAACCAAAATGGCCACAGACGAAAAACTGAAGATTAAATTACAAAAACACAGAAAAGTGGTTATGTCTTTGCCCGATGATGGTGAGATAGGCTCCAGTCCCCTCCCATGTCCTTTCCCGACCCGTAACAGGATAACCGGTAGAAAATGGACGGATGGATTCTTTCTCACAGTGGGTGACCCAAAATGAAAGAGTAACACATTTAGATTCCTTAAATGCCATCATTTTAAAAAGACATGACTCGACTGGACTAATCACAAATGTCTAGATGTATAATGGAGGAATATTTATTGATTTTGGATTAAAAATGTATCACATAACTCTGTATATGCACTATTGTGTGTTTCCAGGTTAAACACAGACAAACCTCTCCTTCAATACTTGCCCTGCAGTTAGTGTTTAAGCTGTGTTTTGACTCCACGGTCTTGCAGTGCTGCTGCTGATCATCTGTGTGTTGAGAAATAGTACCCGGAGGGCCAGCTGAACACATACCTTCTGTCTTTCTCTGTTTGTTTCCAGACACTCTGACTAACTGCAAGTACAGGGCGCGTCCTCTGACTCAACTAACACACACCTGCAACAGTGAACATCAAACGACAAGTACTGTCACGCCCTCAGCTGCTGGAGAGTAGGTGTTGTTGGGATTTTTTGCTTGTTAACAGTGTTTCCTCTCATATCACACTGACAATGCTTACAGGAAGATGGAACCACTGCTGCCTGATTGGACCTGCTTTAATCACAAGAAGGTAAATATCACAGAGAAGCAGATAAGCAAGAACCCCCATAGAATAGAGAAAAAAGAAGCCGAAGTCTAAGCAAAGTTATAATCGCATCATACCTTTAAATGTCTGTTTACCTGAGGACATGGCTGTAAATATTTCTGTACTGAGGGTTGTTAATGTTACGCATTGACTAAAACATGGATTACAGACATAAACACACAAAAGCACAGTCATGTGCAACACTTGTGGGCTATTATACAGACTTACATCCATAGAGTGAGGAGTGCTACCGCAGGTGTCAGGGTCCGCTAGTGTAAAGTGTCTGTCTGTTAGGGTCAGTCAGTGTTTCCCCTCTTGTTTTGAAATCCCTATGTGTCTATTCCCCACTTCCTGTCTAGTCTTGTCCCCCAGGTGTGTCTGACTACTCCCTCTCCCTAATGTGTCTCACCTGCGTCTAATTGTCTACCTCTCCCTCGTGTATTTAACCCCACTGTTCCCTTCCTCCTTTGCAAGGTTGTCTTGTCTTCCTAGCGAGCATTCCAGCATTTAATCCTTGTAAGTCTCCTTGTGTCCGCTCTGTATTCCGTGTTCCGATTACCGAGTTTGCCTTATCCTTATCTGTACCTTCGCATAATTTGAATTCCTGGTTTTGACCTTTGTTATTAAAACGACTGCCGATTCAGAAAGCTCCTTGTGCGTCTCTGCATTATTGGATCCCCCAGATCTGGTACCTGATAGCAGGTCCTTCACTCCATCTGCAATTAGACTTCTTAACTCAAACATCACATAAATGTAGCAATGCTGCCAACATAACCATTCTCCTCATAATCACAGCTATTTTGAACTTATTCATATTCTATAATACATATATAGTTTACATACAGTACATCTAAACTCTTACCAACCCATGAATGTTCATGTTCTATACCCTGAACAATCTCACTGACTGAGCAATATTATTCTATTTTTGTATATACCCTGGCTGCTTTACACTATAATGCTATAGGCCGTATATGTATTAAGATTATTGCATTGAATTTGAGGCATTGAATCCATTAAGACGAATAGTGCACTAGTGCATATAGTGTTATTTATTTACTTTTATTTCATTTTCCTATTATTATTTTACTACTATCTGTGGAGCTACTGTAACATGTAAATTTCCCCAATGAGGGATTAATAAAGTATTATAAATTTTTTATCCTGACCTTATTCCAATCATTGAACTCCAAACATCTTACCCTAACCCTGACCCTGCCTTAATCCAAGTCTTCATGTCAAGTTAAATTTTTAAACTTCAAGTTAAGTTAAAGTCAAATTATTGATTTACATTTTGCATTTTGATAAAACATTTACTTTTACTTTTATTACTTTTGGTCTCTATAAGTAAAGTAAGTCACACAAAGTGAAACATATCCCAGACAATGCAAGTACAGTAATACAGACACACACACATACACAATAACATTTGATTTAATCTGACACACAGTTTCATGGACTAATAGGAATGAAGTTATCTTTCATTCCATATTGCATCTTTCATTCAGCAGCAATATGCAGACATACTTGCTATGAATTGACTACTGACTAATTTTGGGCAGAAGGAGTTACCTCAGATAACGTGGACTAGGATTTTAGGTAATTCTCAACTGTGTTGCTACAGACATTGAAGCAATGGACAACTAAAAAGCTCAGAGGTTAATCAGTATCGAAATAGTAATAAGGTTAGTTGTGTTTAGTCAAAGACGGTGGGACAACAACCTTCTCTCCCTGAAAGCAAACACAGCCTCTTGTCAGAATCTTAAAGTCACCGATTTGGTCCTGAGTTTTATTTTCACATCATCTGAAATACAAATGGCTCAGTGCTGACATGTTTCAGGGCAGGATGATCTGCAGCTGCAACACTTTGGGAATTAAAATATTCTGATAATTGTATTCTTCTTCTTCTTATTACTTTTAACTTTTTCTGAGTGTTTTGTAATCACAGCTGCTGTAGATGTAGCACACTAAACTACAAATTTGGATGTGGATTTGTGTCTCCTGCATTGTCCTCATACAGGATTTTTGTCTATCAAGTTTACATTTTTCAACCATGTTTTCTTTGATTCCTCATCTTTGGGCAGGTGATGGAATTTGTCAAAGTTATAAATTTAGCTGATCTTAATGTGTTTATTAGCATAGCGAGTACCAGAGCACCACTATTAACTAAATAGAAAAAAATATGCAGTGTATCAGTTAAATATCCGTAGATATGCTGCTAAATGTGAATAAAATGACTTTGGAAAGGACCACTTTTGTCCAACAGTCACCAGGGTGAGCTACTGGTAATAATTTGATTGCTGATACTTATGGTATAACAGAACTGACATCCATAATCATTTCTACAGTACTGAGAAGTAGGTGGATGATCATTTATTAACGCCTATGCTACTGATAATACAACCCCAGACCCTTCTGGGGTTAAGCTAACACCAAATGACTTTGCTTATGTAAGCTTTAATGATGACCTACTGTATGCCTTTGTGAGCATTTTTCACTTCGCTCTGCCACAACACTACTTGGCGATGGAACTTCTATGTCACTGAGCTGCTTACTTCCTCATGTCATTGTTCTTGTCCTTATTAACAACGGCAACTCGTTGGTTTTAATAAATGTTGAACAACAGTTAATTTTATTGAAAACATGGTAACAGTTTGTGGACATTTCTTCCCACAAATTTGTGGTCATCTGCATTTGCAGACTTCTTCAGTCAACCTGTCCTTACTTTGGTTGATGTTTGTCTCACAGCACAGGAAAGGAAACGGACATATTTTTGGAGGAAATAGATAGCAACAAAGTGGATCAATGTGTAGTTAAATTTTTGGGGAGGTACATGTCAGGCAATTGTGTAGGGCACTGTGTAGGGTACACAGTGATGCAGAATGTGCTGTATGGCATAGATCCAACACACAAGTATAAATCCTGATTTAGATTGCTTTAATGCAGCCTCCAAAATCATCTAAACACATCAATGTTTATCTGTGTGTGTGTGTGTGTGTGTGTGTGTGAAACATTTCCTGACTTTACTGAAGAGAAAACACATTGGAGACCAAACACTGGAGCTAAATAACTAGTAAACTGAACCATATACTATGTGTTCAAGTAATACTTACTGAATACCCTAACAAAAACTCGTGTTATAGACAAACTCACTTACAAAATGCCAGAGACTTGTAACATTTTTTTCTGTTCCTTTATTCACTTTTCTTTAAAACTCCTTTAGAACAATAAGATTAAACATTTCAACACTACTTAGTCTGTAATATTGTCTGTGTATTGGTTTATCATTTTGCCCCAGACCCTTCTGGGGTTAAGCTAACACCAAATGACTTTGAATGACTTCACCAAAATATGCACTTCTGTGTATGTGAAATCTTTCTTCATGCATCAATACAGTGGACTGGTATTATGCTGAATAACCTTCCAATTAGATCACCATGTCTGCAATGTTTGTTGCATTCTTAATCACACAACATGCCATTTTGTTGGTAATTTAAGTTCTTTCAGCTTGAAAGCAGATTTCTGACATTTGAAAAAAACTCAAATGCGGTTTAGAATGAAACTTGACTGAAATGTTCACATCTGATTTGTAAAATAATGTCCATGCTGAGTTTTGACTCAGTCACAGGTACTCTATACTCAGCATTCCCAGTGTCATAAAAAATACCCAAACTCATGCCGGAGTAAAGATGAAGTTGAAAAATTACTTTAGTAAAATTAAAGCCAACTACATGAATTCTACTTCAGGAAAAGCCTTAAATCAGATATTAAAAGAAATTTTGTGGTAATAAATATATTTAATTATCAAAGGTATAAGAAAAAATACATTTCATATACTAACATGTATGCACTGTATACACTCTACTACTACTACCACTTCTACTACTACTACTACTACTACTACTACTGCTGCTGCTACTACTGCTATTTAAGGTGTATATATGTACCACTTCACCTATATTTGAGTCATTTTCATAATTTAAAGATAATATATCCAGGATGTTCTGGAAAGTTAATGATCATGTGACTCTTTAAGCCAATAACCTACCAACTCCTGGTCATCAAAGATACTCTACTTTGTTTTCAGACTCTGATGAGGGCAACAAGGCTGAAAAATTATCATGTTTGGCCGGAATGAACTGGTGAAATTGATATCAGTCTACCTTTTTTTGAGGATCTAATTTTGAGGATCTTTTTTGAGGATGACCTTTGGTTGTTTAACTTATCAAATTTAACAAATTACAGAAATTTGACTCTACTAACCAGGGAATCCTGTTGTTCAATTATTACACTACTAATCAGAAACAACAGCTCTATTGCTACAAGTCTGCGTGCATTTATTTACACAGCCACCTGGTTCCTGTGGAAACCCCAAAGGGATGGTGGTGTTCTGACCATAAAATCCTCACCTAGCTGGCCAGAGATCAGTGCCTCATGTTCTTTACAGTTACATTTCTGTTAGATTAGGGTTGATGGTAGGTCATTCAAGTTTGCCAAAATGGATGACTACTGCTAAAACAAAAGCTATAAATGAGAACTTTGGATTATTTCTGTAACCCAGCTGGGGCTGGTTGGTGGATGGTGTCTTGCTTCCTATAACGACATCTCACTAAAGTTACATCAAGACAGTTTGATTTGACACATGTGTGACTCATTCTGATGATTATGAACAGAGCTCTGTTTCATTTAGGTGTGCCAGAAAATCTTCCCACATGAGCAGAAACAAACCTCTGAACTGAAAAATGCAGACATTACCTCTTCTCTTTTCTCTTCATCTGTAAACTGCCTAAATCCACAATTTGGGACCAGTCATCTTGATTAAAAGTCAAGGTCAGAAAAAAAATCCTCCAAATACTCATTTCATAACATTGGGTGAAATTTGAAACAATCCTGTCTCTGCCAAGATTAAATCAATTTGCTTCTAAATTACACCACATATAGTGTCAAGATAGTGTCAAGATTTAATCGTAAAATAAGATTGACCTTGAAAAAGTCAAAGATCAAGGTCAAGGTCACAGTAGGCAATTTTCTAAAAATGTCAAGTGCAAAATTTGACAGTATTCCTCGACATTTCAAATAAGGTATCATATTAGATAGTTTCACTATTGGAAAAACAACAACAACAACAAGAATAATAATTCTTTTATTCATATAGCACCCATGCTATGAGACATTGAACCCCCCTCCTAACCCCGGAGGGGAGAGGAGAGTTGGGTACCCGGAGGATGCACGTTTGCTGCGGTGTGTCACCAAGCACCGCCCCGCGCTGCTTCAGGTTCCGAGGTGGTTCCCAACTTATAAGGGTTTACAAATATATGATTTTCTATTTAGATATAACCTTTCTGATAAATAGATATTCAAAATGCTAAATTTAATGGATGTGAAACAAACTCGATGTCAAAAAGGCTACATTAAATAGCAGTGAAATTGTAAAGGATTACAGAAGTTGTAACTGGTATTTTGTTTTTCATTGTTCTATTCTTTTTCTTCTTTAAGTGAATGTTGGCCCTAATGACATTTTAGGTGGGTATCCCAGGCAAAAGAGGGATTTTTTTTGCCTTGGTGGAGGTATGTGCTCTCTGAGTGTTTTTCTTTATCAATGTAAATATAAACACCTCTCGCAATCTAAGATTCTGTCATTGATCCCAACAGCATTACTAGATGCAGTTAGTTCAGCCCAATGAAGTAGAAGGAACCTCATAGATTTTGACAGGTTTGTCTTACATCATCGCATCCTTGAAATTTTTTACGGACACTTGAAGTCATAACAGTTACTGTAGTCACCTCTATCATGCTTCCTCATCTGGTATACAGGGAGAATGGGGAATAACAGTTTCTGCACCATGTTTACCCACCATGCATCAAGAGTTATTTGTCCTGTGTGTGAGTTGTGTAGGTCACACTGTGTACGATACTGTACACCCACGCACACAGTACGTGCTGCAACTGCAGTGTAACTGGGTTGACACAACCTTTCCCCTGATTTGACGATGTGGAGATTCACATGTACTCCATCAGCCGAGGGGAAGCCCCAGGTCACCTGTCTGACTTCTGGCCAGCCTCTGGCAGTGGTGCACCAACCTGATTATGACTAAAAAGCCTCACGTGTTCACTCCTTTTCTTTTTTTGTCACGATATCAACTTGACCTTTAACTGTATTGCGCTGTACAAAAACTGCTCTGATCTGCCTTCTTGTGCCATCGTATCTGCTGGTCCTTGACACACATTTATTAATGTAAATGGATGTGGTAATTATATTAAACAGTTCTCCGAGGTGAAAATGATGTCTTTACTCAGGCTAGTAACTTAAGCTATGACTAATAAGACCATGGTACATTAATTATAGTATTGAACATCAACAATGTGATCTGTCTTGTATTTTTTGTTTTTTTATTGTTTGTTTCACACATTATTGATGAGGTGAAGCTATGAAGCAGCTGCATCAAGGCAATACTGAAAAGTGTGATTATGTTGTACTAATGCACAATATAAGACATTCACAGAAATATACTACTAGTCTGACATGCCTTAAAACACTTGACAGAAATGTCTGAAATGTTTTTCATTCACTTGTCTTTCTTGTTAATTTTCTTGCTTTTATTCCTAATAGTTTATTGATAGCTTTGGTAATAATTTTGATAGACTTTAATACTGTATATGGCAAAGGTGTGGTGTGTGGAGGTGGTTGACATTTAACACTGGCGACTTGTAATTTTAACTGTATTTGAGCCTTTTGACTTGAAAATATTTTAGTTCTCTCCTCCAGCCTAAAGAAGACAATGTCATTTATTTAAAAAAATGTGGCACAAATCATTTATTGTGATTCAACCAATATTAACATAATGGGTCCAAAATGAACAGGCATCATGCTTTAACATTGTGCTGCTTCTGCCTTTGTCAGCAGTTAATGCACCACAGACTTTATCCTCCTTTAGGCGCCCACCGTTAACTCATGTCTTTGCGCATGGGTGCCAACAACAGCTTCGAGGTTCATTTAAGTACACCTGATAAACATATCACCTAAAGAGAAATATCCAGACTTTCTCTCAGAAAGCTCTTTGCTAATCATGCATTTAGTCGCTTAATCAAACTCAACTTTAATCATAAATTTACTTGAAAAAATAACTGAATAGAAATCAAAACAAAACCTGTGAAGCCCATTAGGACTTTCTTTTTAGGAGTTTAGGACGCTGACTTGTTAGTCTTGATTTTGGATTTGAGTGCAAAGACTTTCATGTGGCAAGACAATGGTTCATACCCACCTCTGGTATGAAAAGTGTAGCAGTAAATGAAGAACTCAATTTTAAATACAATGTTTCTGAGAACATTAGTCAAACTGTTGACTGGGTCAAAGTTTCTGGCTCAAAGCCTACGTTTTTTTAAAGATTAGCTGCCATGCCTCATGAATATTCATCTGCTCTCACCCTGTGGGTGGAGAGAAGAGTTATAAAGGCCCACAGTGTCCAGTAAAAGTATGCTCTTTCAACAAACCATAGCTCAGCAGGAGGACACACCTGGTACCACAACAAACTGCATCAGAGTAAGTTATTTTTCTGTTGAAATAATCAGCAGTAATAAAGTTTTATATGGACTGTGTTCATGCAAAAACATCTGAGCCAGGTTATGTCAAAATTAAAATTTGATTTCTGTCCTTTTTCTTGGCTAAATTGCAGCTTAAGTTAGAAAATATTACCAGCCAAATTTATTTTCTAACATGTAAATTCATTGGAGTAGCCAGTTTATTTTTTTTTATATACATTTTTATTCACTTTTAAAAAGGTTTGCAGACCCTGATGAGCCAAAGTCACGTCTCTGCTGAAGCAGTCTGTGGCAATGGGAAACATGGAGGAGGTAATCTCCTTCACCAAAGAGATGCTACGCCAGAAACCCAGCCGGGGCTTGCTGAAGGTCTACGTGGTAGGTTCAGTGTTTGCACTGCTGGGGACGGTCATTGGCATAGTCGAGACAATGTGTCATCCCTTCTCCTCTGGTGAGGTGATGAATGCAGAAATGGCCCTTTTGTTGGCCAAAATGCAAAGAACTGCTGAAGCTGAGCTGCAGCGCAGTGTGGATGACCTGGAAGAAGAGGAAGAGGAAGAGGAATTGGCTGAGAAAAATGGGACAAAGACTCAGTTCATGACCCTCTCCAAGACTCATAGACTCAGCCAACGCAGCATGGCCACCCGTCTGCATGCTTCCTAAAGTGACTTAAGATATTGATGAGAGAATTGCTGCTGCTGCATCAGAAGCTTCATGGATAGCTGGCGAGCGAGGAAGAGCTGCTCAAGTCTGCACTACTTACCAATGATGCCTTCAAGTGTTTTTAGAAGTGTTTGTTAGCATGAATTTATGCTACTGGCACAATTGAAGGCACCCATAAGATCTAAGTGACAGCCAACACTGAAGAATAGACTTTTTGACAGACCTGCCTTTAGGACAGTATTGGATAACTCAAGAATACATGAACTTTAGTACTTTAGTGATAGTTTGCTTTAAAAAAAATGCAAATCATGCACAGTTGTAGACTATATTTAAGGATTTATGCTGAGCATTATAAAAACATGGAAATCCTGAAAAATATAAGATCCATTATGAGCAACCACCATAAAACATTTTTTCATTTAGCTGCTCGAGATTAAAGAAGAAGAATGAAAACTATGTTGTTTATTTTCTGATCATAATTTGTTCCGAACTTGAAGTTCAGTGTTTATAAGGAGGACTTAAAGGCAGCCTCATGTTGAGATTCTGTTTGGCTGTAGTAGGCTACTGTGTAGCGTCGCCTGCTGTCTGGTGGGTGTATGTAATCTGCAAATCCACCAACACTCTTTGTCAGGAACTTCTGTTAAAATATTATGCAAATACTGTCAACATATCTTTTTATTGTCATTCAAATAAACTTCTTTTTTATTTATTAATTCTGTGTTTTCCTGTGTTTGTGACTCCTTCAAACACTGGCTTCATATTATTTTTCAAGTCCAAATTACACTCAGTTAAATTTATTCTTGCAAAGGAAGGGGTTAATATTAACCATTTGACTAGGTCCATATGAATTATGCAAATACTGTCAACATATCTTTTTATTGTCATTCAAATAAACTTCTTTTTTATTTATTAATTCTGTGTTTTCCTGTGTTTGTGACTCCTTCAAACACTGGCTTCATATTATTTTTCAAGTCCAAATTACACTCAGTTAAATTTATTCTTGCAAAGGAAGGGGTTAATATTAACCATTTGACTAGGTCCATATGAAAATATATTGTATTTATGTCAACAAAATTACTATTTCACTTCGTCATGATATGGAGAGCTTTTTCATGCTTTTTCATGGTGTTGGGCCTATTTATTGAATACCAGGGATCAAGGATCCCTGGTATTCGATGAAATCAGTTTGAATTCATCAAATTCTTCAAAATACTTGAAAAAGTCATGTTGCCTTATGCTGAAGAGGAAATGCCCTTGAAATGGGTGTTTCAACAAGACGACGACCACAAACACAGCAGTAAGCGAGCAGCGTCTTGGTTCCAGACCAACAAGATTAATGTTATGGAATCACCAGACCAATCCCCGGACATTAATCTAATAGAAATCTTGTGGGGCTGACACCAAAAATGTTGTTTCTGAGGCAATACCAAGAAATGCAGAGGAATTGTGGAATGTAGTCCAATCGTCCTGGGCAGGAATACCTGTTCAAAGGTGCCACAAATTGGTCTACTCCATGAAACACAGATGTGACGCTCTCAGAAACTAAATATTAGTTCAGTGATTCACAGGAAAGCTAAATCTTCAAGCATTTACAGTTTATACAGTAAATGCTTGAGTTTGTAAAGAAAAATGCAGACACTGCTATTTTTTGAACAGCTTAATATTCCTTTTTCTTCACTTGCTGTAAAGTAATTACAAATTTGCTCAATTTTTCTTCATGTTTTCATTTTGGAATAGAATGTGCAGTGCTCCCAGTGCTTTTGCGTGTATGGAAATACAAGCCATTATAAGGATTTTCAGCTTAACTTGCTTTTTTAAACACAATGCTATTATTTTGAACACATGCATTTATACATTTCTCTGTATTAATGCATGTGCAGTCAAGCACTATGTTTTCTGTGCAGGACGGGAGAAAACAAAAATTTATGTTAAGTTTGAATAATTGCAGGGGGAGTAGAATCATCGTGTGCACCACCAGGCGCTAATGGTCAGAATTTCACTGGGAGAAGGAAAGAGAGAGATGTAAACACAAAAAACGCAGGTCAGGGTGTCACCAGGAATGTATATGATCTCCTGACCGATTTTGCTTTTTGTATGATCTAGACTTGTAGTCATGGAGATATGGCTGAAAATATGTCCTTTCTTGTACAAAAAAAAAAAAGACACTTAGTGACCAATCCTGCTGTCAGAAATTGTGGAAAATCTAATGAGCTCCAGATCTCATGGATATCTATTAATGGATCTTCGACTATTATGATTCCATAATAGTCCCAATTTTTGTGGATGCTCTAAAACTAAAATACCATATACCTATGTATCTAAATATATCCCCACAAAATAAAGGCTCAAACCATGTTGCCTTTCCTACATAAACATAGAAACCTGCATATTGAAGCTTTCATCTTCAACTTTCTTGCAGTCAGTAAATCCATTATCAGTGAGCTCCATGCGAGCACAGCCAATACGAATGTGATTAATTAAACAGCATGTGTTAACCTAAGATACTCACTAACAAACACTCTTGTCTACTGGTCATGAATTCTAAGGGATTTGATGGTGGGCTGCAAGTGTTATGGGGTCACAGGATGGCTCAGGACTGGGACACCAAAAGGAGAGTAGCTTACCGAGATAGCAACAACAGGACAATGCCGCCGACACGTGAACACACAAGACTGGAAGGCCAGTATAACCCTGAGTCAACATAATGATCCCTTGTCTAGGAATAGTTTGAGTGATAGCCTCTGTGAGGGCTGGAATGGATAACCCTTGACCACAATGCCTATTAATCAACAGCATGTCCTTCAGAGCATTGATGCAATAGAAGTGAGAAATTGTGTTAAACTTCACCAGGATCGATATCAAAGCCAGATAAGATGATCATATTTCGACATATGTGTTCCTGCACCCACACAAACAGTTTAACACAAAATTTAATCGTGCTTCCTCATACTCTAGAGCTTAAATATTTTTAATTTATTGTGAGTGGCTAATGACTAAGACGGAGGCAAACTGGGTAGCAAAGGAAACTGTACTTTGTGGTTTTTCCAGAATCAACTGAGTTGTTTTGGTCATTAAAGGGACAGTTCACACCAAAGTCAAAATTACATTTATCCATGTAGATTGTTTTGTTGAGCATAATGCAACTATATTCACTATAAAAACTCAACAGCAATGTCTCTTTACAGAAATCATGACCTGGTTACACAATATAATCCACAGATAGAGTGGTGTGTGCAGGTTCAGGTAGGAACCATTTTCTTTCTACCGCACAACTCATGGACGAGAAGTTTGTGCTTGTTGACAGCTGTCATGAGTGAGGACAATGATGTCATTACAGAATCATGTCTGTTTTCAATCCAGTGCCATCTGAGGGCCCAAAGATCATGGCCATCCACAACCTGTTTTCCACCTTGTCTCGTCTTTAAATTTATTCAGAATTGCTCAGAATGCAGAATTTATGCAGAATTTACTTAGAATCTTTTAATGATATGAGACAATGACATTTCCAAGTTTTTTTCCTGCAATTTTATGTTGGGAAACATTATTCTTAAGTTGTTGTGCCTTTGCCAGTGCAGTCTTTCACAGAGGGGTGAACCCCTCCCCACCTTTACTTCAAAATGACTCAGCATCTCTGATGCTCTTTCTTACCAAATCATGTTACTAACGCGTTGAGGTTAACCTAGTAATTTTGAAATGTTCCATCAGGTGTTTTCTTTTAGCATTTCACAACTTTTCCAGTCTTTTGTTGCCACTGTAACCACTTTTTTTTTTTTTTTTATGTCGCTGCCATCAAATTCTAAAAAAAGATAATGTGTTGTCTTCTGTGCGGTTTTCAATTAGATGCAAGATTTTAATGTTTTGCATAACATCACATTCTTTTTTTATTTACATTTTACATAGTCTAAGCTTTTTTTTGAATTATAGAAAATAGCAACATAGCTATGAGAAATATATTTGTAAAATTTGTGGTGAGCTATCCCTTTAAGTTTACTTTTCCTTCATTTTTTTTTGCAGAATTTGAGGTGGATATAAAATAAATAAATATATAATTTGAGGGTTTTCACTTCTGTATAGTTCTATAAACTTGGATCAGACTATGTACCTATATTGCTGATTAAGTTTAGGAAAAAAAAAACCCCTCTAGGAACCGTCACCTTACCGCGGCGGAGGGGTTTGGGTGCCCTAATGATCCTAAGAGCTATGTTGTCGGGGGCTGTTTGCCCCTGGTAGGGTGACCCAAGGCATAGGCCCCTAGGTGAGGGGCCAGATAAAGTGTAGTACAAAAAGACTTCTATGATGGTGACCACCAAAGACTTGTGTACCCTGCTCAGAGGGGTACCGGGACCCTGCCCTGGAGCCAGGCCTGGGGAAAGGGTACTTAGGCGAGCGCTTGGTGGCCGGGCCTTTGTCCATAGGGTCCGCTCAGGCTCAGCCCTTAAAAGGACAGATGGGTCCGTTCTCACATGGGCCCACCACCCACAGGAGGAGCTGTAGGGGTCCACTGTTACGTGGATTGAGTGACAGTCAAAGGCAGGGGCCTGGATATTGAAACATGGAATGTTACCGCTCTGTTGGGGAAGGAATCTGAGCTTGTGCGAGAGTTGGAGAACTTCAACGCACAGTTCGGGTTCTGGAACCAGTCTTCCTGAGGGTGGTTGCACTCTTTTCTATGCTAGAATTGTCCCAGGTGAGAGGTAGAGAGCAGGTGTGGGCTTATTAATAGCTCCTCGGTTCACAGCCAATGTGATGGAGTTTACCCCGGTGGACGAAACAGTTGCTTCCCTGCACCTTCGGGTTGGGGAATGGGTCCTGACTTTGGTTTGTGCCTATGTGCCAAATAGCAGTTCAGAGTACCCACCCTTTTTTGAGTCCTTGGAACAGGTGCTGGAAAGTGCCCCTACTGGGGACTCCATCATCCTACTAGGAGACTTCAATGCTCCTGTGGGCAATAATAGCGAGACCTGGAGGGGTGTGACTGGGAAGAATGGCCTGCCCGATCTGAACCCGAGTGTTGTTCAGTTATTGGATTTCTGTGCTAGTGACAGTTTTTCCATAACTAACACCATGTTCAGCCATGAGAGTGTCCATAAGCGCACTTGGCACCAGGACACCCTAGGTCGACAGTCAATGATTGACTTTGTAGTCGTATATCTGATCTGCAACCGTATGTGCTGGACAAACTGATCACCACTTGACGATGAGTTGGATCAGGTGGCGGGGGAGGATGCCAAACAGACTAGCCAGTCCCAAGCGAATAGTGAGGATCTGCTGGGAACTCCTGGCTGCGGACCCTGTGAAAATGGTCTTCAACTCCCACCTCTGGCAGAGCTTTAACCATATCCCAGAGGTAGTGGGAAGCATGGAATCTGAGTGGGCCATGTTCCGCACTGCCATTGTTAAGGCGGCTGCTTGAAGCTGTGGTAGCAAGTGGTAGCTGGTGCTAGGCGTGGCGGTAACCCCAGAACCCGCTGGTGGACACCAGAGGTGAAAGGGGCCATCAAGGTGAAGAAGGAGACCTACAAAGCCTGGCTGGCTTGTGGGACTCCCGAGGCAGCAGACAGCTATTGGCAGCGATCTGCGGCTCGGGTGGTCACTGAGGCAAAAACACGGTCTTCAGTGTTGGAGTGTTGCTGACCTCAACTGAATGTATAATTCGGCAGTGGAAGGAACACTTCGATGATCTCCTCAATCCCACCAATACGCATTCAGAGGAAGAGGCAGAGCCAGACGACTCTGGGGTGGGCTCTCTCGTCTCTGGGGTCGAGGTTGCTGAGGTCATCAAACAACTCCGCAGCGGCAGTGCCCCAGGGGTGGATGAGATTCGTCCCGAGCTCCTCAAGGCTCTGGATGTTGTAGGGCTATCCTGGTTGACACGCCTCTGCAACATTGCGAGGACATTGGGGACTGTGCCTTTGGAGTGGCAAACAGGGGTGGTGGTTCCCCTTTTCAAGAAGGGGGACCAGAGGGTGTGTTCCGACTACCGGGGATCACACTCCTCAGCCTCCCTGGGAAGGCATACTCCAGGGTGCTGGAGAGGAGAGTCCGGCTGTTAGTTGAACCTCGGATTCAAGAGGAGCAATGTGGTTTTTGTCCTGGACATGGAACGCTGGACCAGCTCTATACCCTCGCGAGGGTACTGGAGGGGGCATGGGAGATTGCCCAACCAGTCTACATGTGTTTTGTAGATCTGGAGAAGGCTTATGACCGTGTCCCTCAAGGTGTCCTGTGGGGGGTGCTCCAGGAGTATGGGGTAGATGGCCTTTTGTTACAGGCCATTCGATCTCTGCATTGTCGGAGCCAGAGCTTGGATCAAATTGCCCACAGTTTGTCAGACCCATTCCCAGACAGGGTTGGTCTCCGCCAAGGCTTCCCTTTGTCACCTGTTCTGTTCATAATTTTTATGGACAGAATTTCTAGGCGCAGCCAAGCGGCGGAGGGAGTCAAGTTTGGTGGCCTTCGGATGCCGTCTCTGCTATTTGTAGATGATGTGGTCCTGTTGGCCTCATCGAACAGTGACCTCCATTTCGCACTGGTATGGTTTGCAGCCGAGTGTAAAGCGATTGGGATGAGGATCAGCCGCTCTAAATTTGGTTCTCAGCCAGAAAAAGGGTGAATTACCCACTCCGGGTCGGGGAAGAGTCGTTCCCTCAAGTGGAGGAGTTCAAGTATCTCGGGGTCTTGTTCAGGAGTGAGGGTAATGGAGCCGGAGTTTGACAGAGTTTGGCAACGTCGGCAGTGATGCGGATGCTAAAGCGGGACAGTGAAGAGCTAAATGTTTTCTGCCCCCCCCACCCCAACTAAGGGTCAAACAGTTAATCATAGAAAGTCAGATCCAAGCGACAAAAGGGTTGGGAAAGATTTTTTTCCATCTATTGTAGAAACAGGGATTTGACCTGAAAGGTTGCCAGTGGATACCATAGGCAACACACACAGTGTGAAACTGCTGACTCCGTGCCAAGCAGTCTGAGTCAGAGACAGACCAACTGACTGCACAGTGCTGCACACAGGGATGTGACTACATCCTTGTTTTAACAGGGAGCTTAGCGCCATTAGTGGCAGCCATTTCTCTGGGTTTTAATGAAATATCTCTCAAATTGACTGCAAGTTGGACAAACTAACATGTGGACATGATTAGTTGAAATGTTTAGGGAAGAAAATTCCCCCATTTGGTGTAGCTGAGGCATTTTGCATTTTGAATGTGTCACTGTGTAAGGTTAAGCTTCAATATGTGACAGAATATACTGTATTTGACAAATTTTGAAGTTTATTTTATTTATGGAGAAAAATATAGGTATTTAACTACAGCAGTACATTTTCTTCTAGTAGCATTTATTAAAATATTGTCAGATACCAAAAAACTGACCGTCAGACAATTCAGCTATTATAAACTTGGACACAGAGTATCCCAGAACTAGATTAAAAAGAAAAACTTTCTCTGGTATTTTAAGTAAATCTTACCATTTATTTATATTTTTCTGTAGTTGTGAAATTCTTTGTTGTTTCTTTTCTGCTTGTATTCAGAATTATGTAAATGTTACAATTATTTTTAATGGTAGGAATGATGATGCTATATCCCTTTCCATTGAACTATCATCTCCAGAAGTACAACGTCGTATTACAAGACAGGATGACATAAGGCTAGCTTGTTTGCATGCTAAATTTAGTAGATATCTCACCAGCACAATACATAAAAATCCCTTAACAGAACATCAACACTGCTGTTCCTCTGTATCTTTTAGATCTTAAAATGCAGCTTCCAGATACAGATGGCATTTATTTGACAATCAAAGCTTAAATGTCTGCCCTTCAGAGATTTCATGCAGTGAGTATATAACACAGATCTTACAAAATTTGCCTGCAACAGAGAGAATCACATAGAATATTTTAAAAGCTTAATTGATTAATGTAAGCTTACGGGTGAGATGTGAGAAAGTTTTGTTAGAACATCCAGCTGGAGGGCTGACCTTATCCACAGAGTGACGCCCATGCAAGCATGTTTGTGTAAGAAGTGACTGGTTCTATACTGTACTTAGTGTGTGTGTCTTTGATGGATGATACATGTTGTTCCTGTACAGTCTTTAGCAGAAAGCATGGTAAAAAGAATAAAGAAGTCTGCATATTTTAGTGTGCTGCAGCTGGGCAACCTGGAGGTCAGAAACACATTTTTGTTAAAGTCTTTATGTTTTACCAAGGACAAAAGTCATAATCCCTAAAAAGACAGTGCAGGGGCTCTGTGTAATGTTGTTACACAATTCACAGTGTGTTGGTGGAAAGAAAGGTTATGGATCTACTACATCTAGAGGATGCCACAAAGAAAGTTTGCCTGGTGGACACATGAACACAAGTTTCCCCTCACATGGGGCATCAATCTAGGTGAAAGGAGGAGACAAGGGCAGAGTCCACTGTACTCTTCCTGGTACGAAGTCTTGGAGAGAAAGCGCTGGAAACACACAAACCCTTCATTGGATGGTTGTTTGTCTCCATATGTCAGCCCTGCGATGAACTGGCGACTCATCCAGGGTGTACCCCGCCTTCGCCCCAAGATGCTGAGCTAGGCCCCAGCCCCCCCCCCCCGCGACCCCTAACGGGATAAGCGGTAGAAAATGAATGAATGAATGAATGTAGACACCCCTCTCCACATACCTGTACACTTTTTGTCTGTTTTCAATGATTTTGGACAGATTAAATAAAAAAATATAATAAGCACAGTTGTCAAAATGGAGGCTGTTATAGCACCATATTGCTGCAGTTAAATACAGATCTAAATGATTGTGTCCACATATTTTTTACATGGGATGGAACATTAAGCCCACTTCTGCTGAAAAAAAACAAACTTATAATAATAATGTCTTCTTCTGTTTCAGTTCCCTAAAATGTCTCACTTAGACTATACTGATTTGTACCTGTCCAAAGTTAGTCATTCAGAAAAGTGCTCTATATTCCTCTACTTAACACATACATTCCCAGAGACACTGGCAGAGGTGGTGGAGTTGCAGCTTTTTTCAATTCTGCCCTATTAATAAACCCTAAGCCCAAACAAAATTTTAGCTCATTTGAAAATCTCATTCTTACCATTACCATCCAACCATGAAAACTCCAACTATGTTGGTTATAGTGTATCGAGCACCTGGACCCTACACTGAATTTTTATCTGAATTTTCAGTTTCTCTCAGCCCTGGTCCTTAAAACAGATAAGTTATTATTGTAGGTGACTTTAATATCCATGTAGACGTTGAAAACGACACGACAGCCTTGGTATGGCATTTCTGTCACTACTTGATTCATTTAGCTTCTGTCAGTGTGTACAAGAATCAGCTCACACTTTTAATCACACCCTTGATCTTGTCCTGATATATGGCATTGAAATTGAGCATTTAAATGTCTCTGTGCAAAATCTGCTTTTATCAGATCATTATCTTCTAACATTTGAATTTCTACTCATCAACTATAAACCAAGAGTCACTAGTTATTATAGCAGATGCATATCTGAGGACACTGTTGAAAATTTTAAAGAAATTATTCCCTCTGCAATAATTTCAGTGCCATATCCCAAAATAACAGAGGAGTCATATCTTAATTTTAGCCCCTCCCAGCTTGATCACTTTACTGATTTCACTGCGGGCTCTCTACGTGCTTCACTCGATTCTATTGCCCCAGGTAAAAAGAAAACAAAACCAGTCAAGAGACTAGCTCCGTGGTATAATCTTAATACTCGCAAGTTAAAACAGAAAACTCATAAACTTGAAAAGAAATGGCGTTCCACTAAAGTGGAAGAGTCACGCATGGCCTGGCAGGATAGCCTTAAAGTATACAGGAAGGCCCTTCGCCGAGCAAGAAAAGGAAAGCTTCCATCCAATTGACCTTCATGAACTAACGACAACATTATCTTCATCTAAATCGTCAACCTGTATACTAGACCCCATACCTACTAGGCTACTCAAAGAGGTTTTACCCTTAATTAGCAATCCACTACTAAATATTATCAATCTATCCCTTGTACCAGGTTATGTGCCCCAGTCTTTTAAAGTAGCTGTAATTAAACCAATCCTAAAAAAACCTACATCTGTACAGTTTGTTAAAGCCGAGTGAGATAATATGTAAATTGTGATTTTGGGCTATACAAATAAAATTTGATTTGATTTGATCACACTTGCACATTGTAGCAGATACTACTGCTTGCTTCCCAACTATCAACACTGTCTCAGCCACTGCAGGCGAACAAGCTAGACTTCAAAGGGGTTTCCCGAGCTCAATAATAATTATGATTATTCTGTGTGTAGTAAGAGCAGTTGAAATTTAATTTTCTGATTGTCCGTTAAAGTGTTGTTAAACACAATCAGATCATTTTAAAAAAACAATGTTCTTAATTACACTTGCACTCATTTTGGTACTGGTTTTTGGAGTGGGGGTGGGGGGGGTTGACTCAAAACATCTTTCAGGGTGTACAAAAGTTTTGCCATGCAAAAAATAAAAAAAATAATAACATGTGAAACAAAAGAGACAAAATAATACAATATTTCTAAAAAGTCTAAGAGTCCACCGCCATGCTATCAGCTCTGTGCAACTCTATTCGCTGCTAAATTCAGTATGCTAACTTTCTCACAATGACAATTAGCGTGCTCATGTTTGTCAGGTACAATTTTAATCACATCCACCATCTTTGTTTAGCACATTGGCATGTTTGTACTTCAAAACTGGCTGTAAACAAAGTGCAAACACAGCTGATGCTCATGGTATTGTTTATAGCTTGACTCGATGATGGCATTACATAGATCTCAAAGTTATCGTGATTGTATTGTGAAAACAATACTTTACATGGCTACACCAGGGCCCTGAGTGATGCCGAAGGGTAAGGATTTTGTTAATTATATATTTATCATTACAAATTTAAAATATTGTAGATCTTTCAAGATTTCTCACTTTGTTTTTAATTTCAGTGTAAAAGCAAATTATTACTTAAATTTCAAGTGCCATGCACAAGTGCAATTACTCCTAAAACTACTAAAAATACATGATTGATTTAAATTAATTCAATATCACAAATTTCTATTGTAATTTGTTTATCTGGGCACACGAACACAAAGTTCACACTTTTTACAACATTTTTTCTCAAAAAAAAATTATAACAGGGCAGTGAATAACTGCACTCCACTGTCAAATCTACACATTGGCTTATACATGGAGAAACATTGGACTGCTGGGAGGAGAGTGGAAAGTTTGAAGTAATTTCTCCAAGGGAGAGCAGCTGATGTTACCAGGTGGGGGACTTTGTAGTTGTGAGCCTGTTTCCCCAGCATGTGTTCAGGAAAAACTTGATCCAAGCTGTGTACTGGAGGTGTAGTTTCATTTCATGACTAAATTAGTTACATCTAAGAGACATGTTTAAAGGAAAGAAACAAAGAATCAACCTACAACTGTTCACACTCTTTATTGGCTCTTCATTGACTGGTCAAGTGTAAAAGATTCTACAACATCATACACAGAGGGACTCTAAAAGGAACTTCAATGGAAAAATCCCATTTAGTCTTTTTTTAGTCCTAAAAACATTTCTGGAACTCCTTTAAAACTAAAGAGTCTGAGGATGTGTTTTAAAAAACGAAAAGACAACATGATTATACAAGAAAAATTACCGCCTGGCGGTTATGTGCCTCCACAAGCATACACACCGGACAGTGAAAGTATATATTTTTTGGTTGTTTAACAAAATGCTGCATCTCTGTTTTGCTGTAAAGCTCCAGAAATATTTTGTGGACTGACTTTACTCTGTTTTCCATTTGCATGGCAAATGATTTTTTTCTTTTGGGTGCACTTTAAACAAAACATGCTGCAATTGTAACATACAGTATGAGGAACAGCTTCAAAGCAGCTGCCATGAACAAAAACTAAAAATAATAACCCAACACCCTGTCCTTTCAGATACATTCATGATTTTCATAAAATCCATGGTCGTGCTGTACCCTGCTTTACCTTCTCATGTCAATGTTATGTACCAGACCTCATCAGTCCAGCCTTTACTGAAACTGCTGCACGTGTACCACTGCCTAACACAGTCACGGACCACGTTTACATGCACACAATATTTGGGATATTGATCGGGGTAATTAAATATTTTGGTTTTTAAACACCTTACCCCTCTCAGCATTACCCAGTTAAGCCCAATTAATGTTGGTGGTGGCCACTGTGCTGTTTGTGGCCCCGTTCACTGGGGTGTGTGGTGTGACTTTGGCCAACCGGTGCTCCTTGCTGAGGGTGCAGCTGCGGGTGCAGAGCTGGCAGGAGGCACAGACGGAGTTGCAACAGGGTAAGAAGCGACAGAAACTGATGCGCCACAGGAACCAGCCAGGAGACCAGCAGCACCAGCAGAGCATGACGCTGCCAACCACCACACCCAGGAGGATGTAAAGAACCAACGAGGACAGGGAGACTGGGGAGTCTGGGGATAAAAGTCATAAAATATGATTATTGTTGGCTTTAACTTATAATTATGAAGTCAATATTCATTGCACAGTGTAAAATAATGCTATTCATGCTGACATGGGGACATCAGACACTGTGAAACCAAAACAGGTAAAAGGAACAAAGCAAATTAATTGTGGAAACTCTACTCTGCAAAAGAAAAAGTGTAAAAAGTGATAGAAAGCAAGATTAAAAACGAGTGAACGGGCGAACATTCCCTAAATGGAAGGGTGTCAGGTGAAACTCTGGTGTTGTGTTAAAATCTATGCTTTGTCAATATGTGTTTTTGTCATGAGAGTGCAAAAATTACATTCTTTATAGTAGATCAGTAAAAAACAAGGACAACATACTTATTATTCTACCTTTATCACAGCACTGAGACTAGAGTTTGTAAATCTGCGTGGGAATCTTATGGTTATTTTTGCTTTGTACGGCAGCCAGGCTACTGCCAGGGACCATGTTATCATTGTGCTCCCAACAATACACCACTTGGAATTGCTAGGCCAGGATTGGGCAACTAGAGGATCACACTGAATTATATAAAATAAAAGAGAATCCTCAAATCGGGCTGTTTATTAAAGCAAATTGGAGAGTCCCTCGAGCATTGCCCATAAGAGAAAATTTGCTCTGTTTGGAGGAGGAGAGTCGATTCCACTAGGAGCAGTAGACGGGACTGGAGAAGTCAGACTTTTATTACAGACTTTCTTTCTCCTGTATTAATGTCAGTACAGGCAGAGCCGGCCCTACCCAATGTGGCACCCTAGGCGAGATTTTATATGGCGCCCCCCTCCATTGGCTATTTACATACGCTTACAAAAGAAATCAAATGGCATTGTTTTTACCATTGTCTTTAATTTATAAGATAACATGTCACCCAATTTACATGCTTAACAAATTACAAAGAAATAAAAAAAAATCTGAAATACAATATAAATACCCTTACCATAAAATAAAAATCCTGTAAATAAGTGAATAAATAATAATAATAGTAATAAATTATAAATACAACAATCAAC
This sequence comes from Mola mola, assembly GCA_001698575.1. Lineage (NCBI taxonomy): Eukaryota > Metazoa > Chordata > Actinopteri > Tetraodontiformes > Molidae > Mola > Mola mola. Next base: position 5,155,500 of record KV751324.1, on the reverse strand, counting down.
ATCAAACATCAAATTTAAATAACCACACAGTTTGCACACAATAACTCTATACATAAGCTACATTTACACTATGTAATAGCTATATACAAAAACTAAATAAATAACTATATACAAAAGCTATATAAAATACCTATATACAACTATATGCAAAACTATGTACAAAAAAGGCATTTTACAGACCTCTAGTGATGCTTTTTTATTACTGCATCCACTAGAGTGATAAACTATGCCACTATCTGCTAAACCTCACCTCTCCTGCTACAGCTGTACTTTCCTAGATTTTCTCCCAGCAAAGTCATCTATGACATCATCATATGACATCTCACTGGAGACCACATGATTTATGCTTATTATTGAAAGTCCACAGAGACGAGTTTGCATCATGATAAACCTCAGGTAAGTTTTAATGAGTTTAAGCTTAGGAAAGCTTATTTCAGCAGCAGCCACTGTGACAGGGAGACTTGCAAAGATTCTAAAGCAACCCACATGTTGGGATAAATTTCTGTCAGTTTCCTCTCATGCAGGAAAGTCAACAGATCCATGTTGGTCATATTTTTTG
>KV751324.1:5141409-5154289 GCA_001698575.1 Mola mola | reverse complement strand
TTTGTTAAATACCCAAAGTATTCATAGGCATCTGGGGAGCTTTTCGCAGCATCAGCTACTACCAGATTTAAGGTGTGGGCACCACATGGGACAAAAAAAGCTGTCGTGTTTACCTGAAGCAACATTGCCTGAACACCTTTATTTTTGCCCTTCATGTTCACACCATTGTCATAGGACTGGCCTCTGCAGTCCTCAAAGGGGATTTTAAACTCCTACAGCCTTTTTAGGATGAGGGATGATAAACCTTCCCCTGTTGACTCCTCTGCATAGAGAAAGCCTAAGAAATGCGCTTTAACTTGAGGTATGTCTCCTAGTGTCACAATCCTGACTATGACAGAGAGCTGTTCTTTATGACTCAGATCAGGTGTGCAATCTAAAATGATGGAGAAATATTTGGATGTCTTGATCTCTTTCACAAAGGCTTGTAGTATTTTTGAGCTGATGGAGTCTATCAGTTCATTTTGTATATTTTTGCCCAGATAATGGAAGTGACTGCCAGCTCCACTTTCCACCCAACTGACATGCTGCTTCATCACCAGATCAAATTTGGCCATGAGCTCCACCTCTTTTAGGAAATTGCCATTGTCTGGTTTGTTTAATTTATCCAGACATATTTGGTATTATCATTTGTAGTAATATTAATTTGATATTGCTTTACATTTGAATCTACGTTAGCTTTTCCATTTTAAGAGTTAATAGTAATAGCTAGTTTTAATATAATTATATTGAAGGTGTATTTTTTCCCGATTTTGTGGCGCTCCGTGGAGGCCACGGTGCCCTTAGCGTTTGCCTATATTGCCTAATGGGCCAGCCGGCTCTGAGTAGTGATCATTTAGCAATTATGACAGAGTTTTTTTTTCTCTTAAATAAAAGTTAAATGTTGCAGCTTTAAGAGACATTTTTCCACCAAGGATGCAATATTCTCTTGGCATATGGCATTCACAATCAACTTTTCTCTTTTAAAAGCATTCATTCTCATATCTCATTGTAGTCATTCACCTCATCAATAGTTAGGTTTCCATTAAAATGTATCGAAAATTTTAAATGAGATTGCCAAAACTTGAAAAAAAGAAAATGCGCATTTATGTGCATTTCCATCCACCGTCATTATTAGTTCATTGAGATCGCAAGTTTCTTCATAGAAGAAGTAAAAGGTGCAACCTGAAGATCCACTTACAGCGTAACTAGCTAAATGTAGAAGAAAATGAAAGGAAATCGCAACAAAAATAACAAAAAGTTAAATAATACTGCAGATGTATGCTTTTCATCTGCTACTGCCGGAATCAGTTCTCCCCTGCAGTGGAAAACGTGTGAGTTGGGTGACGTGAAGTTTAAGTCACGTTATGTTTAAACATCATGCTTGATTCACTTCACCTGTTTCCATTGCCCTTATTCACATTTACCCTGGATCATTACACCAACTTTTCCATATTCAAGCGTTACAAACTATACAATAAATTTTTTTTTTTGTAGGTGCAAAAGGTCAAAAATGCACATAAAAATACGCTTATGGAAACCCACCTATTCATTAACATGCTGCATTTTTTTGATTGTTTTTTAGGGAGCATTTTCTTTAAGGATGCTAGGGGTCAGATTGAGAAGATCTGCAGAGCAGTTCTGTCCGTCCTAGGAAGAAGGATCCCTCCTCTGTGGTTCTTCCTGAGGTTTCTTATTTTCCCTGTTTAGGGTTTTTTAAGTTTTTCCTCACCCGGTTCGAGGGTCTAAGGGCAGAGGATGTCACATCTGTACAGTTTGTCAAAGCCCAGTGAGATAATGTGTAAATTGTGATTTCGGGCTATACAAATAAAATTTGATTTGATTTGATTTGATTTGGTTCTGGAGACATATTTTGTCCATGTTTGCTATAAGTAATCATTCACGTGAAAAACATGTACTTTACATATACTGTACTGCTTGTGTACATGCTTATACTTTATCCACATCAGATTCATCAAACAGACTGAAGAAAGCTTCATTAACAACTGAAAATGCTGTTTAATTGCAATGGACTTGCATTTATGTAGCATCTCTCAAGTCTCTTTGCCTCCTCAAAGTGCTTTAAAACATTTGTCACATTCATACATAGACAGGGGTATAGTAAGTAGTAGGATGGGAGTTAGGAAACCATTCACACACCAATGGTGCAGCATCAGGCGCACTTTGGACTTCATTGTCTTGCTCATGGACACTTGAACTTATTACTGTCGCAATAATCAGATATTTTGACTAAATAATTTAGAAATGAAATGAATGAAACTAATACTGAAAGATATGACCCACCTTACTCTGAAATCTATGACCATTCACACAGTTTTGTAGCAGTGAAACAAATGTAACTGTGAAATGTATTCCTGGTTCGTATACTGGGGGTACAATAATACAGTCTATATGCAGATTGTATAACACAGCTAAAGCTGTATGATGTTTAGGGCAGTGTGGTTTTATCTAATTCCTCCCTCAAAGTCAGCAAGGTGTCCATGTGATTTGCAGTGTTGACTATGTTGTATGCTGCAAGTTCAAAATACTAACTAAACTAAAAAGACAGCATCAATAATTTTACTTATTTAAATGAACTTACTAAATTAACTTTATTTACTATAATAACAATTTCATTGAAATTGGTGGTTTAAATCAAAAATATTGCAGTTAAGGTGGAGTGGCCTTGGTGTAAGTGTTAAACCCTGGTGGTCAACACCTCTATAAAAAGAAAATAGGTAATTTTTTTTTTACAGTAACTATGGATACAGAGTCTTTAAATAATGCAATCCAGCATCTTAACACAACTCACCATGCCAACAGTGAATAAGATCCAAATCCAAAATTAGATGGTAAACTTTAGCAACCCAAAAATTGTCTACACATCTTACAGAGGTTGGCTGCAGCAGTTGTAACCTTAATTACTCTAACTGGAGCCAACAAGATTTGGCTCCAAGATTTCCATTATTTATACAGAAAGTGAAGTGAATCCAGCCATAAGAAACAATGAATGAATCAGTCTGTGCTTACATCAACATGCACTGAACAGCAAGCAAATTTGAATACCCTTCTTTTAATTTAAGCAAAACCAGAGCAGAATAGTTTCTGAGGCCAGTATCGGCCAGGATCTAAAAGCAATCAGAAGCTGGCAGTCTGACCCAGACAGTTTTTGTTTGCACCTTACGCTGAAATAGAGACCACTCAGACACTCACAAGGCTGCTCACTGTCATTTAAATCCATCACCATTTACTGTTTTACTAGTCTTTGGGAGAAATTAACAAGTCATTGATCACCTCCATTAGTTTTATGTCCTCTTATTTGGACACTTAATATCCAAATGATCGCCTGGTTCAACCAATTGACTGCAGGACATACAGTATAGGGTGCAGTATAATGTATGAAACACTGAGTAATTCCTTTTGGTGAAGAATGTTTTTGTTGCAGTTGAATTAATAAATTATGTCATAGTGATCACTCACCTGTTACGGATATGTGACTAGGAATACTGTCTGGCATGCTGTAGTTCATATGCAAAGGAAATGGCATAGTGGAAGGATTCACAAAAGGCAGGGGTGGGGTTGCTATTTCCAGTGGAGTTTCAGATAAAAGCTGACCTGCTAATGAAGAGAAAAAATAAATGGTTGATAAATTTCTTTTTTGTAATGTTAAGTCCCTTTTAATTTTTTTTTAGCTCTTCAAAATCTGTGATTTGAAACATTATAGGAATACAAGTTGAACATGCTGATTTAGAATCAGGGATTGCATTATTAAATATTAGCATTGTCTAATCACCTGACTGACCTTTACAACCTGTAGTCAGGTTTTCCTCCAAGTCACTTCCATCCCCACAATTGTCAATGCCTTTATCATCACACACCAGACTGAGAGGGATACATTTCCCACTCCTGCAGGTAAAGTATGGTTCACTGCTGCACTCTGATTGGTTGAAACCTGAAGAAGGAGGAATCGGGAGCAGAGATAAAAGATCTGTGTCATCCATGAAAACATATTAGTGTGAGTGAAGTTTGTCACTTTGATTGAGATTTAGGCCTTGTACACACTTATTTTAACAACTTATCTCTATACACACAGGAAACAACAGGCATACCCTAGGTGTCAAGGCAATCCACATCAGTGATATTCTTTCTTTCTTTCTTTCTTTGTTTTTCTTTCATTCTGGGCATGTGCAGTAAATTGTTTCCCCTTCAGAAGAAGTGACTTTAAATCATAATCAGTAGTAGCAAAATATTAATCTAATTACATTTATTTGACACATATTTATTAACCTTTAGGGATGGGCATTTTAAGTAATATTTGAGTACTTGTTTACTCTAGTACTTGAGAACTCTATAAATGGCAGTTCAGGCAGTCAATTCGAGCTGCACCGCTATGTATGAACAAAAAACATGGCTTATTTTCATTTACATACACATCCTCCCAGTTTAGTGGTCCATTTATTTTGCATACATTTCTGATTGTCCCCTGTACCTTAGGCCCTGATGAGGAGACTTGGTTGTGGAATGAGGAAGTACAGGAGAGTATTCAGAGGAAGAGGTTGGCAAGAAAGAAATGGGATAGTGAGAGAATGGAAGAGAGTAGACAGGAATACTAGGAGATGCAAAGAAGGAGGTGGAAAATGCTAAACAGAATGTGTGTGATGAGCTGGGAAGGAATGTGCAGCAGTTTAGGGTGATTAAGGACAGGACTAGGAATGTACTAACAAATGAGGAAAGTGTGCTGAGAAGATAGAAGGAAAACTTTAAGGAGTTGATGAATGAAGAGAATAAGAGGGAAAGAAACATGGAGTTAGTGGAAACTGTGGAACAGGAAGTTGGAAAGATTAATAAAGATGAAGTGAAAAAACCTTTGAGGAGGATGAAGAATGGAAAGGCAGTTGATCCTGATGATATACTCCTGGACGTATGGAAGTGTCTAGGCGAAAGGGCAGTGGAGTTTTTAACTTGGACAGTGAAAAGATGCCTGAGGAATGAAGGAAAAGTATACTGGTGTGAATCTTTAAGAACAAGGGTGATGTGCAAAGTTGTAGCAACTACAGAGGGATAAAGCTGATGTGCCACACAATGAAGAGAAAGAGTAGTGGAAGTGAACCTGATAGAAGAGGTGATGATTTGTGAGCAGGAGCATGGACTCTTGCCAAGAAAGAGCACTACAGACGCCATGTTTGCTTTGAGAATGCTAATGGAGAAGTATAGACAAGGCCTTAAAGAGTTGCATTTTGACTTTGTGGTAGAGAGAGCCTATGATAGGGTGCTGAAGGACGAACAGTGGTACTGTATGAGGAAGTTTTGAGTGGCAGAGAAGTATGTTAGACTGGTGCAGGATATGTATGAGAGCAGTATGACAGTGGTGAGGTGGGCTGTAGGAGTGATGGATGGCTTCAAGGTAGAGGTGGGACAGCATCAAGGATCGGCCCGGAGCCGCTTCTTGTTTGTTATGATGATGGACAGAGTGACAGATGAGGTCAGGCAGGAATCTCTGTGGACAATGATGTTTGCAGATGATGTTGTGATCTGTAGTGATAGCAGGGAGCAGGTGGAAGAAAACCTGGAGAGGTGGAGGTATGTGCTGGAAAGAAAAGGAATGAAGGTAACTCTTAGCAAGACAGAATACATGTGTGTGAATGAAGGGATGAAAGTTGAACAGTGAGGGTACAGGGAGTAGAGGTGGAAAAGGTCCATGAGTTTAAGTACTTGGGATCAACTGTTCAGAGCAATGGGGAGTGTGGTACAGAGGTTAAGAAGTGACTGCAGGTAGGGTGGAGTGGGTGGAGAAAAGTGTCAGGAGTAATCTGTGACAAACTAGGAGCAGTAAAAGTGAAAGGAAAGGTTTACAAGGGGGTAGTGAGTCCAGCAATGTTGTTTGGTTTGGAGACAGTGGCAGTGACCAAAAGGAGGTGGCAGAGTTGAAGATGTTGAGATTCTTGTTGGGAGTGATGAGGATGGACAGGAAATTTGGAGACAAAGTTAGAGAGGCCAGATTGAGATGGGTTGGACATATGCAGAGGAGTGACAGTGGATATATTGGTAGAAGGATGCTCAAGATGGAGCTACCAGGCAGGTGGCAAAGAGGAAGACCAGAGAGGAGATTCACGGATGTAGTGAGAGAGGTTATGCAGAAAGTTGTTGTGAGAGAAGAAGATGCAGAGGACAGGGTGAGATGAAGGAGGATGATTCGCTATCTAGAAAAAGCTAGGTAAAGCCGAAAGAGGAAGACGAAGAAGATCTTGATAGACTTCAGTGATCTGTAGTGTACTGTACCACTGGCTCTACTGCTAACCAAGCTAACAGTCCGATCGCTACAACCAAAGATAATTACACAGGCCAAGATTACTACAGCAGAAAGTAACAGCATTTAGTGGTTGCTTAGACGATACAGTAACCCCTATTTTTGTATGTTCCTTCAAATTTTGGCCATATTTTTCAAATTTCACCTTTATGTAACTATTAAGTGAATGCCCTAAAACATATGCAATTATGTGAAATAATGGACCTCTTCCAGTATTTATTGAATTCAGGACAATTTTTCCATCATCATACAGTAATCTGTCAACAGAATATCAGGGACACTAAGCATTCGGTGATGGGCATGTCTGTATATGTATCTTACCCAGTCTGAAGGAGGTGAAGTCCCCCACAAAGTCAACTCTGGGCTGAGTCCCCCAGGTCACCAGCCTCAGGGTCAGGTAGTTTCCTGTGGACAGCACTGGCCGTGGCGGGTTCTTCCCACACAGAGAAGGTCCAAGGGGAGGTGAGTTCCTGTCCCGTCCATCATAGAACTGAACGTAGGACCCAGCATGACAAAGGTCCCCCGAACTTTCGGCAGAGGTGGGCTCCAGTCTGGGGTTGAGAGGGGCCAAGCCATGAGGGGACTCTGGGAAGACAGGGGCTGGGCTCAGAGGGGCCACTCGTAGTAAACTGTATACCAGGAAGAAACGAAAGTGGAACTGGACCTTGTCCTTTGTGGAGCTGGCCTGCATAGTGAGGTGGCAGTCGGTCCCTTTGGTCACAAAGTAGTACTTTTTGGACTCCTGGTGTGAGTTGACGATCATGCCGTCACCCCGGATTGTCTGGCCACAGAAGTCCACCACGTTCACTAACAGAAAACAAAACAAACAAGCTGATACATGCTAATGAGCCTAATTTCAAACAGACAGCTGTGTTTGTTCAACTTCTTATGCCTTCTTGATTTGCTGTGGCCTGATGCGTTATGTTTGGGGTTTTCTGTCCAACTTCACATTCCATTCTGGAATATTTCAAGAACACCTTGAGTGTCCGCCAAAGAGGAATATAATCATATTTTGTCTTGTTGGTGAAAGTATCTGTGTCTCATTTAATGTGCAGCATCCTAAAAAACTGTCTATGCCAAAAGGTCTACTTTGCAGCAGCGTCAACCTGATGGTTCTAGTTTTTGACTAGTCTAGTTTAGCTTAGTTTTTGAAATGTTTTAACATTTATATCGTTGCTATATCTGAACTAGAGTTAAGTTTGTTAAAAACTGATGAAAAAGTTTGTCCAAAACCTTTTTGTCATAACAAACATGAGATACTACTTATTAATTTAAATAACATGGACTGGAGCATAGACAAGAAAGTATAGCCTACAGATACAGTCCAGCTGTAATAGGACAGTGACACAGTTTTTATAATTATAACTGTTACTTTATAACAGTCTTTACTTCTATACACCACCACAATGGATTGGCATTAAAACAATCAAAATGTGATCAAAGTGCAGACTTTCAGCTTTACTTTAAGAGGTTTCACAAAAATTAGTTATAAAAACTGTGTAATTTTACAAATACTTCTGGAATACTCCTGAACTGTATATAGATATTATAAAAGGTCAAACCACCTGTTACCTTTCAATTTTAGATACCTGTTTTTAATTAGTTGAAACTGCTCCACTATAGATCAACAAGAAGATTTAAACTAAACACAGGTGAGAATTAAGAATCTCAAGAATGACTGATTGAAATGATTTGGATGCCTAAGAATCTTGCTCATACATTACAAAACACAATAGAAGAAAATATGTTGTCATACATAAAGTGGTGAACCCACTGGACAAACACACATGGAACTTGGTAAATGTGCTCCGCTCATTCAGCTGGTTAGTTGTTCATTTGAGATGCATATCACTACTCATCTGCCGGCAGGACCAGGACAGATGGTTGGGTAAATCCGGCTCTAGCCACCCCCATCCACCCAGTTGCCCACCACCCTTTGAGCCAAATAATGAGAAAATTTACGAACACCCCTGGAGTTTATTAGCTCTGTTTCCCTGGGAGACCTATACATCCCCCTGCACTGACCTCCAGGAATGTCCTAGAGCCTGGAAGCCCCTATTGGTGGGAAACAGCTGAACTCCTTTGCACTGCATTACATACAAAATCATGCAGGGGTTGTCTAAAACACAAGTGACTAGAGGACAACAAGGCCCCAGTAAAACTTTTTGCAGGTTGAAAGTTCAACTCTTTTAAACACAGTCTTGAAAATGGAGTGTTTTTGAGAGAGTGAATTCAGGGGGAAATGAAGGGGAGGTGAGGGTGCTGGGTGACACACTGTGTATTGTAGTGAGAAATGCATGTGTAGCACTTTGTGCTAAAGGGCAGCCACCTCTCTGTTTATCCATGTGTTATCCTAACACTTGTGACTCAACACAAGCTTCCATTATATATCTTTACACTCCAACTAAGTGCATCTGTATTCCAACACAACAGTACGGAGAATAAATGTGAATGAACTGCTCTAATTGGGCCGCAGCAGGAGTCGGCTATGTCTTGTATCACATCATGTACAACCTTAGTAATATCAATACTATTATATGTATTATAATAGAAATGTCATCATGTGGATGTAACAAAAACACTACAGAGATTCTGGGATGGTTAAAAAATGTACACATTCTTACTGTGTTTCCATTTATATTAAACTTTTGTCTGTGGTTTCTAATTAATCTCTAATCAACTCACTTGATTTTTACTTTAACATCCTGGTATAGCCAAAAGTAATCTAATAATGATGAGATAATTTTGCATGTTTCATCTTTTTACCACAAATCACTAATCATGACAGGTGTTGATTTTTGCAACCCATTTTGCTGAGTATTGTTCCAGGAGTCCTTTCGTTTCCTGAATTTCTATGATTATTTAACATCAGAATAGATTCTTGAAACACGCTTTAATGTGATCCATGTATGAACTAATTTTTACTGCAACATTTATGCACTCTGACAAATATCAATGCAGATTTTTGAGATGGATTGCACAAATAATGAAAGGTGGAGGAAGCTGACTTTAACACTATGCAGAAAAGTCTGGATATCACTGACTGCATAGAACTCTGGCAACGTACACCAAGGAACCTCTAAAAAATATGTTCGACACTGGGTTCATAATGACAGAATATTGGGATGTAGAATAAAACTGCACCCCATGTGTTATGAGAGAAAATCATTTCCTCACTGTCACAATACTGTCATTATTGGACAGTATTGTAATATATATTACAAACCCATCTTCTCAATGGATTTTGTGATTTTACAAGTTTTTAATGTGCTGACAGTCCAGCCCTTCCATCAACAGCCACACTTTTGTTCCAAATATGGTTATAATTTCCAAACTAAATATTTCATTTAGATGGATGGATTGATGGATGTAATTGTGGTTGTTGAAATACTACTAGTACTACTACTATTACTACTAATAACAATATTATAAATAATTTTAACCGTTAATATTCAGGTCAGATATATAAGAACCACTTTATCTCTTGTGAAAACTTGCTAAGTAGATTCAATGCATTTTTAATTGCAAAAACAAATTAAATGTAATTGAATGTGACATGCCTGGCCGGCAATTATTGGATGTATGGTACTTCTAATCAAAATACATAATCTTTGAATTAGTCCAGTTACAATCTTTATGGCTGCGAGGAATATTCTCTGCGCTGTGTACAGCTGACACTGTGATGGTTCTTTACCACCACTTTCAAACGCAGTTGGATGAAGTCTTACCAGTCTCGATGGCCGAGCAGTGCAGAGTGACGCACCGGAGCAGCAGGAAGAACCTGAGCACCTCCAATTCCATCATTCAGGCCGACAGCAGAGAGGACAGTCGGATCCAGGTAGCTCACAAAGCGCAAGCCAGAAACATCCTGAGGCTCGTCAGCTTGTCATCTTGTCCAAGAGAAAGCCTGAAAAACTCTGCTCTCCATGAAAAACACACTTTGTCTCGGTCTGTATTCATACTGGACCTCCTCTCTTCTGGCCACATGGCCCGTCATCTCCATGACAACCTCTGACCTGACCAATCATCTGTCAAGACAGTGAGAGAGAAAAAAAACAAAAAACGACGTAAACTTCTAAATCTCTATAAATTCGGATGATGCCAGTGGTTAAAAGTCAGTCCAGGGCCACTCATGACGGGGGCCTACCGGGGCCCAGCCTTTGAACAACATATTTTATTTGAAACCAAAATATTCAACTTGACTCATCAACACAATGTAAATAAGATTTTTATTGGTAACCTTTATACTATATGCTGTTAAATAAGTAGTAATATCAATAAATTACCAAGAAATTAAAGTAAAGTGAAAAGTAAAATACAAGTAGTAGTGTTAAGTTAAAGGAGTAGAATAATATAATGTACTGTATACTAGGATAATAGAAGGAATATAATAACAAGATCTTTAAGAACTTTCAGTACAATTATTGGAAAATACTGTAAAGCAAAGTAAATTAAGACCAGAACTAAGATGTTATATGGGTAATTATGAATAAATGAATGAATGAATGAATTATTAGCTACCTGCTGAGAGGTCAAGATTGGTTGCAGCAACTGCAGTAGTTGTTTCTAAGAAATGAAAGCTTTGCCAACTACTGAAATATCACTGTATTGAACTCATAATTACCTTTCTCTGCCTATAAAATGTGGCAGGTTTTCTTTAAAACATTTGCGTAGATTCAGTGGAAATAAGGGAATTCTACAAACAACTGTCACTGTAATTACCTGTAATTAATCATAATTAATCATAAACTGTATCTTACCATGTAACTTAGCTGAAACAAAGCAAATCATTTTCTTAATACTGAATGAAAACAATGTGTACCATGAGACGTTATTGTTGTTACTTTACATATTGAAACAATAAGAAGTCCTTCTACCCACCATGTTGATGAATCAGTGGAACACTAACAAATAAACTAATTAAAAAAAAAATTAAATCATTCTTTTAAAGTCCTTTGCTGAACTTGAAGTCAGGCCCTGTTTCAAATCATTGACACTTCAGATACATCCTCTGCCTGTCTTCCTGCTTCTTTTAGGCTCATGTATCAAATGTAAGTAAAAAGTGATTTCCTTAACCTCTAATAGCACTGTAAGAAATCTGGGAGTCGTTTGATCAGGATCTGTCCTTTGACTCCCACATAAAACAAATCTCTACATCTGCCTCTTTTCATTTACGTAACATTGCAAAAATCAGGTACTTTCTACCTCAAAATGATGCAGAAAAAAATGGATCCATGCCTTTGTCACTTCCAGGCTTGACTACTGCAACTCCTTACTATCAGGCTGCACAACCAAGTCACTAAAGACCCTCCAGCTGATTCAAAATGTGGCTGCTCTTGTACTCACTGGAACACGAAAAAGAGATCATATCTCTCCTGCTCTAGCTTCTCTGCATTGGCTTCCAGTGAAATTCAGAATAGAATTTAAAGTTCTCCTCCTCACCTACAAAGTTCTAAATGGTGAGGCACCTTTGTATCTTAAAGAACTTATAGTGCCTTATCACCCAATTAGAACGCTGCACTCCCAAAATGCAGGCTTACTGGTAGTACCTAGGATCTCTAAAAGTAATCTGGGAGGCAGAGCCTTCAGCTACAAGGCACCTATTCTCTGGGACCAGCTCCCAGTTAAAGTCCATGGGGCAGACACCCTCTCTGTGTTTAAGAGTAGGCTTAAAACCTTCCTTTTTGATAAAGCTTATAGTTATAGCTGCCACATGCCAGCCCATAGTTATGCTCAGAAGTGGCTGGCCCATTAGGCAATATAGGCAAATCAGAGCCGGCTGGCCCATTAGGCAATATAGGCAAATGCTAAGGGCGCCATGGCCTCTAGGGGGCGCCACAAAATCGGGAAAAAAATTCACCTTCAATATAATTATATCAAAACTAGTTATTATTATTAACTCTTAAAATGCAAAAGCTAACATAGATTCAAATGTAAAGCAATGCCCAATTAATATTACTACAAATGATAATACCAAATAAGTCCCCCACCCTCCTCCTCCTCCGGCTGATCGGTACATGCTCGTTGTCTGTGGGGGGAGGGGCAAATTTATTGATGTGACCCCAGAGAACTTCGTAAACATGTCAAAATGACCTAAACTGTCTGGAGCACAGGGAAGAAAAAAAAAGAAAAGAAGAGGAGGAAAAATTGGAGAAAGAATGAGGTAAAGTAAAGATACAGTAATGAAATGAAGCATCAGTTGTACTGCATCAGTTATTTAGCACAGTGTACTGTTAAGTTGATAACTTGCTTCTGAGCGATTAGCCTCAACATGGTATGCTAATCAGTAAATAACCAGTTTTATATTTCTGTAGCTGGGCAGCATGGAGGGGTCTCAACTGTTATGGATCATTTGTAGAGATTAAACCTACTCAGTAGGTGTGTACATTGGCCCAATCTACGCTTTTAATATTTGTTTTATTTACATCTGGCTAGCTAACGTTTTTCCTGCTTTTAATAGTCAATCAAAATGATATTCCCTTTTCACCCATTTATATATCAAATCTTTAACCCTAGTTGTTTGTTGTGTTACAATTCAAATTGTCTAACGCATGTTAATTGTTTTAAACTTTACATCAGTGTTAAAGTACACATTAT
>KV751324.1:5108352-5139414 GCA_001698575.1 Mola mola | reverse complement strand
CAAAAAAATGGAAACTACATTTTTCAATGTGCTTGTGGATATAGCCATCTCCTTTATTGATGAGAGATTTCAGAATCTTGGAGAGGTAAAAGACAAATTTGGAGTGCTCCTCAACTTCCCTAACATAAAAAAAGGTTCTGACAATGTTATCAAACCTTGAGCGCTGCTCTGACCCATGACAGCCAGGCAGACATTGATGGCACTGAACTTGCAATGGAAATGTACAATTTTCCACCTCTGCCATCAAAAAATATGACCAACATGCATCTGTTCCTGCATGAGAGGAAACTGACAGAAATTTATCCCAACATGTGGGTTACTCTAAGAATCTTTGCAACTCTCCCTGTCACAGTGGCTGCTGCTGAAAGAAGCTTTCCTAAGCTTAAACTCATTAAAACTTACCTGAGGTCTACCATGATGCAAACTCGTCTTTGTGGACTTTCATTAAAAAGCATAAATCATGTGGTCTCCAGTGAGTTTTCATGTGATGATGTCATGGATGACTTTGCTGGGAGAAAATCTAGGAAAGTACAGCTGTAGCAGGAGAGGTGAGGATGAGTAAGTAGTAGCATAATTTATCACTCTAGTGGATGCAGTAATAAAAAGCACCACTAGAGGTCTGTAAAAATGCCTTTTTTGTACATAGTTTTGCATATAGTTGTATATAGGTATTTTATGTAGCTTTTGTATATAGTTATTATATAGTGTAAATGTAGCTTATGTATAGAGTTATTGTGTGCAAACTGTGTGGTTATTTGAATTTGATGTTTGATGTTGATTATTGTATTTATAATTCATTACTATTATTATTATTTATTCACTTATTAACAGGATTTTTATTTTGTGGTAAGGGTATTTATATTGCATTTCAGATTTTTTTGTATTTATTTGTAATTTGTTAAGCATGTAAATTGGGTGACATGTTATCTTATAAATTAAAGACAATGGTAAAAAACAATGCTATTTGATTTCTTTTGTAAGCGTATGTAAATCGCCGATGGAGTGGGGGCGCCATATAAAATCTAACCTAGAGTGCCACATTGGGTAGGTCCGGATCTGGTTATGCTGCTATAGGTCTAGACTGCTGGGGGATTTCCCATGATACACTGAGACCCTCTATTTCATTATCTCGCTCTTTCCATGCTTCTTCTACTTTCTACTCACTCATGTCCCAGTATTTGTGTTACTAAGTTCACCCAGGGCAGTTTCTACCCGGAGTCCCTCCGCCTAATGTCTTTCAGCCCCCTGGTGACGTGGGCGTGACGGTTCTGGTAGTAACCTGCTATCAGGTGGAGATTTGACCTTATGTCTGGGATCATGGTCAACTTCACCTATCCTACCCAGCAAAAGACAGTTCCTGGACTCTGCTTTTTAATAAAATTCTTCTGGACTCAGTTCTCATGTTTTCATATGCACAGACAATAATGCATGTCATATTAATGGATAATGAACTTCACTCCCTGCTCTCATTTGACACTGCTGTTGAACCCTTACTATGGGGAGTAAGGCACATAAAATGTTATTAATGGAGGAGAAATGAAGCAAAAATTGGCACAGTACACAAATTATTTGTTACTGTATTTGTCTGACCTGGATGCTTATATCTCAATATAATGAATATCATATCATAGTTTGGCAAAATATCTGGCTATTAGATAAACTCTTCAGATTCAGATTCAGATTCAGAATATTTTATTTATCCCAGAGGGAAATTGTTACTTTACAGTTGCTCTGTAGTTAGTACGCCTTTGCTTCCAAAGGCGTATTCTTTTTGGTGAATGAACAGGCCTGAGGAAAGACATACTCATAGCCCTCCAAAATAAGCCATGACAATTTTTTTTAGATCTCGTAGTAACTATCACTAGAAAGAATAAAGATACTTTTAAATATAACTTCAAACCTATCCTTGAGTGAGCAAATATGCCCTCCTCATATCTCTAGCAGGAAGGATAAACTGTAAAAATTCATGCCTACGTTCCTTTTGAGCAAGTTGTTCACTGTAAGGACACAACTCCTAGACACAAACTTAACAATGTTGTTTATGTAGTCCAGTGCAATGAGGAGTGTGCAGATTTTTACATCGGGTAGCCCAAACAACCTCTCCACAAACGCATGGCTCAACACCGATGAGTCAGCTCCTTTGGCCAGGACTCAGCAGTCCAATTACATTTAAAGGAGAAGGGACACAGCTTTGAGGATGATAATGTGCATGTGTTGGACAGGGAGGATAGATGGTTTGAGTGAAGATAAAAGGACGCCATCTATGTCGAGCTGGAACAGCCATCACTTAACAGAGGAGTAGGCCTCAGACATCAACTGTCTGCCACATATAATGCAGTTTCAAAATCCCTCCCCAGAAAACGTAACCACAGTTCATACCTTGGCTCATGTGATACCAGCAACTCACATGATGACCGGGGGAAGTGACAACCCAACTGATGGGTGGGTGGATGTGTGACACACAGATTGGGGATGAGGCATTGCGTACTTTGTCCACTCTCCTAGGTGTGAATGATCCTCCACAAGGTTAAATACTGGGGACTCCCTCCCAGAAATTTAGAACTGAAGCAGCCCCTTGCACAAGAGGTCCAGTTGCCTTCAACGGAAACACCCAGACTTCACTTTTCTGTTCCAAACAACACCAAAGTTTGGGTCTAAGTCTCCTCAGAGCTCAGTCCCAAGCTCATCATTGTTAGGTTGCTGTCTCATTTTATGTAACTGGAAACTCTAACTCTTCTTTTCTGTACAGCCACTGGGTGACATGATGGCCCATCTGAAGCTTGAGACACTTATTGTCTTCACAGCCAGCCTTGTCTAGTTTGGTTGAACTGAAACCTGGAGTGTTAACGCCCTGGTGTGGTTCATTTGGTTTGGTCTGAACGCAGGCTGAGACCTCTGGTGTGAACTAAATAAGGCCTGCTTGAAAGATGTGGTCTTGGACCACTTGCAAGTGAACTCTGGAACGGATAATCACTGGTGTGAACCCCATCTGCACCAAATCACTGCAAGCGTGTTATCTAAATGTTATTTCCTGTTGTCTTAGCTGAAGGAGAAGTTAACAACTTGTGGCTAACTAAATGAGCAGCATGGGGCAAAGGTGGATCTACGAAAAACAAAAATGTCTTCTGGAAATATGGGCAGAAGAGAACATTATTCAGCAGTTGGAAAAAGCACACAAGAACACGGAGATGTTCAAAACCTTCAGCAAAATAATGAAGCAGAATGGATGTAATCGAAGTGTTGAGCAGTGTAGCATTAAAGTTAAAAAGCTGCGCCAAAAGTATATATTAATCTGTGACACACTGCAGAAAACCCCTCCTGGAACCGCCACCTGACCGTGGTGGAGGGGTTTGGGTGCCCTAATGATCCTAGGAGCTATGTTGTCGGGGGCTGTTTGCCCCTGGTAGGGTCACCCAAGGCAAATTGGTCTTAGGTGAGGGGCCAGACAAAGTGCGGTTCAAAGACTTCTATGATGGTGAATAATAACAAGGACTTGTGTACCCTGCCCGGAGGGATACCGGGACCCCGCCCTGGAGCCAGGCCTGGGGAAGGGGTCCGTAGGCGAGCGCCTGGTGGCCGGGCCTTTTTCCATGGGGTCCGGTCGGGCTCAGCCCGAAAAGGAAACATGGGTCCGCCCTCATGTGGGCCCACCACCCACAGGAGGAACCATAGAGGTCCGGGGCTATGTGGATCGGGTGGCAGTCAAAGGCAGGGGCCTTGGCGGTCCGATCCCCGGTTGCTGAAGCTGGCTATCGGAACATGGAATGTTACCTCTCTGATGGGGAAGGAACCTGAGCTTGTGCGTGAGGTTGAGAGATACCGGCTAGATATAGTCGGCCTAACCTCAACGCACAGTTCGGGTTCTGGAACCAGTCTTCTTGAGAGGGGTTGGACTCTGTTCTATGCTGGAGTTGTCCCAGGTGGGAGGCGGAGAGCAGGCGTGGGCTTATTAATAGCTCCCCGGCTCTCAGCCAATGTGTTGGAGTTTACCCCCGTGGACGAAAGGGTTGCTTCCCTGCGCCTTCGGGTTGGGGAACGGGACCTGACTGTGGTTTGTGCCTATGCGCCAAATAGCAGTTCAGAGTACCCACCCTTTTTGGAGTCCTTGGAAAAGGTACTGGAGAGTGCCCCTACTGGGGACTCCATCGTCCTACTGGGAGACTTCAACGCTCATGTGGGCAATGACAGCGAGACCTGGAGGGGTGTGATTGGGAGGAACGGACTGCCCGATCTGAACCCGAGTGGTGTTCAGTTATTGGATTTCTGTGCTAGTCACAGTTTGTCCATAACTAACACCATGTTCAGCCATAAGAGTGTCCATAAGTGCACTTGGCACCAGGACACCCTAGGTCGACAGTCAATGATTGACTTTGTAGTCGTATCATCTGATCTGCGACCGTATGTGCTGGACACTCGGGTAAAGAGAGGAGCAGAGCTGTCAACTGATCACCACCTGGTGGTGAGTTGGATCAGGTGGCGGGGGAAGAAGCCGGACAGACCAGGTAGGCCCAAGCGAATAGTGAGGGTCTGCTGGGAACGTCTGGCTGAGGACCCTGTGAAAATGGTCTTCAACTCCCACCTCCGGAGGAGCTTCAACCACATCCCGGAGGTAGTGGGGAGCATGGAGTCTGAGTGGGCCATGTTCCGCGCTGCCATTGTCGAGGCGGCTGCTCGAAGCTGTGGTAGCAAGGTCGCTGGTGCTAGTCGTGGCGGTAATCCCAGGACCCGCTGGTGGACACCAGAGGTGAAAGGGGCCGTCAAGCTGAAGAAGGAGACTTACAGGTCATGGTTGGCCTGTGGGACTCCCGAGGCAGCAGACAGCTACCGGCAGGCCAAGCGATCTGCGGCTCGGGTGGTCACTGAGGCAAAAACCCGGGTGTGGGAGGAGTTTGGTGAGGCCATGGAACAAGACTTCCAGTCGGCGCCGAAGAAATTCTGGCAAACTGTTCGGCGACTCAGGAGGGGAAAGCGGAACCCCGTCCACACGGTCTTCGGTGTGGGAGGGGAGTTGCTGACCTCAACTGAGTCTATAGTTCGGCGGTGGAAGGAATACTTCGAAGATCTCCTCAATCCCACCAACACGCATTCTGAAGAAGAGGCAGAGCCGGAGGACTTTGGGCTGGGCCCTCCCATCACTGGGGTCGAGGTCGCCGGGGCTGTCAAACAACTCCGCAGCGGCAGCGCCCCGGGGGTTGATGAGATCCGTCCCGAGCTCCTGAAGGCTCTGGATGTTGTAGGGCTGTCATGGTTGACACGCCTCTGCAACATTGCGTGGACATCGGGGACTGTGCCTTTGGAGTGGCAGACAGGTGTGGTTGTCCCCCTTTTCAAGAAGGGGGACCAGAGGGTGTGTTCCAACTACCGGGGAATCACACTCCTCAGCCTCCCTGGGAAGGTCTACTCCAGGGTGCTGGAGAGGAGAGTGCGGCTGCTAGTTGAACCTCGGATTCAAGAGGAGCAATGTGGTTTTCGTCCTGGCCGTGGAACACTGGACCAGCTCTATACCCTCACGAGGGTACTGGAGGGGGCATGGGAGTTTGCCCAACCAGTCCACATGTGTTTTGTGGATCTGGAGAAGGCTTATGACCGTGTCCCCCAAGGTATCCTGTGGGGGGTGCTCCGGGAGTATGGGGTAGATGGCCTTTTGTTACGGGCTATTCAATCTCTGTATTGTCGGAGTCAGAGCTTGGTTCGCATTGCCGGCAGTAAGTCAGACCCGTTCCCAGTCAGGGTTGGTCTCCGCCAAGGCTGTCCTTTGTCACCGGTTCTGTTCATAATTTTTATGGACAGAATTTCTAGGCGCAGCCAAGCGGCGGAGGGAGTCGGGTTCGGTGGCCTCCGGATTCCGTCTCTGCTATTTGCAGATGACGTGGTCCTGTTGGCCTCATCGAACAGTGACCTCCAGCTCTCACTGGGACGGTTTGCAGCTGAGTGTCAAGCGGCGGGGATGAGAATCAGCACCTCTAAATCTGAGGCCATGGTTCTTAGCCGGAAAAGGGTGGATTGCCCACTCTGGGTCGGGGGAGAGTCGCTTCCCCAAGTGGAGGAGTTCAAGTATCTCGGGGTCTTGTTCACGAGTGAGGGGAAAATGGAGCGGGAGATTGACAGACGGATTGGAGCAGCGTCGGCAGTGATGCGGACGCTGAAGCGGTCCGTTGTGGTGAAGAGAGAGCTGAGCCAGAAGGCAAAGCTTTCAATTTACCCGTTGTGGTGGAGAGGGAGCTGAGCCAGAAGGCAAAGCTTTTAATTTACAGGTCAATCTACGTCCCAACTCTCACCTATGGTCATGAGCTCTGGGTAGTGACCGAAAGAATGAGATCGCGAATACAAGCGGCCGAAATGAGCTTCCTTCGCAGGGTGGCTGGGCTCAGCCTTAGAGATAGGGTGAGGAGCACGGACATCCGGGAGGAGCTCAGAGTAGAGCCGCTGCTCCTCCGCGTTGAGAGGGGCCAGTTGAGGTGGTTCGGGCATCTGGTCAGGATGCCTCCTGGACGTCTCCCTGGGGAGGTGTTTCGGGCATGCCCATCCGGGAGGAGACCCCGGGGCAGACCAAGGACACGCTGGAGAGATTACATCTCTCGGCTGGCTTGGGAACATCTTGGTGTCCCCCCGGAGGAGTCGGTGGAAGTGGCTGGGGAGAGGAACGTCTGGATGTCCCTGCTCAGGCTGTTACCCCTGCGACCTGGACCCGGATAAGCGGCAGAAAACGAAACGAAACGAAACGAAACACTGCAGAAAAGTGACAGCTCTTCGAATATTAAAGACAAATTTATTTGGTATGTAGACGTCAACAGTATTTTGAATACGCTAACAGTTCATAGAAGGATCTCATTAGAGCCAGCCGTCTTTCCCTGTACATTCTCCTTATTGCAGAAGGTCTTTAACGAAATGAACCAATTATTAATTTAATCAGTGCACATTGTCTGAACATACGTTCTTATGAGCCATCCACTAACATCTGTTGATATGCACTGTAGATCAAGATGAGCAGGAAAATAACCTGTTGCTCCATGATGTAGGCTGCTGTAGAAATTGTGAGGGTTTTTTTGTTTTTATCCACCCAACCGTCTGACCGATTATTGAACGGAATTCCGTACATGTGACCTTTGACTAGAATTTTATAGTTTGAACTGAAGCAGCTGAAAAATGAAACAGTGTATCCAATTTGCATCTGGTCAGCACCAAGGAAGCTAACTATGAGGTGTAAACATGACCTTAGATACTATATAACACCGAAGGTTCGAACAGCGGATTTCATAATGTATGGCAACTCATTATAGCCCCCCTCTAATCTATTTTTTGTTAAATAAGATAGTCTTTCAAGTGAAATTAAATTCAGGAATTTTTGAAACTAAACGAAGATATCAGGAGATATATCATCAATCCACTTTTGAAGACTACATAACATAGCAGCATACCAACAATTTCCCAAAATGATCCAGCAGAATCCCAAAATTCTGCTGGATCATCTAAGCTTAAAATACAAATGCTTGGTTTTAATGTCAGTTTTTATCCAAGCATACCATAGATTCTTCTTTCAACATTTTTCCAAAATTTCACAATATTTGGGCACTCTCAGAAGGCATGAAAATATGTAGCTTTGGCTATATTACACTTTAGACAGATTGCACTACAAGCAGAATCATACTTAGACATAATGATTCAAGTAACATGCCTGTTAGTAATGATATTGCATTGTGTTTCATGGGACATACTTGATGCAACTTGTCCCTTTTGCATTTAATAAAATGGTAATCCATTTCCCCTCACTTATTGTGGTCCAACATTCTGATCCCATTAACATCCACTGATATCAGTATCAGTGTTCTCCAATTTTAGAATTTCCCCATACAGATAACTTAAAAAAACCCAAAACAATAATAATTATGATTATGCCAATAATTATGAACAGACAGATTTGATCAACAATTTTTCTGGAAAACTAATCTCAGCCCCCTCTTCTGTACTGAGGAACAGAATTAATATAACTTCTCATTTGCACATTTCTAAAAAAAATAAAGTCTGTTCTAATCCATACACTTTCCTCATTTAAAATAAATATTTAATCACAGATCTATCAAAGAGGTCTTTTATTTTTATTATCTCTGCTTCACACCATCTCCTAAATCCAGGATCTGAGCAAGAAGGAGAGAAATAAGGGTTATTTGCCCCTGGTGTAAGTTAAGATACGGATCCTGTTATTATGTAATATTTACATATTTTATACCAAGAACTTAAATATTTTCAATCAAAAAATTATTCTGTATCAGTGAATGTAAACTTGTTTTCTCAATGGATGGCAAATCAGAGGGTAATAATGATTCACATCCTATCATTTCTAAAATCTGTGAATATTGTTGCAGCATCCTCTTTCATCCAGTATATATTTCATCCAGTATGTCTCATCTGAGAAGCCCAGTGATAGAACCTAAAATAAGGTACAGAAATGCCTCCTTCAGATATGGAAAGCTGCTTTAACTGATTTAAGTTATAAAAATAAATTTCTATAAACATCTTTGTTTCTAAGGTTGCTAAAATATTTTAGTGGAATATCTGTAGGCAGCATTTGGATCAGATACAGTATCCTTGGAGATACATGTCAAGGTCCGCTAGTGTCATGTGTCTGTTTGTTAGGCTCAGAAGCAGCTAAAGTGTTGGTATCGTTGAGGCAAGGCAAATGATGAGTAATCGATTACCCCGTTGAATTCTGCACCATAGCTGCTGATAGCGGTTGGAATCAACCTGCGCTATTGGATGCCTTCCTGAACGGCTTGTCAGAGACTCTCAAGGACCATATGGCTCCAATTGATCTACCAGCGGATCATGAGTCAATGATTAATTTGGCCTCTAAGATAGATTAGAGGCTCAGTGAATGTCAGAAGCCTCGGTTTCCCCAGGATCACCTCCAGTTTGCTCCCATTTCCCAGCTGCGGGTTTTTCCTCCAGTTCCCCACCGGCAAGTTTTTTCTCCTGCTCCTTCTGATGAATTATTTGATAGACCTGAGCCAACCAGTGAGTTATCAGAACCGATGCAGGACACGCCTCTCTCCACTGGAACGACAGCGGAGAATGAAGGAAGGAAGGTGCATTTACTGCGCACATTTGAGACACTTCATTGCCTCCTGCCTGGTTAGGTCTCCGACACCTAATGCTGCCTTGTCGTCTTTGGTGAGTCAAACCAAACTACCTGGCAGGTATAAGAAACTTCTCACTAAAGTAATGCTCCAGACCGGAGCAGACACTAATTTGATTCCGAGTTGCTAAGAGACTTCAGTTGTCCCGGGTAAAACTTTCTCAACCTCTGTCTACATCAGCCCTAGATGGTAGATTGATGTGTAAGGTTACACACCATATGTCCCCAGTGACACTAGTGTTTGACGACGGTCATCAGGAGAAAGTAAACTTCCTTCTTTTCGAGTCTGTCCATCACCCACACATTCTAGGCCTCCCATGGATACTAAAACATAACCTCCATATAGATTGGTCCTAGGGAAGTGTTTTAGAGTGGGGAAGAAATTGTGTTGAGCACTGCTTTCTGGACAGAGAATATCCACAGGAGGAGATTTCTGAGGAAGCAGAGAAGTGTGATCTCCATGAAAGCCCAGTTTCTTTAATGGGGTGTGTTGTATCCGTCAATTTGGGATGGACCAACAGAAGCTCCACGCCATAATTGAGTGGCCAATTCTGTCCTTGTGGGGGGCTGTGCAACACCTCTGGTCGGATGTCTCTCGGGACATTGTTTCTGGTGGACCCTCGGAGGAGGAGACAGAGCCGGATGGGGGCGTCCCATCAGCGGCTTCTGTGGTCCGTCGCTGTCACCGGAGGCGTTCCAGAGACAGGTTGACTCTCATCTCTTCATCCGCTGCCTACAGGAAGACGACAGATAGGAGGACACGGGCTGAGCCTGTCTACCGTCCTGGTCGGAAGGGTTGCCTCTCAACCCAAGATTTGCCCTTACATTTTTGCCCTTACACAAATTATCCCCGAGATTAATAGATCCTGTTCCTGTGTCAAAGGTCACTAATCCTTCTGTTGTGAGGCTTAAACTTCCTAGGGCCTCATAAGTCCACCCATTGTTCAGCGGGAGCAAGGTGAAATCGGTCAAAGAGAGCGCCCCCGTCCCAGCCTCCAAACCACCTCCTCCTCCCTGCATCATCGACGGCAAACCAGCCTACACTGTTTGACGCTTACTGGCAGCCAGATGCAGGGGACGAGGAACGCAGTATTTGGTGGACTGGGAGGGCTATGGCCCCCAAGAGCGCTCCTGGGTTTCATCCAAGGACATCATGGACCCCCAGCTCACTTTTTGAGGACCCACCCTCCGGATTCTAGGCTGCCAGGTGTCGGCCATAAGGGGTGGGTACTGTCAGGGTCCGCTAGTGTCAAGTGTCTGTCTGTTTTTGCCAGTTAGTATTTCTTCTCTCGTTTTGAAATCCCTGTGTCTATTCTCCACATCCTGTCTAGTCTTGTCCCTCAGGTGTGGTTGATTACTCCCTCTCCCTAATGTGTCCAATTGTCTACCTCTCCCTCGTGTAATTAACCCCCGTGTTCCCTTCCTCCTGTGCAGGATTGTCTTGTCTTCTTAGTGAGCAGTCCAGCGTGTATTCCATGTGAGTCTCTTTGTGTTTGATAATTATTCCGTGTTCCGATTACTGAGTTTGCCTAATCCTTGTCTGTACCTTTGCCTAGTTTTAAATTCCTGGTTTGACCTTGTTTATCAAAACGACTACTGATTTAGAAAGCCCCCCTGTGTGACTCTGTACTATTTGATCCTCCGTTTACTGAACCTGATAATACAATCATTTTGATAAGCGCAATATTTCTGATCATTGAGAGCCAAAGCACAGACCATCTCTGTAAATCTTTGTTAATCTTTGCCACGACTTGTAAAATATTATACTTTATTAATTGGTTCAATTCATATGGGATAAAAACACCATTATATGAAATGGAATGCTCTGTTGGCTGTCTCTTAGACTAACCATTGGTAGGACCACTGATTTATCAAGTTAATTTTATAACCTGAAAAACTGCTAAATGTATAAACAGCATCAATAAATTCGGGTACAGAAGGGCTTGGGTTGGTTAAGAACAGAAAAGCGTCATCTGCATACAAAATAATTTGGTTTGTACCTCTCTTAGTTTGTATACCATTTCTTTTTGCAATACATCTGATTGATGTGGCCAGGGGTTCCATTGCAAGTGCAAAGAGCAGTGGGGACAGAGGACAGCCTTGTCGTGTTCCTCTGTATATGGAAAAGGCGGGTGACAGTGTACTACTAGAATACTGAATAACCATTTTGGAATTGCAGCCATTTTCACACAAAACCCCCCATCTTCAGAGTCTCAAATGTAATTGGACAAAGTGACAAAATTATAAATATAAGGATTGTTTATTAATATGTGGATGAAAGCTATTTGCAGTCAGTGAATGCCTGGTCTGGGACACTTGAATATCTCTGAATGCTGAGTGTCTTCCCCTGACATACTTTGCCTGACTTTTACTTTAGTTACATGTTTGTCGGTCTTTCTGCCTTCAGTTTTGTATTAAGTAACTGAAAAGCTGCTCTAGTAGGTTTACATCAGGTGACTGACTTGGCCACTAAAGGATATCTTACTTCTGTGGCTTGAGATCTTGGGTTGCTTTTGCAGTATTTTTGTTTCTCTCTCTCTGACAGGTTTATTTTTCATTTATTTATTTATTTTTAATCCTAATGATGGCTCTTGCGTTGTAGTGGTCCAAATATGTGGTACTTGCTTTTATTTTTGTAGTTTCAAATATCTTTGTTTTGTGCTACTTGACTGCAGTTGATTCAGTTTTGACACTTTCCCCTTACAGTCAATCAATTTTTGAAAATGCCCTGTTGTGAATGCTTAGGTGAGGTGGGGAATGGAGCTCCTGTGTCCCTTTGTCTTTCTCTCTGGCACTGCAGAACTCCTCTTTTGCTCAAAATTGTCAGCCAGAACCTCTGGTCTGCTAATGCCCTTTTATAGTGCTGTTCAATCTTGGATCTTTTTGCTTTGTTAATTTTGAGCACCCTTAAACTTGAACATTTGTACATTTGAGTTTCATCGTTTTCCCTCAAGAGGCATTTTTTCATCATAACTCAAGTCACAAAATGTATGGTGTATATTTTTGTTTGGTTTGCACAGGGCCTTTCACTTTACTACAATAAGATAGCAGGTATAGTTCACAACAACCAGCTATTTAGAGGACAAAAATAGGATATCCAACATCCTCCTGGATTTTGCCCCATACATATTGATATCATCATTTTAAAAATACAACACACTTGAATACACAGCTGGCACGTGAAATAGCAGCTGTGAGACTTCTATATGAATATTTTGAAATTTCTTCCTTCGCTGCTTAATTTCCATTATGTACAGCTTGGAAGAATGTTTGACTGCAATAAATTTTATTGCCACTACCGCTAGAAGTCATTGATTTTGTGTAGTAGACTTTCCTTATATATTTTCCAATGCCAGTCTGTAAATAGAAAAAATTCATGAGGTAAAATAAAAAAAAAAACTAATTTAACATAGCAGAAAATGTGCAGATTAACTTTTTGTGCATTTCTGTTAACTATACTCAACAAAAATATAAGTGTAACAATTTTGTCTTTGCTCCTATTTTCCATTAGTTGAAGATATAAAATTTCTTATATATAAACAAAGAATTATTTCTAAACAAATATGGTTCACAAATTTGTTATAATCTATATTACTGAGCACTTCACCTTTGCTAAAAATAATCTATTCACCACACTGTGCATATGACTTTTGTCTACAATTTTAAAGTCAGCTTGAGATTTTCCTTTGTGAACGCAAACTGAACCAGCTGAAAAATTAAACAATTTATCCAATTTGCATCTTGTCCGTACCAAAGAAGCAAACTATTAGGTGTGATAACGACCTCAGATTAACATTTAACATTTCATCAGGCTGGTGTTCCCTTAATATTCAAATCAAATCAAATCAAATCAAGTTTTATTTGTATGGCCCAAAATCACAAGTTACACATTATCTCACTGGGCTTTGACAAACTGTACAGATGTGACATCCTCTGCCCTTAGACCCCTGAACCGGGTGAGGAAAAACTTAAAAAACCCTAAACAGGGAAAATAAAAAACCTCAGAAATAACCACAGAGGAGGGATCCTTCTTCTTAGTATGGACAAACGTGCAATAGATGTCACATGTATAGAACACAACAACAGGATAATAACGGTTTACTTAGGATATATAAAACATCCATGAGTCCCAGAGTCTGTGGAATCTTTAAATCCGGATGTATGGGAAGTCTAGTGATCCAGATGCAGGTTTAATCTGTTGGTCCAGTAGTAATTATAGTCCATGTAGCAAGATCTGAGTGTTGCTGATGTAGTCACTGGGTCCACGAGTATGTGGAATCTACAAATCCAGGGATATGTGAATTCTAGTGATCCAGAAGCAGGTGTAATCTATTGGTCCAGAAGCCATTGTAATCTGTAGATCCCGATATGCACTTGGAAATCCAGCCAAAGATCCAAGTCCCAGGATCTCCTGTCCTAATGTGGGCTGTAGGTATCAGGCAGGACCACAGCAGCAGCTCCCACCGCGACCTAGAAACACCAGTAGGATGATAAAGTACAACGACTGCGAGGAAGATGTAAAGTTAGTGTAAGGATATGGACATTTAGAGGAGCAGAGAAGGATTCTGAGTCGGAGGGGGAGGAGGAGAGAGCTCATTGCATCATGGAGTTTTCGTCCAGCAACCTAAGCCTATAGCAGCATAACTATGGGCTAGATAGGCCAGCCCTAACTATAAGCTTTCTCAAAAAGGAAGGTTTTAAGCCTACTTTTAAAATCAGAGAGTGTGTCTGCATCCCGTAATAAGACTGGAAGATAGTTCCACAGGAGAGGAGTTTGATAGCTGAAAGCTCTGCCTCCCGTTCTACTTTTGGAGATTCTTGGGATCACCAACAACGTCTGTTGTACATGTGAGTTAAAAGACAGCTCCTGGTCAAAGATAACACCCAGGTTTCTGACAGTGGTTCTAGAGCCCAAGGTAATGCCATCCAGATTAACTATGTTGTTAGATAATGAGTCTCTAATGTGTCAGGGCCCAGCACAATGACTTCAGTTTTGTCAAGAGTTTAACATTAAAAAGTTATGAGACATCCAGTTTTTAATGTCCTTAAGACATGTCTGTAGATTAGCTAACTAATGGGTTTCATCAGGCTTCATTGATAAGTATAGTTGTGTGTCATCTGCATAGCAATGAAAATACTGTGACAATCAGTGTCAAATTCAGCGTATAAATCTTAGTTGCTTAGAAGCGGGTATCTTCTGCTCCAGAAGTCAAGTCCATGAATCCAGATTTCTGGGCAATCGAAACTAGGATTCAAGTAACAATATTCTAATTTGGGCAGTGGGCTTTAGGCAAGACCACAGCAGCGGGTCCAACCATGACCTATAAAAACCTGTGAGACAACAAAACATAAAGACTCCCCCCGGCAAACTAAGCATAAAGCAGCATTGCCAGGGGCTAGGTAGGCCAGCCTTGACTATATGCTTATTCAAAAAGGAACGTTTTAAGCCTACTCTTACAAGCAGAGAGTGTGTCTGCCTCCTGCACCAAAAGTGGAAGATAATTCCACAGGAGAGCATTTTGATAGCTGAAAGCTATGCGTCCCATTCTAATTTTGGAGATTCTGGGGACCACCAGTAACCCTGCATCCTGGGAACGAAATGTTCTGTTTTTTTTAATATGGTACTTTAAGTATGACAGTGCATGACCATTAATAGCATTATAGGTGAGGACCAGCATCTTAAATGCTATCTGGATTTGGTAGGAGACCAATGTAGAGAAGCCAGTATAGTTGCTGGTTATTGTCAATACATGGGCTAGTGCATTATGGATTAGTTGAAGAATCTTTAGGATCTTTTTATGGCAGCCTGAAAATAAAGAATTCCACTAATCCAGCCTAGAAATAACAAATGTGTGGACTAATTTTTCTGCAGCAATAGTGAAGTTACTGCCTTCGCTATTTTCCCTCTTTTCATATTACTGGCTGAGTTTGCTCTTGTCTCACACTGCAAATGTGTCACTTGACTTATTTGAGACATGTGGGTTGAATTATTTCCGGTGTTCCTTGAGGGGTTTACTTAGAATTAAAAGAAGTATGTGGCTTTGTAGAGAGAAATCATGCACACTGCTTTTCAGGTTATGCTTTCTTTTGGCTGTAAGATGGTATTTGAATGCAAGCGCACAGCAAAGTTTGTGCTCTCTCACTACTCAGCCTCCCTGGACTGGTCTCCTCCAGGGTGCTGGAGAGGAGATTTTGGCTGTTAGTTGAACCTTGGATACAAGAAACAGCTCTATACCCTTGCAGGGGTACTGGAAGGGGTATGGGGTTTGCCAAACCAGTCTACATGTGTTTTGTGGATATGGAGAACGTCATCGCTATTACTGTTTACATTCCTCCATCCGGGAATGCAGAAGCGCCCTGTGACGTCATCCACACTGTAACTGTGGGGCTTCATACTAAACACCCTGGAGCTTTCATCACCATCACTGGGGACTTCAATCATGCCTGTCTCTCCTCCACCCTCCCCACTTTTCATCAGTTTATTTCATGAACCAGAGAAAATAAGACTTCGGACCTGCTGTATGCCAATGTTAAGGAGGCATACAGCTACACTGCCCTGCCCCCACTCGGCATGTCAGATCACAATCTTGTCCTGCTCTCTCCATCATACAAGCCTGTTGTTCAGCAGCAGCCAGTCACAGTAAGTTCCTCCTGGACATCACCTGCTCCTCTGCATCGCGAGATGCAGCTGGTTAGTTGAGGGGGTACAAGCAATTGTTTCAGGCATACCTCCTGGGCGTTTCCAGGTGGTGTTTCGGGTAAACCCATCTTGGAGGAGACCCATGGGTAGGCCCAGGACACACTGGAGAGATTCTATCTCTTGGCTGGCTTGGGAACGCCTGGGTGTCTCCCCGGCAGAGATGGTCTCGCTACTCAGACTGTTGCCACCACGACCCGGACCCGGTTAAGTGGCAGAAAACAAACAAAGGAACAAAAAAACTAGAGCACTAAAATCAACCATAAAAATATTGCACATGCCCTGCAGTTAAAAGAAATAAAATAGAAATGAATAAAAATGAAATGAGGTGGCAATCCTTAAAACCACAAACCCCCGTAAAAACCCAAACTAATAATAAACAATGGCAGCTAACTCCTACGACATACAAAGTTAAAACAATAAAAGAAATCAGAAACAAAAACAAAACAAAAAAATGCTAAAGTGCAGGTTATTGAGATATGGTCAGGTCAACATGTTTCCTTACTGAGAAATGTGATGGATGTTAGGATAAATGCGAGCTTGAAGTGATTGGTCTGCCGGAAGGTAATATCTTAAATTCAAGAAACAGAATGTGTTATGGGTCATTGAGGATCCTGTGTGCTAGTTTAAGTACTGAATTTCCATAAGTGGTCCGAAGAGAAGGATAGTTGTTTATCCCTTTCACCTGCATACCTATTTTTACCATGTTCTCAATTTTTTACTTTAGCTGGACTGTGAGAGTCCCAAACCATGCTATATTTTCTAGCCCAGTGGAATAAAATATGGACATGACGTCTGTGCTCACCAGACAATCTAAGTCTTCCTAGTAATTTAAAGTTTGTTAATTTGATTTATCGCATTAAGTGAAAGAGAACCCAAAAACTATGTAGAAAAGCTGTAACACTGTTGACCCACTGTTATCAATGCTGACTGGTTAGCATGTCTACTCATCAACTTTAGATTTGATTTAACTTGTCTAAAAGACAAGAAACTGACAATATATCAGACTTCTCATGGAGAATCTGTATTATAACTATTGTTATCATGAAAACCTGTTTTTCTTGATTGTCCCTGGCCACTGTGTTATCAAAAGTCTCGATGTTAAGGAGCTTAGAGTAATGCAACAGTTTACAATGTACAGTTGTTTTGTAATTTGTTGGTTGTTGTAATGTTGTGGCAGAAAGAAAAGAGGAAAGCTGCACCGGGGCAAACCTGCAGGCCCTGCAGCAGGTGTGGCAGAGGGAGGTGGACAAGCAGCAGGAAGAGAGACTGTTAGGCCCTCGGTGAGATAAAATGGAATTCACAATAAATTGTCTTTATATTATTTATTGCAGAATGAAGTCAAGCAATGTCACACTTGGTTGTGGGTCATCCTTGCATTAAGGCAGACCGACAAAGAGTCAATAAAAATAAAACATTTTATTAAGGTATGTGTCTGTATGTGTGTAGATAGATAGAGATAGAGATAGAGATAGAGATGACTTTATTAATCCCCATAGGGAAATTAATTCATCACAGCAGCAAGAATGTTCAAGTACAGGACCAGTGGATATATAACACTATAAAGTATAAAAGTATAAAATAAAAATAAAATTCCAAAAATATAAACAGTATAGGCAAATGTAAAAATCTAATAATATATGCAGAAGTTGTGCAAAATGCAGAGTTTAGTACAGGTAGGAGGAGGTGAATGATTTTAACAGGTAAAGTGTCTAGTGTCCAATAACAGCGTTGAAAAGTCTAATTGCACTGGGAAGGAATGACATCCTGTATCCTTCCTTGTAGCAGCGGGGTTGGATCATTCTGTTGCTAAAGCTGCTCCTCAGAATGTTCACAGTTTCATGGAGTGGGTGGGAGGTGTTGTCCATGATGGCCAGCAGTTTGGTCGGCATCGTCTGCTCCACCACCTCCTCCAAGGTGGCCGACTGAGAGCTGACAACAGAACTTGCTTTCCTGATCAGTTTATTGAGTATGTTGGTGTCCTTTGCCTTGATGCCTGTGCCCCAGCACACCACAGCAAAGAAAATGGTGCTCGGCACAACAGACTGATAAAACATCAGGAGCATCTGGTTGCATACATTGAAGGACCTGAGCCTCCTGAGGAAGTAGAGCCGGCTCAGGCCCTTCTTGTACACAACCTCTGTGTTGGTGGACCACTCCAGCTTGTTGTCCAGGTGGACTCCCAGGTACCTGTACGTCTGTACAATTTCCACATCTGTCCCATTAATGCAGACAGGAGGGGGTGGGGGCTTCTTCCTCTTGAAGTTCAACATCATGTCCTTTGGCTTCATCATGTTCAGCTGCAGGTGGTTCTCACCGCACCAATGCCAAAATCGTTCCTCCAGGTTCCTGTACTCATCTTCCCATCCATTCTCCACAAATCCCACTATGGCTGTGTCTTCTGAGAATTTCTGCAGGTGACACGACTCAGTGCTGTACTGAAAGTCAAAAGTGTAGGTGTTGAAGAGGAAGGGGGACAGCACAGGTCCCTGGGAGGCCCCTATGTTGCAGATCAGATGTTCAGACACACAGCTCTGTAATCTTACAAACTGTGGTCTGCCTGTCAGGTAGTCTGTGATGCATGCAATCAGAAGAGAATCCAAC
The DNA here is from genome assembly GCA_001698575.1 of Mola mola. NCBI lineage: Eukaryota > Metazoa > Chordata > Actinopteri > Tetraodontiformes > Molidae > Mola > Mola mola. Next base: position 5,120,980 of record KV751324.1, on the reverse strand, counting down.
CGCATGTCCTCCAGCTTCGCCTTCAGCAGACTGGGCTGGATGGTGTTGAAGGCGCTGGAGAAGTCAAAGAAGGTGATGCAGACAGTGATGTTGGGTCTGCCCAGTGTAGAATGTGCCTTCTGCAGTAGACAGATGATGGCATCATCTACACCGACATGGGGCTGGTAGGCAAACTGCAGCGGGTTCTGTGATGGGCACACCAGTGGTCTGAGATGTGCCAGGAGCAGCCTCTCAATGGCCTTTAAAAAATGGAAAATCAGTGCTATGGGCCTGTAGTCGTTCAGCGCAGTCGGACGACTTGTCTTGGGCACTGGGACCAGGCAGTATGTCTTCCACAGCACTGGGACTCTCTGGAGGTGCAGACTCAGGTTGAAGAGGTGCTGAAGCACCTGGCTGGAACACGTTCTCAGCGCTCAAGGGCTGATGCCATCCGGTCCAACAGCTCTTCCCTAATGGAGCCTCTCCAACTCTCTCCTCACCTGTCGGGCTGTGATGTGTAGTCCATTCTGTGGGGGCTGGCTGTGATGGGGCAGTAAGGTGTCTGAAGTGCAGGTTTGTGTGGGGCTGTGGGTGTTGGGGGAGGGTGATGGGGGTCAGGGGTGGAGCGTGAGGGCTGGTGCAGGAGGGGGAGCTGGAGTCAAACCTGTTGAAAAACTGGTTCAACTCGTTTGCCCTGTGTGTGTTCCCCTCGACTGCTCCTCCTTCACCTTTCCTCTGGAAGCCAACGATTTATCTCATTCCACTCCAAATATCCTTGGCATTGTTCCTTCCCACCTTCTCCTCCAGTTTCTTCCTGTAGGTGTCCTTACCCTCTCTGAGTCTGCGTTTGAGCTCCCCTTTGTACCTGTTTGAGTTCTGCTGAGACCCCCGCCCTGAAAGCCCTCTTCTTCCTGTTAAGAAGAGCCTTCAGGTCACTGTTTACCCAGGGTTTGTTGTTTGGGTAACAGCGAACCACTTTAGTGGGAATGGTGTTGTCCATGCAGAACCTGATGTACTCAGAGACACAGTCCACAATGCCATCAATGTCCTCCCCAGTTGGTTCATACAGTGCATTGTAGTCGGTGGTCTCCAGTGCTCCTCTTAGTGCCTCAATGGCCTCAGGAGACCACTTCCTCACTGTCCTCACTGTGACTGGCTGCTGCTGAATAACAGGCTTGTATGATGGAGAGAGCAGGACAAGGTTGTGATCTGACCTGCTGAGTGGGGGCAGGGCAGTGTAGCTTTATGCCTCCTTAACATTGGCATACAGCAGGTCCAGAGTTTTATTTTCTCTGTTGGTGCATGAAATAAACTGATGAAAGGTGGGGAGGGTGGTGGAGAGACAGGCATGATTGAAGTCCCCAGTGATGGTGATGAAGGCTCCAGGGTGTTTAGTCTGAAACCTCTCAGTTAAGGTGTGGATGACGTCACACGCCGCTCCTGCGTTCCCGGATTGAGGAATGTAAACAATAATGGTGACGACGTTGGTGAATTCCTGTGGCAGATAATACAGACGCAAACCTATGGCAAGAAGCTCGATAGAGACCCTATATAGAGACCCTATATAGAGACCGGGCTATAGAGACCTTTCACGGTGATGTGTCTATGGTGACACCACCAGTTGTTAACGAAAAAGGGGAGAGTCATGGTGGAGTCCGACATCAGATCGTACAGCCACGTCTCTGTAAAACACATGATACTGGACTCCCTGTACTCACTCTGGCTCCTGGTGAGCGCTTCCAGTTCGTCCATGTAATTTGCCAGGGAACTCACATTTCCCACGTTGACTGCAGGGATACAGGGCTTAAACCTCCTATTCTTCATACTGACTTTAGCCCCCACTCTGCAGCCACGGCGTCGCCTCTTAATCGTCCCGGGGATGCACGGCTTCTCTCCGGCAGTAAGAGCCGATGGCCTCAGGGCGATCAGCTGATCCCGCATGGAGATGATGCGGGCGGTATTGTGGTTCTGTCCCCGTGTTGTGAGTGGCGACATAGTTGCTGGTAAAAAGGATGAAAAACGTTTTAGCGCAATCTGGTGTTTGTTGTATTTCAGGTACACCATGCAGTGCAAAAGCCAAAAAGAAAAACAACACAAAAGACACAGCAAAAATCACACTAGGGAACGGGTCACCAGGAGCTGCTGCATCAGTCTGCCGCTGCCACGGCGCCATTTGCAACTTGTAACAATGTATGTGAGTATGTGGTAGTCAGTAGGTGTCTCAGTGAACAATTTAGGTACAGCACTCCCTATCCTGAAGGCTGAGCTGTGTCTGAAGGACAATTGCTAAGCAAGTGATCGACATTTAAAATTTCTCATGTGTTATGCGAACTGGTGGTAAAAGCTCTTTAGAGCCCCAAGAGTCATATGCAAAAGTTACGCTGATGAATATTATGTGTAGAATAAATTAGTTTTGAATATTATTAGTTTATGCACGCAACAAAAAAATAAGGTTACATGATTAATAACGAATTTCCTACATAAGATCTATCACAATTCTACCGTAACTTGTCCTTGTCTCACTACTCAACACTTCTGTCATTACTCCTCAGAGTGCAACCGATGAAGCATAAAAAATAAACTAACTTATTTCTTTAAATGTTTGCTTATTTGTTCTTATAGATTAAGATATATTCTACTTACATATGGCCTGCACAGTTCATTTAAAAATGCTGATGACTACTTTCATTACTTCTTTCTACAATGGCAAATTGAAAAAAAAAAAAAAAAAATACCACAATGATGCCAATCCCCTGGATTGCTTGTTTATTTCTTTGCAGAAATTGCTTATATGAATATCATTTATATTGACAGAGTACACTAAATCAAACAAAGCTGGCATTCTGTCTGCAAAAATATACACTCAACCAATGATTTTTTTTGTTTTATATTATGTGACATTTTCACAAAAAAAGCATGCTTTTTTTATTATTTAAATTTTTTTTATGAATATTCTTCACCCTGCATGCTTCTAACATGAATTTGTGGATCATTGTCTTGTATACAGACAGGAGGAGAGTGATAATGCTTTGTAAAAGCTTTTACATGCCCCTACAGCTGTTGCATGCCACTGGAGATAGTTGCATCTGAATTATGAGCTATTCTATCATTTTATCTTTTTAAACTTTTTTTTCTTTAGGCTTTTTGCTGAATCATTGTAGGTTATGGTTTTGCTGGTGTTTTTGTGTCTGTTTGTTTGTCTGTTAGCAAGATTATGCAAAATTATTTGAAATATGAGCTCATATATCCAATATATTAGCCTTGAAATGTCAAAAGTCAAGGTCATAACAGAATTTTACATACACTTTCTAAGCATTCAAAGCATTTTATGCATTTCTGGGGGATACTATGTTGTAGGAAACATAGCTGCAAATGCAGAGGTTTGCACTCTATGAGTGCTGTCTTAAGTAGCCTGCCTTATAGTCTTGGTTTGAATGATGGGATGTGTGAGTCTGTCACCGTGTTCACTTCTGGTAATATACTGAAGCTGAGATATGTTGTGACCTGTGATGATGTGGTGTTTGAGGAGGTGTACAACAAAGAATGTGACTGCAAAGAATTGTTATCAAAATATTAAAAACAATCCTTATATTTATAATTCTGTAAATTTGTCTAATTACTTTGGAGCCTCAGAAAATGAGAAGCTTGTAAAGATAGCTGTAATTCCTAGATGATTAATGCAATACTCTTATGATACCCCTTGAATTGAAAGCTGAAAGTCGACACTTCAATCACATCTTGACTGTTTTTCTTTCAAATCTATTGCTGTAGTGTACAGATGCAAAATAACACAAAGTGTCTCATTGTCCACAAATGGACCTAGCTGTACCAATGTGATAACAGAGTTTCTGATTACAGTTTCTGGTCATATTCACAAATTTCATCACGCATTTACAGATTCTTTTACATATATAAACTTGCTTACACACAGAGATTAATATACAGTTAGAGAGTTCTCCACTTACATTTTGAAATAGTTTTGCAAAAATCTATTTGTTTTACAAGAAGTGTATCTTATCAGTCAGTGGTTCACTCACCGGTTTGCTGCAACAACTGCAAGTAGCATTGCAAGCATATACCGCAATGGTGGTTGACACAGCCAGCATCAAAAAATGGAAAATAGCAAAAACCCCAGAAATACCCTGAATCCGAGACTGGAAAAACACACCTAAGATAATTGAGTCAGTAAACCCCTTTGTATTTAATTTTAGCAATTTTTTAAAAAATTATTTTTTATTTAGACCTACATAAACTGACTTATTGTAAACACATCCTCCCTATGATGCTTTTAATCCATCTAGATAGCTTTAATAGGGGTACAGTTTTAAAAATATAAGCTGTACCGATGTCTACAGTTTCTACAATGGAACAAGATGGTGATTTGCTTGTATTGCTCAACAAACCATAAAAGTGTTCATCTTAATGTTTACACCACACCAAACATGAACATAAGCAAATTGTTCTGAGCAAATTTGAGCTTGAGGTTGTGATTATTTCCTAATCCTTTTTTACTTTCAATTCAAGTGAAAACAGTACAAAGAAAATAAATGTAATATTGATTCTCAGTTTCATTGATTTATGTAAAAATATACTATGCTTATTGTAAATTGGCCAGCAATACGTTTCAAACTATTTGGGACAGGAGCAACAAAAGACTGAGAAATTTCTGGAAACCTCAGAAAGAGTTGATCGCTGTTTTTTCAACTACACCTAGGACACCTGCAAGTAAAGAAAGAGGTAAATGCTGACAGAAAGTTGCTGATTGTTTCATTTAATGATGTGTTTATTTTATTTTATCACTTAATGCATACATACACATTTCTATTTCACATAAAACAACAGCACAGCTTTTAAAATTTAAACTGTCCAGATACATGGAAATCAGTTTAGTGTAGTGTATCACATATAATGGTATTAATCAAATATAGTCTTTAATATCAACAGAAAAATCTTTTATAAGCAGTACTTTCTTAGCTGCAGTAGAAACAGTGTAAAATGGACTTAGCAGCAAGCTGAACTGAGCATGTAAGTTACAATTCAGACATCAGTTAGTAGACTTCCGTGCAGCTACTGTGAACGATCCAGCTATGATGCACTGCAACAGAGAAGGACAAAAAAATGTTCTTTGTGTAAAAATCTCACCAAGGGGAAACATTTAATCCAAACATCAGCTTCGGAAACATCTTGGTAACTTCACTCAGTATGATAAAATTAATATCTTTTAATATTTGAGCACAACACACTTGAAATTATAACAGGAAACAGAAATAAAACAGCTTTAACTTGTGTATATGAAAGACCCACCATATTGTTAATAGAAAAGCTTGAATATTAATCTATTACTGAGTTACACAAGTACTTTTAAAGTTTGAGAGATCAGCGTAATGGCTGCTTCACAGCAGTGAATCCAGGATGTCTCTATCACTGTTATATGGCTTGTTGCAGTTTAGGCACTGTCTGGTAATTCCAGGTCAACAAGGTACTAGAAAGAAATTTTACCGTGTGGTTTCATTCCCTTAATTAGTTCTCATCACATTGGTCAACATTTATCTTATGGGTAACTTATTCACTTTGATTACCTTTCGTCTGTAAGATTTGTTGGGTATGAATGTCCTTATTTACCTAATGCTGACTGTGATGGAAAAAGACTCATAGATAAGTTTGTCACGATTTTACAAACAGCTATCATAATGGGTTTGGTGTCAATGGATGAATGCCAATTTAAAAGTTTTAAATAAGACAGCCATTAACAATATTTTCATGCTTACTTTATTAGTTATCTGTGATGCAAACTCTATTCTTTTGAATGAATTTACATTTATATAGCTCTAACTATAGACATTCACACATACACTCAGCTATGCCTTCTGGAATAATTTTGGGTTCAGTAACTTGCCCAGGTCTACCACTCTAAGTAAGAAACAGTGATCCTCTGAAAAATTGAGCTCATGACTGGACTACTGTAGCTCCTAAGCCAAAGTCGCCAGCACAACTTTAAAAAGTATTTACATGAACCACTCAAAGAGAGATTATAATTGAAGAACAGTGCTGTAAGGTCAACTCACCATCAAAGCTCCCCCCCAAAAAATGCCACTGTAAATCCCCAGTGAATCTGCCTCAATCATCATCACAATGCCAAATATCAGTATAATCAGGCCGAACATGATTAGAACTGTCTACAGAGAGACAAACAGAAGAGACAGAAAAGTTAGCACAGATGGTGAAAAGCACTGCTGTACTTTTGCCTCCAAATAATATCAAACTAATATATATGGATACATTTTGAACTAATTATATTAATAAGCATTTAGAGTGGACAAAGCATCTGGCTCTATGGCTCTATGTTTGATGAAAACTTAATCTTCACATTTTCAGATTTTTGTTTAATGCAAAGTAATTGTTTAGCAATGACAATCATAGCAGCTGTCTTCATATTTGGTGGGCTTCCATATAAAATTACTATATATTTTTGACCACTGAATATGTCTCAGGGACTCATTAAAGAAGTCAATACAGTTTTACTATACTGCTTAAAATGAAAGCTCTTAAAAGATAAAGTAATTTATTAATAATTTATAATTAAATGAGAAGTGCAAATTATTTGTAAATTCAAACATAATCTATCAGGTTCAGGAAACCGAGGATCCAATAGTACAGAGTCCCACGGGGGGCTTTCTAAATCAATAGTTGTTTTAATTAACCAGGTCAAACATGGAATTCAAATCTAGGCAAAGGTACAGACAAGGATTAGGCAAACTCAGTAAACAGAACACGGAACAATGATTGAACACAAGGAGACTCACAATGAAGGGAACAGGGGGGTTAAATACATGAGGGAGAAGTAAACAATTTGACACAGGTGGGACACATTAAGGAGAGGGAGTAATCAAACACACCTGAGGGACAAGACTAGACAGGAAGTGGGGAATAGACACGCAGGGATTTCAAAACAAGAGAGGAAATACTAACTGACCCTAACAGACAGACACTTGACACTAGCGGACCCTGACATAATCTCTGTCTTTGCCACTACTTTCAATCCCAAAATAAATAAGATTCTGGATATCCGTCTCTCTCCTGTTTTCACATCACTATCTGACAGAAAAATCAGGAAAAAAAAACCTCATCAATGTCCACACTGCTGTCTTATCTCCAGAAACTGATTGCCTTACCCCAAGCGCCAACGGATGACCCTTGCTGAATGTGGTGGTGCCCACAGGTAGAGCAACTTGAGGGCCAGGTTGCACATGGGTGACCACCACCACACTTCCCACTGTTGTCGACACAGATATGTTTCAATTGAAATAAGCTAATCTTACTTTTCATTTTGTACACAACAACATCAAATATTAGAATAATAAGTGGACAATATGCCTACACAAGAGATTCAATCAAATGATCATGACCTACATAGAGACAGAATTACAAGGTAGTCCAAGGTATGACTCAGTTTTTTTTAATATATTTAACATTGAACATTGGTATAGTTCAGTCAAGCTACAGAAGTCAAGCTCAGTTCAATTGCCCATGGCTCAACTAATCCCTTCTTAATGATAAAAAGAAGACCTTTAGATCAGAGGATCATGCAACAAAAAAACAACTGAAGGAGAAACAGCAGAGGAATAAGAGCAGGAACGTATGGAACAGGATGAGAGAGAACATTCCCTTTCAGAGAAAAAGTGGAGGAGCAGCTGAGGGGAACCTTCAGCAGGCCAAATCTGTTTTTCAACAAGTTTGACTCGAGCTCCCTCACTAATAGCAGTCCCATAAGTGCAACGTTGAGCTGCGACTCCACTCTCCACCTCTACTCTCTCAGAGGACCTGAGAAACCTGCTGGACCAGACAGCATCACTCCTTGAGTGTTGAAAATCTATGCCAACCAGCTTTGTGGTTCACTACAGCACCTCTTCAACCTAACCCTGCACTTCCAGAGTCCCAGTGCTGTTGAAAACATTGTTTCTGGTCCCTGCACCCGAGAACAAGTACCCCACTGCACCAAATTACTTCAGGTCCATAGTACTGACCTCTCACATCATGAAGGTTATGGAGAGACTGGTCTTTTGCACATGTCAGACCTCTGCTGTGCTCATTCCTGAATCCACTGCAGTTTGTACTTCAACCCATTACAGGAGTGGATAATGCAATCATACAATTGCTGCAGAGGGCTTACTCTGAACAGACCTGGCATTGCAGTGCTCATCAGATTTTCGGGACAACTCTGAGTCATGTCATCTACAAAAGGGCATGACAATTGTAGCAGTACCAAGTCTGTCAATATCGCTGTCCACATGAATATTAATATATTTATCATTTATATCAAAAATATGTTTTAATATTTATTAATCACCTACAATAAGTACTCTTATCTTTAAAAACTTTACCTGATAAAAACTTTTAGAATTAATTAAAGAATTCAGTGTATGAAAGTAAGGTGCAGTACACTAACAAATATAACTGGCTGAACTTTTTTCTAGGCTGAGATTGTTTTAATTAAACTGATAGTTTTCTTTGTTCTTATGGAAATATAATAAGACTAATGAATCTGAATCTAAATGAATCTAATGAATCTAAAATATTCCTTGGACCAAAGGCAGGTTAGTGATACCAGATGTGTATTTATACTACTTGGCTTGCAAAAATCAATATCAGGCCCTGTAAAAATACCAAATAATGAATATTAAATTGAATTAAAATAAGGTTAAACAAAATAAAGTCTATCTTTACAAAAATAAATCTCATCTTACATTAGTTTCTAGTTATACAGTTGACACTTTTATTCAGGTCACATATTTTTCCACAAAAACTAAAGAAAATGAACTGTAATGCCTCTTTCTATGTTCTAGAAATTGTGACAAGGGGTCCGGAGAAAGAAAATCTGGTCTGTGGTGATTGCCCTCTTCAGGTTAAGAAGTGTTACCCTGTTGTAGGTGATCCTGTTCCCACTGCTGTTGCCGCTGCCGCAGCTGCTGACACTGCTATTCATTCAGAATTCAATTGTGATCTTAACTTAAAATCAAGCTGACAAAATAATTTACTTCTTATAAAAGCATTGACAAACAAAACGCCATAGAATTAAATACACAAAAACGTAATAAAGCTAAAATGACTTGCTAAAAACATTAAAATAACAAGGAAACTAAGAATAACTGTTCAGAGCTTCTGTCTGTGGTGCTATCTTAAACACTGTGTCTTGAAAACTTCCTCCCGAGCTTAGTCCATGTTTTATTAAGTTATATGTTGAGGGCTTCGGTAACCTCAGACAGGTTTGGTAGTTATGTGACCTGTCATCAAAAAAAAAAAAAGTCTCACACACACAATATTTAATTAGAGCACCTTTAGTTTTGAATATGGCATGCATCTGCTGTCATATAAACAAAGTCATGAGTTCTACTATTAATTTCACCAAACGTATAAGTGATCTCCAGTTACGATCATTCTGTTTTTTTCATATCACATTTTTTCCTCGAAGATGATGGTTCACCACTGTCCTTCCAAGTTTTAATAATGTGTTTGGTAGTTCTTTACCCAGTTGTAATAGTTTCAGCAATCTCCTTAAGATGTTTTTTTGCTTGGTGGAGGCCAATAATTTGACCACACAGATTAGCATCTTTTCCACAATCACACGAAATGTAATAAAATAAAAATGAAATTGAATGTGTTTCCTGTGATTGGATATTGAATGGGTGTCCACATTGAGATCCAATCTGAATAACATCATGCTCAAGATTTCCCCTGCCCTGGATAGGCCTGTTGGGCCGCTAGGCCAACAGCACCACCCGCCAGACCAACATAACGCCAGTCACTTGTAAGGCGTGGCAGTATGACGATATATACTGTATGATGAAAGAAAACGTCTATTAATAGATTTTCCCCTATCGTTTATATCGCCATTCTAGTAAAGTTGCAGCTGCGACCTGACTCATGCCACCCACCTTTTAAGTTATTTGGCTCCCGCTTCTAATTCACTACATGTTGACAATAACCAAATAGACACAGAGGAGTGAGACAGAGAATCCCCTGCAACAATCCAAACAGTGTTAATTTTGTTGATGAAAACTGTGACAAAAAAACCCCAAAAAACAACTTTTACTGTGACGAAATGTACACTTTAAGTTTTCATTAACAAAACGTGACTAAAATGTTAGCGATGGATGAATGGACATTCATTTTATTTTATTATTTCATTCATATTTCAGTCTTTTTCATCATTCTCCACTGATTCAGATTCAAAGGCTGAATTACTGTTGCACTTCTCCACCACACTATGCCTTTTCATTTGCACAGGGGAGCCAGAGAGACTATCAGAAAGAATCTGACTATCTGAAGAATTCCTCATTTTCCATTTAGGTCTCATATCTCCCTCAGGTGCTTGTAATGCTGCTATCCTGGTTGCTCAGCAGTTGGATAATATGGTTTGGGCGAGAGATATCAGCACCACATTTGTTTTCTCCACTCTCTTCCAGAACCACCTCATAATTTAGGGACCCAATCTGGTCAACACAGAATGTGACCTGCCATTTAAGAGCAAGTTTTGCTGTTATTTTTAAAATTATTTTTAAACTTTTGACAATTTGTTGACACGTAGCCAGACTCTGACTTTCACATATAAAATCATTTGTCTGCAGTGTTTATCATAATTCCTCTTCTGTCAGTTCCATGCCAAAGACAGGTTTTGGTGACAAAAGACTTACTGTCTTCAAGCTGTGCCATTTTTTTATATGCTTGATAATGTTTGCAATCTGGTATTTCTCATCTCTTTGTCATTTTCATAATTGATTAAATATTCAATTATCCCACTGTATGGCTAAGGATTGTGTTATAAGTCTATCTCCCAGCGTCATATCAACCTGAGTTAAAATTGCACATCCCGGATAGTTAATGAAACCCACATCAGCGTTAGTTCGATGTGTGCCATAAGTGTTGACAATTCTCATACGCATAAACAGGTGGGTGTTGTTCAGATCCATAATCCTCCCCACTGGCGGATATATAAAACTCCAGGGGGCTGTCTGTTATTGCCAAGAAAGGGGATTTCAATGAATGTATATTTTTCAATGTACATCTGTGTGAATGAAACGGTAAACAGATCCAGCTCTGTCTTCACACGTTCTTCCGACTGGTCATGAATGAGAGCCATAGTTATTTAGACTACAATATGCCTTTAAGCAAGCTGGCGGAGCATCTGTTGCGCGCTCTCCTTCCTTTGACGGATAACTTCTTTCTGGCAACTTTGCTTGTTTTAGCACCCGTTTTACACACACTACCACAGGGCAGTCTTTTGCTAGGCCTATGAGTATGCACCATCAGACCGTTTCCTTCCTGTTTCCCTATCATGATATTTCTCGCAATATTTGACTTAACCTCTCCAACGATGTTTGTGGCCACTGTTTTCAGGTTTGGCTTGGCTATACTGAATCCTCTTTTTAACAGCGATACAGATACCCTACACTGCGAAATATGCCTCTCAGTCCATTACTATACTGCGTGCTCATCCCAGTAAAGCCCAGTAATCCCCCCCCGCCTGGTTCATATATTATGACACATGTCTGTCCTCATTGCGTCTGTATGGATTCTGTTCTTCAGAAATATCTTCTCACGGGTCTGAGGTGTAGTGTCACAATCACTTGTCATAAGTCAGCTTCTCTTATGTCTGTGTAAGTCTGTTCATAATCCTGTCTGAACACCCCTTGCAGTTTTGATATTCTCACCCTATCACCCACTTTATATTTAAACATCACCGTCTTCTGTGGTTTCATTTTGTACAGTGTATTAAACAAAGTTTTCTCATTATATTTATTGACTGCAGCAGGAGCCATTTTTATAGAGCTATGATAGGACGATAGGCTTCAACAAGATCCAGGACCACGTCGACATATCTCGGTGAATTGACGGACGTTAAATACCTCCATATTCGGGTCCTAAAGTTCTGTTAAAATGTTCCACCACACCTGCTTTGGTCTCGTAAGATTATGAAAAATGCATGAATTCATACCGATCCATTACATTTTGAAATTATCTATCATAAAACTCTGTGCCTACAATTGTTGGAAGTTTTACTGGAACACGTCCCTTGCTTAGTTAGTCCATAAAAGCATTTGTAACAGCTGCACCAGACTTTGGACTTGAGACATCTGACCAATGCATATTTAGAAAACATGTCGATACACGTTAACAAGTAATGCACATTATCATTGTCTGAAGAATATTCAATTATATCAATCGTATCAGCCTGGAACTTTTTGCAACTTTTTTTTTGCAATGTGCTTTTTTGTAACATGCCTCTTTTTTTTGTATATATATATATATATACTTTATTTTTATAAAATGAAACACTATTAATGCTCAGATGGTAGAGCAGTTGTCCAGTGAACAGAGGGTTCATGGTTCAATCCCAGACCCTGCAGGTAACATTTCGAAGTGTCCTTCAGCAAGACACTGAACCCTAAATATAAATTTAGGGTTCAGTAAAATATAGTATTTAACTGAAGTATAAATACAGGATCCCCTCCTGGAACCGCCACCTGACCGTGGTGGAGGGGTTTGGGTGCCCTAATGATTCTAGGAGCTATGTTGTCGGGGGCTGTTTGCCCCTGGTAGGGTCACCCAAGGCAAATTGGTCTTAGGAGAGGGGCCAGACAAAGTGCGGTTC
>KV751324.1:5025469-5080283 GCA_001698575.1 Mola mola | reverse complement strand
AGTTACTCACGTCGATTTCGCTTAGCATCACATCCACAACACTTCCAACGACAATGATAAAGTCAAAGACGTTCCAGGGGTCTCCAAAGTAACCCTTTGAAAAAACAAGATGAAGTTGTATGTGTGTTGCCATGACATCTATACATGTATGTAGTTATTTTGCATCACCCAACATCAACCTATTTTCAAGAAAAAAAAAAGTGCGATGTGTGAATGCATATGCTTGTTGACAAATACTTCATATCATTGCCAAACCAGTTCAAAACACAAGTTGTCTTACAGTCCGTATAACTGCTTTTTGACTCCAAATGTGGTATTTTCTTTCGTTGTTATTACGCTTTTTTGTTCTTTTTTCTTAACTACATGATATTTTTCAATGCAACCACCCCGTTAAATACTGTCATCAGTGTAGTTCTTCCTCATTAAATCTTGTTAATATCCTTCTCATCATTCAACCCTGAAAGCTAATGTAGTATAATGTGTATACTACTATAGTAATTCAGCTATGCGTATACTACTGTTTCTTGTAAACAGTATGTTTATATATATACAGTAGTGTTCAAAATAATAGCAGTCCAATGTGACTAACCAGATTAATCACTGTTATTAGTATATTTTTTATTGCTACATGGCAAACAAGTTACTAGTAGGTGCAGTAGATTCTCAGAAAACCAACAAGACCCAGCATTCATGATATGCACGCTCTTAAGGCTGTGCAATTGGGCAATTAGTTGAAAGGGGTGTGTTCAAAAAAATAGCAGTGTGGCATTCAATCAGTGAGGTCATCAATTTTGTGAAAAAACAGGTGTGAATCAGGTGGCCCCTATTTAAGGATGAAGCCAGCACTTGTTGAAAATGCATTTCTCTTTGAAAGCCTGAGGAAAATGGGTCGTTCAAGAGGTTGTTCAGAAGAACAGCGTACTTTGATTAAAAAGTTGATTGGAGAGGGGAAAACTTATAAAGAGGTGCAAAAAATTATAGGCTGTTCAGCTAAAATGATCTCCAATGCCTTAAAATGGAGAGCAAAACCAGAGACATGTGGCAGAAAACGGAAGACAACCATCAAAATGGATCGAAGAATAACCAGAATGGCAAAGGCTCAGCCAATGATCAGCTCCAGGATGATCAAAGACAGTCTGGAGTTACCTGTAAGTACTGTGACAGTTCGAAGACGTCCGTGTGAAGCTAATCTATTTACAAGAATCCCCCCGCAAAGAACCTCTGTTAAAAAAAAGGCATGTGCAGAAGAGGTTACAATTTGCCAAAGAACACATCAACTGGTCTAAAGAGAAATGGAGGAACATTTTGTGGACTGATGAGAGTAAAGTTGTTCTTTTTGGGTCCAAGGGCTGCAGACAGTTTGTGAGACGACCCCCAAACTCTGAATTCAAGCCACAGTACACAGTGAAGACAGTGAAGCATGGTGGTGCAAGCATCATGATATGGGCATGTTTCTCCTGCTATGGTGTTGGGCCTATTTATCGCATACCAGGGATCATGGATCAGTTTGCATATGTCAAAATACTTGAAGAGGTCATGTTGCCTTATGCTGAAGAGGACATGCCCTTGAAATGGGTGTTTCAACAAGACAATGACCCCAAACACACTAGTAAACGAGCAAAATCTTGGTTCCAAACCAACAAAATTAATGTTATGGAGTGGCCAGCCCAATCCCCGGACCTTAATCCAATCGAGAACTTGTGGGGTGACATCAAAAATGCTGTTTCTGAAGCAAAACCAAGAAATGTAAATGAATTGTGGAATGTTGTTAAAGAATCTTGGAGTGGAATAACAGCTGAAAGGTGCCACAAGTTGGTTGACTCCATGCCACACAGATGTGAAGCAGTTATAAAAAACTGTGGTCATACAACTAAATATTAGTTTAGTGATTCACAGGATTGCTAAATCCTAGAAACAAAAAAGTTTGTACAAAATAGTTTTGAGTTTGTAAAGTCAACGGCAGACACTGCTATTTTTTTGAACACACCCCTTTCAACTAATTGCCCAATTGCACAGACTTAAGAGCGGGCATATCATGAATGCTGGGTCTTGTTGGTTTTCTGAGAATCTACTGCACCTACTGGTAAATTGTTTGCCATGTAGCAATAAAAAATATACTAAAAACCTGGATTAATCTGGTTAGTCACATTGGACTGCTATTATTTTGAACACTACTGTATATACTGTATATAGCAATGACTTGACACAGGCTATCAAAGGAGAACTTCATAACCGTGTGTACAGTGAGGTACTTTACTATGTGTTCAGACTGCTCACAGTGTTGCTTAAATTCCTTAATTGTATACATTTCTTTTCACTATAAATGTGTCTTTTATGGATTACTGCATGTGTTTTCAGTTTAAGAATGAAGTTTTGTCTTAAGTGTTAAATATTGAATGACCACTAACCTTGGCTTTAAAGGCCATGAGTTTGAGGATCATCTCCACAGTGAAGAGCACAGTAAAAATTACGTTGAGCATATCAGAGAGGTGAGTGATGTGGTCTGACTGGTTACAGTGCTGTGGGATATAAGGTACATAATGACACTTGGTTTCACAGAATTAATGTACTTGTATGACATCTGGTGAAAGGTTCATTGGCATCAGTATCAGAACTTTAAGTACAGGAGTCTTTGTTGCCACTTATCAGCATCATTGCAAGAATATTTATTTAAGCACAGTGTACATAAACAGTTGATTGGACAGTGCCAGTATTCTCATACTCATGGTTCAGTCCTGAAAACAAGAGATCAATATTGCACCAGCATAATTAAGATACAAAGATTTCTGCATTTGTGCCTAAAAACTCAACCTCGTTGTATAATTTGTTAACATTACATTATCCAAAATGTTCTTAGCAATGTTTAAGACCAGAGGAATCTGTAACATTTAAAGTTAGCAATTTATTGGTGAATTTGGTCACCTTTCATTATAATACTCAGCTGAGGAAGAAAGTCCATTAACATGACTGAACATAACAAAAATTAAAAGTTCCTGAATGAAACATGAATATTTCTGCTAGAGTCACATCAGATTATCATCAGCAATGCTGGTTGTTGAACGAAGAAGACAACAACTTCCATGATCCCACACTACTTCCATATGCAATAAAACTGCCTGGAAAGGTTTGCAAAGCAACATGTTAAAGTTATTTAAGGTGGTTCTTGTGTTGTGGACACTGTAAATACTCTAGATCTAACCAAGATATGTAATCTTAGAATGTGCCAAAAAATCCTTACTGATCTTCCTCTAAAAATAATTTACTGTCACACACTGCCCTCTTGGCTCCTACTGCTGTGAGTGTGCTCACCCTCCTCCCTGCCACACCTCCTTCATCAATGGTGAATGTGTGACCAATAATAATCTTTGGATTGACCTACTGGTTTCGACTTGGCTTGCCTCTGACCACCTCTCCTTGTCTCTGCCTTAGTAAACCACAGCAGCCTTCTGTACCTGACCACAAGTTTTGCCTGTGAGTTTCCTGGTTCATGTCTGACTGTGGCCATGTGGCATTTCGCCGCTCCGGCTTTCTTGAGAGAGATGGTTAGAGTCTTCAGAGCCTCCTGCTGTGTGAAACATCTCTCCTGTGTGAGTGCCTCGGGCTTCTCCTGTCCTGCTGATTATCAGTCCTCCGCCTGTCCACAACTGTTCTTATTACTTCCCCCGGGGTTATCTGCTCCCCCGCTGTCTGCCTGCTTGCCTGCCTGCCTGTTACTGATTCCTCTTCCACGATAACCATTAGCCTCACCTTTTCCCAAACAATGCCTTCACTTCCTGCTCACAGCTCTATGTGAATTAACAACTAACTTGCCTGCCAGCTCTTCATGCACTGATTCCCCCACTGAACTCTGAACTGTGGAACGTGAGTTTCCCTCATCTGCTCTTGAGTCTTTCAGCGACCTGTATCCTATGAATCTGAGCTTCCCAGTATAAATATGGATGCCTTTATTTTGAAAGATTTATTCCGGTAGGTGACAAAGACGTATGGTAAAATGGCAGATGTCTCAAAACTAAGGAGAATGTCATTGTTTCTGATTGTTTTGCATGTGGCTGATAAGGGCACAAGGCTTGTCAGGACTTTTCTTGTTATTGATATTTAGCAAATTTATTAAATAGATTAGCTCAGTTGGTTACAAATGTTCTGTTTTGTATCACTTACATTGATTAATTTCAGTATACCCCTGGTCATTCATTGAGGGGTCTAATTTACAGTCACACTTGTGCAGCTAATATCACAGTAGGTTTACGATAAGGTGTTACAACTTTGGACTTCTACGGGACTATGGCAGTGAAATATAAAAACCTCAGTAGGCCCAAATTGTTCTAACCATTACTTAATGTTTTTCCTGCGGAAGGAACCATAAGAGGACAAGTATGGACGGACTGGATGATGCTACAGCATTCATTTTAAATGGTATTCAATTTTTAGATGTTAAAAAAATGAAATGACAGTTATCAGCTAATTCAATACATACATGTGCATGCTAACATTGGTCAAACAAACACTGCTAACAACAATAAATTGGACTATTCTACAAATTTGATCAAATGCCTAAACTTACTTTTAATTACACTTAATAGTTGACAAGTGCTATTATGACAAAAAAGACATAAAGCTTAATAAATTCAAGACATATTTAAACAGGTTTGTTGATAATTGGGCTATCTTTATAGCTGCCAATAATAATGAGACCTTGGTTGACACCCTCAGTTGTGATGATCTGAGACACCTTTTTCCTGGGCCAGAAAAGTCTTTCAAGCGGAAGAGAGTTTGGGATCTTATAAACCCAGAGGTACTTTGCTCGGAAAACACCCAGTTTTTGGCGCTTGTAAGAAATTGTCTGATCTGCTTTTCTAGGATGAGAATTGCACTCTACCAAAAAAGACCCTCCAGCCTCCCAGTCCTCCAGAGTACGTGATCTAGACGGACAGCAATTTGGAACAAGTTGTAACAGTCGGACTGGACCTTGAAGGGACATGCGTCTCTTGGACATGATGTCATCAACCTGTCGGAGAGTTGAGCAGCGCACATGGTTCCTGAACTGACGCATTTAGTGGACTCTCCATCTTTTTCCTTGTTTTTCTCTCAACAACTTAGTAACGGTTTTGATACGTGTAGCGTGTGTTTCCATGTATGGAAGGCAGTGCCGTACAACCGGGCTTATAACGTTGAAGTGCGTTTTATTAAATTATTTTGGAAGAGCCCCATTACATGTGTAGAAGAACGTTTTTGAGTGCATTTTGGGATCAACCAGCTACACGATCTCAAAAACTATTACAAAGTGCGTAAACACTACTTGGAGATGGCCCACACTGGCTGTCCTGGTTCTGCGTCTCGATTCTGATGAAACTTCTCATCTTTCCTTCACCTTCTGTCTGACCGAAAGAAGATCCCACCATCTACATCCAGAAGAAAGCTATCTCCAGCCCACTTAACAGAGAAGATCTCAGTAAAGGTCTGCTTTTTCTAATGGCTTACTACTACACTCTGCATCTTACATATCCTGTGCTTGGCAACCCTCCTGTCTGTGCTTCCAACAGAAATATTACAGGATGGTAACCATGAGCAAGACACCACAGCCTCATACAAAAGAGCCATGGCAGAGTAGAAAGATTTTTTGGGCAATAGATCTGTTGGGGTGCTAGGGGTGATTTTTGTAATGACTCGATGGCTTACTTCTTCACAAACATTATGCCTATGAGTTGTGCCTGTGAACATGCAAACATGTTACTAGTTTTAAGAGGACCAAAAAATTAATCTACTGCCCCAGACTTTGATGAAAACACTATGCAGATGAATTATTATTGTGATTGTTTACGTTTCAGTGGAGAGTGCATGATTCCACTCACCTGCTGTTCTTCATACACTAAGTGGACTTAAGTAAACTACATCTCAGACTTTATCTGAAGAATTCATGTTTTATGAGCAATTTTATTTTATTGATTGAAAATGCCAGGACAACATGAACCATCAGCAGCATACTCAATATACAGTATCTATCTATCTATATATATTTTTTTTCAATCCTGAAATGTTCCTTACATAAGACAGACAGTGGGTGATAAACAGGGTGTTGTACAGTATGTAATGTGTGTTGTATTCATACCTGGATTCCCAGACACATGGTGTTGAGCATTATAAGGAGGAACATAAGGTACTCAAAGTAGCAGGAGGTGACGATGTACCACACCTGATATTGGTAGGGGTTCTTGGGAATATAGCATCGCAGTGGACGTGCCTTCAGAGCGTATTGCACACACTGACGCTGGAGGGGTTATAAACCAATCTCAAAACAATAACACGTGACATCATAAATCTAAATAGTCTACAAAAAAGTAGAATAATTACAAATGAAGTTCTTTCTCTCTCACTCGTCGTGAAACTTGTACACATTGGGTCAGAGTAATTAAAGGAAAACAGAGACACAATTTTTTTTTCATACCTGGTTTTTGTCCAGCTCACAGTTTTTGTACTCCTGCTCTCCCTGCTCCTGGAAGGTGACAATGACGAAGCCCACAAATATATTCATCATGAAGAAGGCGATAAGGATAAGGTAGATGATAAAGAAGATCGATATGGCCACTCGGTTGTTGTACACTGGGCCTTTGTCTTCTACGTTAGAATCAATGGCTTTGTATAGTATCCTATATAAATCAAAAAGATAAACAATTACTTTTGAACATACATATAAAATATTAGACAAATCACTCATATGCAATATATTGACTGAAAAATGTGAATTTGGTTATTAACATCAAACAAGTGCAGTTTATTTAGTAGGTAGATTACCAACTGTTGTAACTTTTGCTTAAAATTATTAGAAAACGTAAAATCAAACTTAATTGGCATAAAACAGGTCATGACTCACTTCGGCCACCCTTCAAAGGTAGAAATGGTGAAGAGTGCCAGCATTCCATTGAGGATGTTGTCGAAGTTTAGCTCTGAGTTGGTCCATTTCCTCTCATGGACCTCCATTTCATGAAGTGCTCCTTCCCGGTACTTTGTATACCAGCCTCTGAGCCACAAAGTGGGAGAGAGAGAGAGAGAGAGAGAGAGAGAGAGAGAGGTGGGATTAAGTCAAAATCACCTTGGAAGGGCTTTCTGTGGGTTTCTTTAAGACCTTTATAATATCAAAATGATTTAAAAATTATACCTGTGTTTATTTTAAATAGCATTTTATTGTTTTTATTTGTTCAATTTTTACTTCAATATGATTTATATGACTTCATTGATTTTTAATCACTTTTATTCCTTTTAATCGCTACATGGAACCGTGAACTGTTTGGTTTCATTTTTTTCCCCCTCATTCTCAGCTCCCTTATATAGTATGTGTGGTATGCCTGTTATAATTCTATGAATTTATTTTAATGGTATCTCCATAACAACTACTGTATGTCTTTTTGCATTTTCTGTCAAGGCACTTTGTAAATTTTGTTGTTTTAAAAGTGCTACGTAAATAAAGTTATTATTACCAACATAGTTTTTTATACTTGACAGATGAAGACCCATTGAAGTGCTTCTCCGATGTCTGTGATTAACACTATTTAACCACTGCTCATTGACAGCATGATTTATCCTTTCATTTCTGCAGCCTGTGTTAATTGTTGACCTTTTATATTTCATATTTTTTGCAGCTGAAATGGTGAGATGAGTGTTGCCTGTGATTTGATTTTTATGGTCATACCTGACATATTACATTTCTGCATTAATCCACACACACTGGAAGTGAGTCGTGTTCATGTACACTACTGAATGAGCTCTTAATAATGGAAATTCAGAATCTTTTAATACTATATGAAGCCTAACTGAATCACAGAATTTGTTCTATTAAACAAACCATGCCCTTACTTGCATGTCTCCTCACTCATTTTGTCTGGATCAGTGCAGCAATAGAACTTGCCCTGCAAACGTAGCAAAACTTGAGAAATGAGAAAGCACACGGACACATGTTATTTACATGATCAAATCAGTGCTTTCAAGCTGTATTTCTTTTTCCTCTAACTTTGAAAAGTTGAACCCCAATGCAGGCGAACATGAAGTCCAGGAGCATGGTGACCAGTACAATATTTCCAATGGTTTTGACAGCAACAAACACACACTGGACGACATGCTACGGAGGCAGAGAGAACAAGCAGATGTGTAAAATCAATGTGAAGCCATTAAAGAAAACAAAGCAAAACAAAGTTGTAAGTCTAATCAGAGGCATGTCATACCTTGAGTCCCTTGGCTCTGTTGATGGCCCTCAGGGGCCGAAGTACCCTTAACACTCTCAGAATCTTTACTACAGAGATGGCACTGGATCTGACAAGATGGAACACAACATTTACTTAGGTGTCAATTTCAGGCTATGGTTACATGTTTAGTCTAATTATGAACCAGATTTTTACATCCCTTGTGTGCATATGTTGGCCTAAGGTTGATAAGTGATAAGTCCTTCAGAGATAATTGCAGCCATTTGATTGTACCAATAAATATTAGCATTAAAACTGGGGCTCATCATTCAAGATGAGTCAGGCCTGTGCTGAACTGATCATCAGCAGTTGCACACCAAATATGCCAGTCAGATTGCCAAATAGTATCTCAAACTGCTCAGACACTAACACATGCTGTGGCTCAGATGGTAGAGTGGTCGTCCAGTGATCGGAAAATTCCTGGTTCCCAGATTCCTGGTTCCCGATCCCAAACCCTGCAGTTAACATGTCGAAGTGTTCTTGAGCAAGACACTGAACCTCAAATTGCTCCTGATGCTACACCATCATAAGTGTATGAGTGTGCGAATGGTTACTGCTCCTGATGAGCAGGTGGCACCCTGCGAAATAGTCAGTGTATGAATGTGTGTGTGAATGGGTGAATGCAAAATCTGTGGTGTAAAAGTGATTTGAGTGGTGATGACTAGAAAAGCTCTAAATAAATACAGGACATTTACCATTTAAACAATAATCTTACATGACTGAAGTGTTTCTTTTTTCATTTCATGATTTTGCTATATTGTATAGATTTAATCCTGTTGGCTTTCACAATTATTCCAGTGAACTGATGACCCACTTAAATGGGCTGCATATAATACTTGAATTGATTGACTTGGGCACACATCAAATAACTTTATTACAAAGATGGTCTCTATAAAGTTTGATAATTCGTATTACACTGACGTAGTATTCGTTCAATTGTTAATTTTTCTCATTTTTTGTTTCTTTTTAATTAGCTATGTTAGTATGCTATTAAAATGGGGTAAATCATTATGATTGCCCTCCTCAAACAGAGTCAACAGAGAAGTGACACTGCAGCACCACTTCCCAATCACTGCTGTGCAGAATCTGGCTCCAAATTATGTCAAATATCCAGGATACAATTGCTGCCATCTTTTACTGGACAACATGGCAGCAATTGTATCCAGGATATGACTTTTGTACACTGGGAGGACGTGAAGATACGTGACGTGTCTGCATACATCCCAGACACTTGGAAAGCAAAGGGAATTTGGACAGGGAGGAATGTAAATGTTTAAATGTGAATGCACTTGTCATTGTATTGTCTGTTATGTAGCCTAAAAAAGACTTTGTTGTTCCGGGCAATATTTGTATCCAAAATCTTATTAATTTTCTTTAGTAAAATTCTTATTCCTACTGTAAAGTTGTCTGTAAGTGGGAGTATGGAGATGCAAAGATTATGTCTGGGTTTTCCCTGGACCTTAGACACAGCAAGAGTGATGGCATGCAGTATTGCTCTACAGAATCCAGGAATCAACAAATATACATGAAAGAACTCTCTGTATGAAAGAATCCAGTCAGTGAAAGGAGATGAGATACAAAGATAGATTTCTAGACTCCACTTACTCCATGCCCATTGAGAGGAGGGATACACTGACCACCAGCAAATCCAAGATGTTGAAAGAGTTCCGGCAGAAAGAGCCTTTGTGAAGAATGGCACCGTATGTTGTCATCTGAAAAATAACACTTACTATTCATTATAAACACCACAATTGTACATCAATTTATTTTTAACTCAAGTTAAAATATCATATACTGCAAGTCTCAGTAAGAGTTAACTCAGACAAAATAACAATATGTAACAGTGTGTATTAATGTACCTTAAGCACAATTTCTGCTGTGAAAACTGAGGTGAACACTATATCAGCATAGGCCAACACCTGAAAATTTCACAGCATTTGTAATATTATTATTATATGTATATGCTAATACATAAAGTGTAATTTTCAACTGCACTTTAATGGAAAATTGAAGTTAAAATGGGGGAGGCAGGTATGCATTTTATCACCCGGTTCCTGAAGGACATGGGGTCAATGGGATCCTCAGCAGCTAATGAAATAGATGACAGTAGGATGAAAAGGAGGATGATGTTGGTGAAAGTAGTTGCATTGATGATACGGTGGCAGAGCTTCCGGAACCTAGAAGAGTTAAAGACATGTTTTTTGTTTTTTTTTTATTAAAATAGATTTTATGTTTTTTTTAAATTGTACATTTTGTTAAAAAAAATGTGAAGCCCCTTCAGGTCAGTCAGTTTGAACAGATTAACTGCAAATATTATCAGAAAAGCCTTAAGACCTGGATGAAGATTTACTGTATTGTGAGGTTTTGTCTCTGCCACTCACAACGGTAGTTGTTGTAACGTCTGCCAGAGCTTTCAGGACAGGCTAAATTTGGCCAAAGAAACAATTTGTTAAATTTTGGTGGTAATCACCATCTGGATTCAGTAAACTGTGAAATTCCAACCTTGGCAGAGGTTTGCACTCTGTGAGTGCTTTCTAGTTGTTTGGATGTTTGTATGTATTGTTTGAGTTTTGGGATTCTTGAGAAAAATCTCTATTGATAATCATAGTAATCATGTTCCCAATTAATTGCCAATGTCATACTTGTTTTGAGGTCCAAAAATAAAGAAGGAACTGGCTTCTGGCATCGGCACTGCTTCCTCCTTCAACTGCAGATCTGCCATTGGGCGAGGTCTGGGGCTTTCTGGGATCTCAGGTTCCTCTTCCTCATCATCACCTGTTCAACAAGAGTTAGGGATAAGCAGACATTTTAATAATTTTGAATCATGTGATTAAAAAAAGTCTATGGTACAGAGGAGTCTGGATTTACCAGGGAAGTCTGCTGGAGGGAAAGGGTCTTTGATCTCATTGACATTAGACTCAAACTCGTCGATTTTAAGCTGGAGATTTGAAAAGAGTTGAATGATAAGAAGGGGGAAAACTGTATTGGTTGATGAATGGTCGTTGGTACTTCACCTTGGCAGTAGTAGGGATGCCTTCTACACCTTTGGCCCTTTGTTCCGCCAACTTCTTTGCCAGATTTGCTTTCTCTTCTGATATCTTTTCAGGCATGTTGGCCCTAAAAATCAACACAATGGTTGTCTTGACAGGTTAGTTCTATGAGTTATCTACCCCAGCAGTCTGGTCTCTTTCCCAAGTTTGCAGATATAGATGCTTAGCCACAGCCTTGTATCTCATTTCGTCAAGACTATGATTAAGTTTAGCCACAAAAAACATAACTCGGTTTTGGAAAAGACCCATTATGCTTGTTGAATCTGATATCGATGTGTATGTGTTTATATTTGAGGTACGTTACCCTGTTACATTTATTTCAGACATCCACATCCACACGTCAGACAGTCGGATAACCCTTTATAAAGTGAGAAAATTCCAAACAGGTACAGAGTTTTTGGGTTTAGACACTGGAGTAGACCCCTTATGTTCAACCAGACACAACTGGTTGTTTTTTTTTCAATTTCCTAGTTTTCCCAATTTGTGCATACACAAAGTAGTAGTACACTTTGAGCAACTTGATGCGACATGAGGGGCTGTGACACAGTTGGTATTTCTCATTGCCCAATATCAGAGTGAAAGTCATCATTACCTTCCTGAAGGCCTTCCCATAGAGGTAAAGCTGTTAAGCGACGCAATAATTCCACATAGTTTCAGATTAAAGTATCACATGGCTGCACATTGTTTAATAGTCACTTAATCACACAAAATGTGAAAATTTGCTGCAAAACAAAATTCAGAACAAGATTACAAGACACCATAAAACATGAAAAGATGAGTTTTGATGGGTTAAATATTGACTTTTAGGAAGACCAACCTGACTGCTTTCTTGCGTTTTTTCTCCTCTGCTTTCTCTTTCTGTGCCAAAGTCAGAGACTCTGCCTCTGCCAAATTATCAACAGCAATGGCCAGGAAGACATTCAGAAGGATGACTCAATGACAGTGATGTTAAAGATAATGACAGGGATTCCAACAGAGGTGCCCTAGTTTCACGCACACACACACACACACACACACACTTTCTATTAGGATACAATTTCCACAGACAAAGAGGATGATGAAGTAGAAGCTGACGAGTATACCAGGCATACTCGGCCCTCCGTGAGCCATGATGCCATCATACATGACAGCATTCCAGTCCTCACCTGTCAGGATCTGAAATACAACATTGCTATCACCACATTTTTTCATCAAGTCATTTGAATCATGATTTAGAAATTGTACCATTTTTACCTTAATCTATAATTCTCTATGGAATATTCTTAGATAATTATTAAAACTAAAAGGTAATATTACTGAAAACAATCCTGATTTCTTTCTTTTTTATTTATCCACAACCAGCAGAAGAGGTGAGATCTTTACTGAGCAGGAAGGCATTGACACATCACTGTTGGTGTAATTTCAATGGTCGTGATTTCATTGACATAAAAAATTGACTTCAAAAACCACTTAAAGGGGTCAAAAAGCTTGGGAAATTATCATTCATTCATTCACAGAAGATTTTTAGAGTCCATCTTAAATCCATCAAAGGGATTCGTGTGTCTTTTCAAGCAACACAGCACAGCTTATGGAAGAAAATAAAATATAATATTAACATATGAAACAAATACATTAAAAAACTAAAATAAAACATAAGTGCACTCTAAGAACAATAAATAAAATGAATAAAAATCAAATCAATAAAAATAGAATAAAAGTAGAAAATATTTGTTTTTTAATGAAAAACATACTGTAGTATCTTCAAAGCTTTTTATTAGCCAATATTGATGTTGCACTTTATGTTCCTCTGGTTATTGTGTGCATTGGTTGTTGGAGATGAACGCACAAAGCAACTGTGCATGGGCAGCTTGTATTGTATAGTATTACATTTGAATTAAACAGTACAGTCATTTAGTTGGTACAGTCATTTGAAAAGTATTATATCAATAAATGTCAGTAGGTTAATAGCAAAGCTTCGTTTCGTTTCGTTTCGTTTTCTGCCGCTTATCCGGGTCCGGGTCGCGGGGGTAACAGCCTGAGCAGGGACATCCAGACGCTCCTCTCCCCAGCCACTTCCACCAACTCCTCCGGGGGGACACCAAGACGTTCCCAAGCCAGCCGAGAGATGTAATCTCTCCAGCGTGTCCTTGGTCTGCCCCGGGGTCTCCTCCCGGATGGGCATGCCCGAAACACCTCCCCAGGGAGACGTCCAGGAGGCATCCTGACCAGATGCCCGAACCACCTCAACTGGCTCCTCTCAACGCGGAGGAGCAGCGGCTCTACTCTGAGCTCCTCCCGGATGTCCGTGCTCCTCACCCTATCTCTAAGGCTGAGCCCAGCCACCCTGCGAAGGAAGCTCATTTCGGCCGCTTGTATTCGCGATCTCATTCTTTCGGTCACTACCCAGAGCTCATGACCATAGGTGAGAGTTGGGACGTAGATTGACCTGTAAATTGAAAGCTTTGCCTTCTGGCTCAGCTCTCTCTTCACCACAACGGACCGCTTCAGCGTCCGCATCACTGCCGACGCTGCTCCAATCCGTCTGTCAATCTCCCGCTCCATTTTCCCCTCACTCGTGAACAAGACCCCGAGATACTTGAACTCCTCCACTTGGGGAAGCGACTCTCCCCCGACCCAGAGTGGGCAATCCACCCTTTTCCGGCTAAGAACCATGGCCTCAGATTTAGAGGTGCTGATTCTCATCCCCGCCGCTTGACACTCAGCTGCAAACCGTCCCAGTGAGAGCTGGAGGTCACTGTTCGATGAGGCCAACAGGACCACGTCATCTGCAAATAGCAGAGACGGAATCCGGAGGCCACCGAACCCGACTCCCTCCGCCGCTTGGCTGCGCCTAGAAATTCTGTCCATAAAAATTATGAACAGAACCGGTGACAAAGGACAGCCTTGGCGGAGACCAACCCTGACTGGGAACGGGTCTGACTTACTGCCGGCAATGCGAACCAAGCTCTGACTCCGACAATACAGAGATTGAATAGCCCGTAACAAAAGGCCATCTACCCCATACTCCCGGAGCACCCCCCACAGGATACCTTGGGGGACACGGTCATAAGCCTTCTCCAGATCCACAAAACACATGTGGACTGGTTGGGCAAACTCCCATGCCCCCTCCAGTACCCTCGTGAGGGTATAGAGCTGGTCCAGTGTTCCACGGCCAGGACGAAAACCACATTGCTCCTCTTGAATCCGAGGTTCAACTAGCAGCCGCACTCTCCTCTCCAGCACCCTGGAGTAGACCTTCCCAGGGAGGCTGAGGAGTGTGATTCCCCGGTAGTTGGAACACACCCTCTGGTCCCCCTTCTTGAAAAGGGGGACAACCACACCTGTCTGCCACTCCAAAGGCACAGTCCCCGATGTCCACGCAATGTTGCAGAGGCGTGTCAACCATGACAGCCCTACAACATCCAGAGCCTTCAGGAGCTCGGGACGGATCTCATCAACCCCCGGGGCGCTGCCGCTGCGGAGTTGTTTGACAGCCCCGGCGACCTCGACCCCAGTGATGGGAGGGCCCAGCCCAAAGTCCTCCGGCTCTGCCTCTTCTTCAGAATGCGTGTTGGTGGGATTGAGGAGATCTTCGAAGTATTCCTTCCACCGCCGAACTATAGACTCAGTTGAGGTCAGCAACTCCCCTCCCACACCGAAGACCGTGTGGACGGGGTTCCGCTTTCCCCTCCTGAGTCGCCGAACAGTTTGCCAGAATTTCTTCGGCGCCGACTGGAAGTCTTGTTCCATGGCCTCACCAAACTCCTCCCACACCCGGGTTTTTGCCTCAGTGACCACCCGAGCCGCAGATCGCTTGGCCTGCCGGTAGCTGTCTGCTGCCTCGGGAGTCCCACAGGCCAACCATGACCTGTAAGTCTCCTTCTTCAGCTTGACGGCCCCTTTCACCTCTGGTGTCCACCAGCGGGTCCTGGGATTACCGCCACGACTAGCACCAGCGACCTTGCTACCACAGCTTCGAGCAGCCGCCTCGACAATGGCAGCGCGGAACATGGGCCACTCAGACTCCATGCTCCCCACTACCTCCGGGATGTGGTTGAAGCTCCTCCGGAGGTGGGAGTTGAAGACCATTTTCACAGGGTCCTCAGCCAGACGTTCCCAGCAGACCCTCACTATTCGCTTGGGCCTACCTGGTCTGTCCGGCTTCTTCCCCCGCCACCTGATCCAACTCACCACCAGGTGGTGATCAGTTGACAGCTCTGCTCCTCTCTTTACCCGAGTGTCCAGCACATACGGTCGCAGATCAGATGATACGACTACAAAGTCAATCATTGACTGTCGACCTAGGGTGTCCTGGTGCCAAGTGCACTTATGGACACTCTTATGGCTGAACATGGTGTTAGTTATGGACACACTGTGACTAGCACAGAAATCCAATAACTGAACACCACTCGGGTTCAGATCGGGCAGTCCGTTCCTCCCAATCACACCCCTCCAGGTCTCGCTGTCATTGCCCACATGAGCGTTGAAGTCTCCCAGTAGGACGATGGAGTCCCCAGTAGGGGCACTCTCCAGTACCTTTTCCAAGGACTCCAAAAAGGGTGGGTACTCTGAACTGCTATTTGGCGCATAGGCACAAACCACAGTCAGGTCCCGTTCCCCAACCCGAAGGCGCAGGGAAGCAACCCTTTCGTCCATGGGGGTAAACTCCAACACATTGGCTGAGAGCCGGGGAGCTATTAATAAGCCCACGCCTGCTCTCCGCCTCCCACCTGGGACAACTCCAGCATAGAACAAAGTCCAACCCCTCTCAAGAAGACTGGTTCCAGAACCCGAACTGTGCGTTGAGGTTAGGCCGACTATATCTAGCCGGTATCTCTCAACCTCACGCACAAGCTCAGGTTCCTTCCCCATCAGAGAGGTAACATTCCATGTTCCGATAGCCAGCTTCAGCAACCGGGGATCGGACCGCCAAGGCCCCTGCCTTTGACTGCCACCCGATCCACATAGCACCGGACCTCTATGGCCCCTCCTGTGGGTGGTGGGCCCACATGAGGACGGACCCATGTTTCCTTTTCGGGCTGAGCCCGACCGGACCCTAATAGCAAAGCTGTCCCTCAATATACTCTATGTCAATTAAGCCTACATGTTAACCTGCATGAAAAAACAATTATAACAGTTGTACAGCACTAATAGTAGTAAGCATTTTACCCAGAAAAATGTGACAACTGCAAGAGCATTCCATATTACTGTTTGAAAATATAAAACATCAGTTTTAAAATCTACCCATATCACCATAGCCATACCCAATGAAAAAGTGACCCCATGTTTGACAAGTTGTTATGACAGTAAGCAGTAATTCACTTCCAGGTTAAAAATTTATTTTACACAAGGTTCATTTAATTCTTTTTTACAGTCTAGTACAGATGTATTCATATCATTAGTCATTGTCGAGGTATGTAGCAGCCAGTAAGATAAACGTAGGCGATGCAGAGCTCTGTAAGTTGTTTGATTGCTCTGTGATCTAATAGTAATGCCTCAGGACTTGGGTAGAGGGAACAGCGCGCTGCTTCCTCATTCATTACAGATGAGTGAGCATAAGAGCTGCGTTGTATGGTCTCTCATTCTCCCACCAATATTCCCCATTTTTAAGGTATTTACTGTATATGAAACACTGTAAATTTGAGAAGACACAGTAGCAATACTCTATCATATGTCAATGCAATCTTTAGTGTGTGTTTTATATTGGTTTCAAGCTAATTCTAATTAGCGTAAGCTAGCTCCTGGAGACTGCGTGTCGGTGTGGCCGTGTTAAATAGTTTGCTTCAACAGTCTTGCCATTTCACCATTATCATTACATTGATGTGTTTTTTATATAAGTGATCAGAGCCTGTTATGTAATTTTTCATGTGGTATTAGAAAAATAAGTTTATTGTTTATAAATACATTCAATGGGTAACTGGTTAGGTAAAAATATAACATAATTTTAGTGACTAAGAAAGAGTTAAAAACATGCTTTATAAGGAAACTGGTCGTGTGGTAATTTAGTTAAAATGGCATTATGAGTCATTTAGAAAATCATAAAAGGGATTTATTTGTAAAGATATCTGTAGGGTGGTATTGAGTATGTTGAATGTGTTGACTGAATGTAAATGAGTTTGTGTGTATTTGTTTTTCAATTCATTACAGATAAGTGAGCACAAGAGCTGCGTTGTGTGGTCTCGCCTCATCCTCTCACCAATATTCCCCATTTTTAAGGGCACACCACATACCCACAGATAACATTGACTAAATAACTAAGGTTACATGTCCCTCCGCTCCTTTTATTTCATTTCTACCATTATTTCATCGACTCCTATCCCTTGAAATCTGTGGGCATGTCAGTCTCAATTATATCTGAACTGTGCGCATTCTCAGCCCACATTCCTCTTTTATAACAACAAAGTGTTTGTACTGTAGCCTACAGCTGCGATCACATTTTCTTACAAATACAGTTAGGTTCAGAACTATTTAGACAAAGACAAGTTTTTTTTACTTGGTCATTGAATATTCAATTTTTTTGCCTTCAAAAAATCTTGAGTCACTTTCGCAGTATGTTTAGGGTCATTATCCATCTGAACTGTGAAGCACTGTCTTGTTTTAGTTGAATATGAGCAGATAGTGTAGCCCTATACACCTCATTATTTATCCTGATACTTGCAAGCACTCACATCATCAGTAAATACCAGTGAGCTCGCTCCACTGGCAGCCTTACATACCCATATCATAACACTGCCTCAACCATGTTTCACACATGATGTGGGATGCTTTGGATCATGAGCTGTTGCTTTCCCTATCTATAATTTTCTCTTCCCATCATTCTGATACAAGTTTATCTTGGTTTCATCTGACCAAAGAATCTGATTCCAGAACTTGGGACACTTTTTTAGATATTTCCTTGCAAAGTGTATTCTGGCCTTCCTGTTCTTGAATT
This sequence comes from Mola mola, assembly GCA_001698575.1. Classification (NCBI taxonomy): domain Eukaryota; kingdom Metazoa; phylum Chordata; class Actinopteri; order Tetraodontiformes; family Molidae; genus Mola; species Mola mola. Next base: position 5,062,092 of record KV751324.1, on the reverse strand, counting down.
TTAAAAGTGGTTTGCAACTTGTTGTAAACCCTCTGTATATACATATGTGAAGGCACATTTTGATTATAGACTTTGACAATGATATCCCGACCTTCATTAGAGTATTCTTGACTTATTTTGATGTTGTGAAGGGTTTTTTCTTCATCCAGGCCTATTCATGTTGTTGAGCTCACCAGCACATTCTTTCTCTCCAAAAATATACCAAACTCTTGATTTGTCCACTCCACTCCCTTTTGTCAATCTCTCTGATAGCCTTATTTTGTTTATTCAGCCTAGTGATGGCCTCCATCACATTTATATTTCCTTGGACTTCATATTGATAGCTCCAGTCACACAGCTGCCAAACGTCAATTCAACACCTGAAATGAATTCCAGACCTTTTATCTGCTTCATTTGTCTTGAAGTAACGAGGGAACGGACCACACCTGGCCATGAAACTGCTTGTCAGTAAATTGTACAAATACTTTTGAGCCACTGAAAATGGAAGTAGTCTGCAGAAAATTATAGTAATTACTAAATGGTAACTGTCATTGTCTTAAATTAAAGCTGAAAGTCAGCATTTTGATTACATCTTGGTTGTTTAATTTCAAATCTACTATGGTGGTGCATAGAGGCAAAATTATAAAAACTGTGTCATTGTCCAATTCTTCTGGACCTAATGGTAGCTGCTAATTTAAAAATTAAACCAGGTCCATTTAAGCTTAAGAGGCAATTTAATTCCTAAAGAATGGATCTCATACCTGGAACACAGTGATGAGGGCTTGAGGAAAGCTGTCAAAGGTACTGCGGGGTTTGGTCTGGTCGGGAAAGTTGAACTTCCCTCCAAACACCTGCATTCCCAGCAGGGAGAAGATGACGATGAAGAGGAAAAGGAGCAACAGTAAGCAGGCAATGGAACGGACAGAGTTCAGGAGGGAAGCCACCAGATTACTGAGAGATGTCCAGTATCTAAGGCACACAAAATCAATTCAATGATTGTTATCTTTCCCACTTGTATCAAGGCCCAAAGACTGGGTTATGACAATGTAAGACAAATGAGTTTTATTTGGTTTATGTCTCGTTTGAATAAAATGTGTTTTACATTAGCTATGTTTACATGCACAAAATGTCTTAATCAGATTAAAAATTTGAAATTGGGAATTCTGACTGCACTGTTTATATGGACGCTAAATCAAATAATCTGATCATGAATATCATATACATGCACCAAGCTCTTATCAGAATAGCAGCATTTTGACAGCGCTGATTTATCTAATTCCCCCTAAAATAACCGCAGAAGAAGAAGTTGTACTTCTGCTTGTGCTGTAAACAAATGCAGATGTGGCTACACTTTGCACTTTTGCGCTTTTCCCTTCAATTTAAACTCCGCACTCTTAAAGAATGGACCTGCGCCAAGTTCTGAAAGCCTTACTTTTGTTTCTACTGTTCTCTGTGATCAAGCTAGTGGCTCAGCAATTCATTATGCTCCTGCGTTACAGGACGAGAGAGCAGGAGGAGTAGAGTATCCCTCCAAGTTTAGTGCTGCTGTCACGTCACGTTGGCATAGGGCACACATGCGCAGCGAGGATAATTTTACCCTAAACAGGAAGTCGCAATCGGAATAAGTGTGTACATGGACGCAGTTCGGAATAAGGATCAGCATAAACCACCCCTCTCGCTTGGAATATAATTTCTTTCTGAACAAGCCTAATCGGATCAGAATCTTCTAATTGACATGTTTACATGAAGCATTTTTATTCTGATCAGCCCTTTATTCTGAATATTTGTGTCCATGTAAACATAGCTAATGATTACAACTGGTCTTAGTTGGATCAAAGAGAAAGACTTGAATTCAGGTGTAAAGAAATTATGGGGGGCTAGCTGGTTGGCATGCTAACTTTAGTAGATATCCCTGCAACATAAACATCTTTGACATAGTCTTAACACTGCTGTTTCCTCACATTCTCATGTTAATTTTATTCATAAAATCATCTCACACATACTGTAACTCCTTTAAATTAACACAATGGTCCAAAAGGCAGACAGAGGGAGCATTTTGGTATTTAACGTCGTAATACCCAGTGCTCCTCAATAGAAATAAGCCAATGTTATGTTACAGTATGTCTTCATCTTCACTCTCCACTCTCCTCTGTATTAAACTGTATGAATCCACTATTAGAACTACTGTAGATGTTTGTAGAGTTTATTGTAGAGTTTTTGGAGATATCAGCTGTAGTGACACATCTGCCTTTTCTCTAATATAATGGAACTAGATGGGATTTTCCCTCTGGTAATCAAGGGTCAAGGGTCAAAAAATGCATTTATAAACCTCAGCAGCAATGACTCTTTGAAATCAAAATTAACCAACTGACACTAAAACAATCTATATGGATAAATAGCACAACAGATAAAGATAGGAGGTAGTTATGTGTAGTTGATTTGGAAGTAAAATGTCCCTTTGCACGCATTAATAACATGTGGTAACAAGATCCTTAGGCTGTTATCACACATTAATTATGTGTGAACTAAATCAGATTAAACTTCTCCATTTAAGGAATGCGAAAAGCTATTAATGATAAATCAACACACTGTAATAACTTTGAGATCTTCATCTAGTGGCCACAACTCAGGGATCTCGTTTCCATGCGTTATTGAATTGTGTCCAAACACTATAATTTATTGTCCCCTCCCAGACTTCATATGACATGCACTTAGTGTGAACAACAAACAATGAAATCTAGAAGAATAAGATGATGAGTGTTATTTTAGAGTGAAACTAAAGATTGTGAATGAGTTTGACAGTTGAGCTGGGTTGGTTTTTTTTTTACCATCAAATGCTGCAGATTAAGTATTTCTGTGATCAGGTCAGTGACAGACCATATTTCTAACTATATACACATTGCACATGAGTTGTCCTACCTGGTGATTTTGAGGAGGCGGAGCAGGCGTATGCAGCGCAGTACAGAGATGCCCATGACTGACATGACGGCCATGTGGACCAGGATGAGCTCCATAATGCCAGTGGACACCACAAAGCAGTCAAAGCGATTGAAGAGAGACATGAAGTAAGAGGGAAAGCTGAGAGCATACATCTTCATTAACATCTCTAGGGCAAACATAGACAGCAGCAGTTTGTTGGCATTGTCTGTGGATGGCAGATGGATTTGAGATAGAAGACAAACATGTATTAAAATATGAATTATCTATTAATCATATTTAGAATTTAGAATGACAAGGAAAATATGACGAAAATCTTATTATGCATGATCAGCTTTTGTAAAACTGATAAAAAAAAGCACCCTAATTAATAATGAATGATATTAATGATAATTAACAACCTACAGCTTCAAGTTCAATACAAGATTATATAACATTCCTTCGCTGCAAGGGTCCAATTGTATGTTCTGTGTATGTGTAAAGCTGACAGTCTTGCAAGTAGTATGAGCCCTTTAACATTTTGGAGTTGAAAACCCTAAAATGTTGTTTTCAAGTTAACTGTCTGCCCATTCCTAAGCAAGGCAATAAAATGTGTAAAAATCTCAGCATTTTTAATTCCATGTCGGTTCAAATGCCAGCCATATTGTAATGTGTTCGTGATCTTTCTTTCCAAAACCTGTCTCTCACAGGTGCTCTATTCTGTTGTTTTTCTGCCTACCTCTCTCTCAGCTGTTAACTCAAGAGTTTTCCACCTCTCCTGGTTGCATGACTGTTACATCTAGCTACTCAACTGTTCCTCATTCTCCAACTCCTCACCACAACAGTTACCAGTATATCAGCCAATTTTGCCCAGATCATCAATGTTGCTTTGTATCTTGGCCTTCCAGTCAACTGACCTTGAATACAAACATGCTTGAATACATAGTGTCCAGATACTGTATGTACATTCATGTCCCTGTCTGCCATTTCCTTGACATGACTTTAATAAACTAAGGGAGTTGATGCAGACATTTCCAGCTTTAAATGTTTCTTCTTCTCTCACAAAAATGAAGCTGGTTAATCAAAAACTTGTATTGCCTTTAGACATATAAGGTGTGTAACATTCTGACCTTGCCAGTTTGTGAGTCTCTCAGTTTGCTTGTGGTGTTCTGTTGCAATGGCCAGCGTATTGAAGAAGACGAGCATGATCACCCACCAGTAGAACAGCCTGGACTTCACAAACACTCTGCATTTACAGCGTAACCATCGATTCCACTTACGAGCCAACTTACTGTTGAAAAGAAGGAAAATGAGCAGGTTGCTAGAAAGACCTAAAGGGTAGGTTCAGATAACAAAAACACACACCCACAGTGACTGAAAACCTGTCCATTACATTTATTGAAAATAGCATAAATGCATTGTTTATTACAGTGAGTCTTAAAGTGTGGGCCTTGTAAGTAATAAGTAAATAAAATAGTTTTCAGTGTTTAATTATTTACTTGAGTTTGAAATTACCCCAAAATATGTACAGTTAAATATTTATCAAAAACATGATCAAAGCTCATAAAACAGGGTGGTTGAATTCTGTGGCATCCTTCTTTAGTCTCTATATTTAGCCTGTCTTGTCTTGAAGTTTATTTCCCATTGATGGGTGTGCCAACGACTGACTCTAACCTACACCCCTGGTACATTTGCACAATACTTGCACATGATTTCATAATAAAAGTATTACATAAATGTGGACGGATTATTGTGGATATTTATGGTTCCATGAGAGTAAGAACTCCCAGGTTAACATCCCAGCTGTGATGGACAGCATTGTGATTTGTTATTCTTTGTGCTTGTGGATGGATTATTAATTCATATTGAAACAGGCTGGAGATTTAATGGTTGGGTGGGCCCTGGCATTCGAGCATTAGAGTTAGGGAATAACTGGTTTATTAAAGTAAAGAAATGGATGCAGTGCACTATATATTTCATGTATTTGGTTTGCACATGATATTAGTATATCCTTGCTATGTATATGTGTGTATAAGGAGAGTTTTGGCTACTGTATTTGACTACTGGAAGCATGGTGTTCCTATATCTTCTAAAGAGAACTTAAAATTATGAGTTTTCCTTGGTAGAATACTCTCAAATTAAATTGTACCGGTAAGCCAGTTGATAAAAAAAAAAAAAGGACAGGACCTTTCTGCACAAGAATCATGTTTTCTGAATTCTTTCCTCAATACCAGTCAAACTCCACAGAAATCTAATACCAATTTTTATTGAAAACTAAAGCACCATTAATTAATAGATTTCATGTTAACTCCAATAACTTATATTATGTTAATTAATTCACTCCATAAAGATATTAAAATATTGTCATTGACCAAAATGTTATGTGCTGGTAAATTAGGACACCTGGCAGATCGGGGCATTTAATCTTTGTTTTTCAAGAAATTAACAAAACGATTTTAAAAAATCCAGTACGTATACATTCTAAAAAGGTATCATAGTATCATAAGACAAACAAATTGAATGTACAGGTAAATCTCTCAAAAAATTAGAATATTGTGGGAAAAGTGTCATTTTTTGTAAATTCATTCATTAACTTATAGATTAGACTTATATGTTTACAACACATAGAGTGAAATTTGTTTTTTGATTTTGATGATTATATCTTATGTGGTTACTATTGAATTTTCCAATGTTTTGAGATTTGTTGTTTTATTGTTTTAACTGTAGACCATGATTATCCAAATTAAAATATCAAAATACTTGAAAAATTTTACTTAATGAAAATCAGTCAACAATATATTAAATGTTTCATTTATTAAATAACTGATGAAAAATGATGATGATGAATAAGGATATTCAAATGCTTTGAGTTTCTGACATCATAAGTGGGCATGACATGGCATAGAGTAAAACCTGTATCCAAATCATAGTACTAACTCCAATCACTTTGTTCTGACATGAACATTTTTTAGCTTATAACAAACTTCAAACTTTAAAACAAATATTTACATATCATTCTAATTTATTCTATGTAGGGGATGTAATCAAAAATGAGGCCACTGCTCGAAATCATTTTTACATGGAAATACAGTGAATACTTGACTAATCAAATTTTTTTTGAAAAATGTTATCTAACTTTCTAGAAGTTATCAAGAGCAATCAGAGCCATGTTTTTGGTAACCTATATATACATTGTAATTGTTCTCCTAAGTTTAGAGCTGGTCCTGAAGATAATATACTTTTTAACATTAATATTCCTATAAGGCCATAGAGTAAAGATGACAAGTACAGTACTGACTAGTAATGGATAATCAGCTGCAGTGTGTCCATTTTGCCGACACTTCCACTCTCTGAGCCTCCGTTTTCTGTGGTGAGCAGGCCTGAAGAACAAACACATATCATTAGAGCTGTTTTGAAAGTCAAAGAAGATGTACAAAAGATGATCAGTTAACCTAAAAAGTGGTGATATTAGCAGTATGTGTTTGTCAGACCTGTAAAGTGGGTAAAACAAAACAAAACAAAAGATGAACATAAATATAAACGATATCCCCAAATATCTCCGTTATCAGCATTTCAGTTTTTGGCAGTTTTTCCCTACTCACATCCAGGGTCTGAGGGCAGAGGATGTTTCATACTTTTTACAAACTGTAAAGTTCATTGATTTCACTGTGATATGTGATTCTGGGTTATAGAAATTTAATTGATGCGACTTCTCTACCTCTCTCTCTTGCTTTTGATGATTAATAACAATGAAACCTAGCTCCTTCCATGAATCACTGTGTAATTAAATTATGCCTGTAGCACACATCTGAAACATTAAGAGGCCTTATTGCAGAACAAATATTACTTGTAATTAATAGTGGCATATATTTTTCGATTTTCTTTGAATTCAACCATAAATAACTCATATGTAGATTCAAAATATAATTTTCTATTTAATGAACTTTGCAGTTTGTTGTACAGAAAGTGAATTATATCTCCCTTCAGAAAACATTCACACAATATAAATGATATGAAAGAGACAACAATGTCACTCACATCTCTCTGTTTTATACTTCAACAGTTTTATGAAAAACCACAATTTTTTTAAGTTGCAAAATTAGCTTTCAAATTGAAATTAAAAAATGAGTGTCATTTATGGTGAAATTAAACTCAACACTGTCATGCCTTAACAAATGAGAACATGTGGTCATGCAGAAAACAGTGGTAAACTTTGCTCCACAACACATTATTTCTACATAATATCTAATTAATAGACTTCAAGAGTCCATAAAACCAGATTTATGAGAAATATCTAGACCCAGAAGCAGGTGTAGTCTGTTGGTTCAAGGTCATAATGGTCCATATATCCAAATTTGTGTGTTGCTTATGGAATCTATTATTCCAAAAGTATGTGGAATCTATAAATCCAGAGGTATGTGAAATCTATTGATCTAGTATCAGGTACCAAGTCTGGGGGATCCAATAATGCAGAGACACACAGGGAGCTTTCTAAATCAGTAGTCGTTGCAATAATAAAGGTCAAACCAGGAATTCAAATTATGGGAAGGTACAGATAAGGATAAGGCAAACTCGATAATCGGAACACGGAATACAGATTGGACACAAGGAGACAGACAGAATAAATGCTGGACTTCTCACTAGAAAGACAATCTGGCACAGGAAGAAGGGAACACGGGATTTAAATACATGAGGGAGTAATCAATCACACCTGATGGACAACACTTGACGGGACATGGGGAATAAGACACAAACAGAACTCCGAAAGTAAAATAGGAAACACCGAATGACCCTAACAGACAGACATTTGACACTAACAGACCCTGACATCTAGAAGCAGGAGTAGTCTATTGGTCCAGGAGTTGTAGTCCATGGATCCAGATTTGCGCTGAGCAATCCAGCCTAGGATTCAAGTTGCCCAATGTATGCTGTCAATTTGATGTTCTCATTCCTAATGATGTCCATCCTCGTGACTCCCAAAGAGAATCTACACATCAATCTAAACAACAACATTAACTCTGCCCCCTCCAGCTGTGCTTCCTGTCTTTGGTCAATGCCACCAAACCAACAAACCAAACAACTTTGCTGGTCTCACTACACTCTTTTAAACATTTCTTTTCACTTTTCCTGCTATTCTTTTGTCACGGATCACTCCTGATACTTTTAACCACCCACTCCACCCTGCCTGCACTCGCTAGTTCACCTCTTACCACACTCCCCGGTGCACTGAACAGTTGACCCAAGTACTTAAACTCGTGTATCTTTTCTAATTCTACTCAATGTAACCTCACTGTTCCACTTGCTCCCTTTCATTCACACAGATTTATTCTGTATTATGACTTGACTTTTATTCCTCCTCTTTCCAGCACATAGGTCCCCCCTCACCAGAGTTTCTTCCACCTGCTCCCTGCTCTCACTGCAGATCACAATGCCATCTGTACACATCATCATCCACAGAGTTTCCAGCCTGACCGCATTTGTCAATAGCAAACATGCTTCTCTGTCACTCCAGCGTCCCTCATACAGAACCACAGTTCCTCCCTTGGCAACCTATCGTAGGCTTTGTCTAGATCCACAAAGACAAAATGCATCTCTTTCTGACCCTCTCTATACTTCTTTATCATCATTCTCAAAGCAAACATGGCATTTGTTGTGCTCTTTCTTGGCATGAAGCCATATTGCTGCTCACAAACCATCACTTCTTCTCTGAGCCTCATTTCCACAAATTTATCCCCAATTGTCATTGTGTGGCTCATCAGCTTTATCCCTCTGTATTTGGCATAACTTTGCACATCACTCTTGTTCTTAAAGAGTGGCACCAGTACACTTTCACTCCACTCCTCATCACTGTTAAAGCTCATGTTGAAGAGTTTTGTCAAAAACTCCACTGCCCTCTCTCCCAGACACTTCCATACCACTACCAACATGTCATCAGGACCAACTGCCTTTCCATTCTTCATCCTCTTCAAAGCTTTTTTCACTTCATCTTTACAAATGTTTCAAACTTCCTGTTCCACAGTTTCCACCTCCTCCACCCTTCTTTCTCTCTCATTTTTTTCATTCACCAGCACCTCAATTTGACTCCTTCCATCTTTTCAGCACACGCTCCTCACTTACATTTCCATCCCTGTCCTAATCACCCTTACCTGCTGCACATCCTTCCCAGCTCCATCCCTCTGCCTCACCAGATGATGCAGATCCTTTTCTCCTTCCTTAGTGTCCAACCTCTCATACAGCTCAACATATGCTTTATGACTTTGCCACCTCCCTCTATGCCTTATATTGCATCTCCTTGTATTCCTGTATACTCTCTTCTGTTCTCTTACTATCCTATTTCTTCTTCGCTAACCTCTTCCTCTGAATACTCTCCTGTACTTCCTCGTTCCACCATTAAGTCTCCTTATCATCTGTCCGCTGTCCAGATGACGCACCAAACAAGTCCTTATCTTTCTCCATGATCACTTTTTCTGTAGTTACCAAGTCATTTGGCAGTTCTTCACAACCACCCACAGCCTGTCTCAACATCTCCCTGAAGTCTTCACAGCAGTCTTCCTTTTTCAGTTTCCACCATTTGATCCTCTGCTCCGCCTTTGCTCTCTTCCTCTTCCTCACCATTAAGTTATCCTACACACTACCATCCTATGCCATCTGGCTACACTCTCACCTGTCAATACCTTGCAGTCTCCAATATCTTCCAGCTTGTATCATCTACACAAAATGTAGTCCGTCTGCGTCCTCCTGCCTCCACTCTTATATGTTAACCTGTGTTCTTACCTCTTTCGGAAGTAGGTATTCACCACAGCCATTCCCATTCTTTTTGCAAAATCCAAAACCATCTGTCCTTCCAGGTTCCTTTCCTTAACACCAAACCTGTCCATCACCTCTGTTACCTTCACCAACATGATCATTGATGTCTGCTACAATCACCCCTTTCTCCTCCCTGGGAATATTTTCTACCACTTCATCTAACTTACTCCAGACTTTCTCTTCTATCTCACAGTATGACCTGGTATGAAATTTGTTTTCATGATTTGCATGTTTGATTTGGCTCAGTTTTTTTTTTTTTAAAGCCCTTCCTGACGCAACCCTCACCATTTATCAGGGCTTAGGGCCGGCACTAGGAATACACTGGTTTGTGACCCCTAGTGGCTGGATGTGTAAATATCCCGCACCCTAGCAATTCAACATTTCTGCCAGCCACAACAAAATATTCCAGGCAGTTCGTTGTTTTATTGTTGTCTGTTGTGTGTTTTGAGTCTTACCATGTCCCTCCTGCTCATTGTCTATGGCCTCAGCCTGAGTGATCCACTCCATATAGCCTTTGAGATCCTCATCCAGTTGCTGGGTTTCCCTCAGCTTCTGAAACTCTCCTCTTGACTTTGCCTTCTCTCTCTCTTTTGTAAACTCCCTAATGGAAAACAAGACAACTAGTCTGAATCAAAAATAATGATGGCTGCGAGAAATGGACAAGGAAGGAATGCTGAGTATAAATAGAAATGTATAAAAGGGTAGCAGTTAGTTTGAGAATTTTCCTACCCGCTGAGTACACCTAGAACCAGGTTGAGTACGAAGAAGGACCCAACAAGGATAAGTGTAGTGAAGTAGATCCAAGGCCACTCCATTCCTATGGCATCATTTACCTGTCAGATAAAGCAGATTCCTTGTATTTATTTGTAGTATTATTGTGTAATACATATTGCAACTTAAATGTTTTAGTTATCAACAAATAAATGAACGAGTACTCCATTTTCCATTTGAGAAATGCCGCATTAACAGCAACTAGTCATCTCAGTTAACTCATGACTACAAGGATACCTAGTAGCGTGAAAAAAATTAAGTTTTTGCTCTATAATACTTACAAGAACCGTTTGTGATGGTGACATATGGGGCAACAACACCAATGATTCTATATGATCTATATGAAAGTGCTAATGGTCCTAATTAAATCCAATTAAATTAGATAATTGGTCAAATAAATAGTGAGGAGTGTCTTTTCCCCTGAAGCTTTCCTGAGATATTGCATTCATAAGAATGACCAGATGTATGAATGTATGTGTCATGATTTGCCATATTTGTTAGGTCTTGTGTTTTGTGTCTTTTTTATGTTATGGTTTTTTGTATGATTTATTTACATGTCCCTTTGTTTTAGGTTTCCCCTCCTGTTATTTTCTTCTGGTCAGATTTTCAACCACACCCTAATGTACTTTACCTATGTGTCCAATCATCTGTCCCTTCCCCGTGTATTTAACCCCATTGTTTCCTGTCCTTGTTTCCTGTTTTTTTTCCTCGATCCTTGATTCAGTCCTTTGTCTAGCCTAGTCTGTTCCTATTTGCTATTGTTAATACCGTTCACCTGTTATTTGACATTGCCTCCTGCATTCTGCTTCGGTTTTGAATTTTTAATCCTTTTAAAACCTATTGTGATGGAGTATTGCACTGAGGTCCTGTTCATTCTTTTGTGTCAGTATGGATGTAAGGACGTACACCTCACTGTCCAATATAAACATCAGGAAATATTTGTATTAATATTACTCCCAGTTCTTTCATTTACACTACTGCATTTTTATGTGTTATTTGTCTATGGGGTGACGATGAGAAGCTTTAGCCTGTCTGCTCTGGGTTGCTGCAACAAAAGTCAACACCATAATTTAAGTGTTAGGAAGAGTGTCAAATATGAAAATATTTCTTAAGTGATCTGAAAAATTAATGAAGGTTTATAAATGGTTATGAAGACAAGAGGGGATAGTAAGGGAAGAGCAGGGTAGAGAAACAACACTGCTGCCTAAGATTACTCAAAAACAATTATTTGCTTGTTCTTTATCACAAATGGACCTGCCATCATGCAACAATGCATAGCTTTTCTATATGTTTATGAGTGTGACTGTAATTTCTTGATTGCTAATATCAATGAAATATGAACATGTAAAATGTAATATAACTACAATATACAATACACAATTAGACAATGATGAAAAAAATAATACTAGTAATAACAAGCATTTAGTATGTTTATCTAGTATGTTTGAATATTCTATAGTGGGGGTATCATTGGTTTCCCCCAGTGATGACTCAGTGACTGTGGCCTTGTTTCTATAAATACACGATTATCATTTGTTTCTCCCTGCCTTTTGGAGGAGTTTGTGCCATTTTAATTTAACACATTTAAGTTAGAAGTTGATTCCAAAACAAGTAATGTTTACTTTGCGAGAAGACAAGTTTGTTTCAACACCAAACAATACCATACCCAGTATAGGACATCAGTCCAGCCCTGTGTGGTGATACACTGGTAAACAGTCAGCATGGAAAAGCCCAGGTTGTCAAAATGGGTGATTCCATGGTTTGGGCCTGGCCAGCTAGCTCTGCACTCTGTGCCGTTGATGGTACAGCGGCGACCATTGCCTGCTTGGGCACATGGAGCTGGTTTCTCATTCTCCAATGTAGCAATAATGTCTGAAAGCCAGAAGAGGTGGTTGTTCACATTGATCACTGTGTGCGTTTGTGTGAATGAATATGAAGGAATATGGACAGCATGCAAAACTCATGTAAATATTTTGCATACAGAAGGGTCTCATTAATGAGAGATGCACCTATGTGACACTAATGCTAACTAAACCTAAATTCAGAAGGAAAAACACAGCTAGGACTGACTAAAATTATCGACACCTCAGGTTGAGTTCACCAGCATGCACCAGCAAGAGTCATCTTAGTGGACTGCAGCAATCATTAACAGATGTACATTAATTTGGTTTAAGTGGTTGGCTCTATATACGGTAAAAATGGATGAAAAGGTGAAGCCAAAGCATCTTGATCACCCTCTGGTGGTGGGCTGAAGTGTAGGTCATTAATGCCCCATCCTCGATTATTTCATGTGGGAGGTGGGCCGAACTATAAACTCAAAGCATTCCTCACATAAAGTAGCTTCCTATCATTTTTTTTTTTTTGTCAACTGGGCGTGCAAGTGTATTGGTGGGAACTTGATAATGCACTTCCCGGTTGCTACTGCACAAAATGGCTCCAAATAATTCACCAGCTGAAGACACTTTTGCTGTCAATGATTTAAGTCCTATTTATTAAACAGATCTCAGTTTATTTTAATAGTGATATAAAGAAAGATTGACTATGCATTTCCACTACCTCGCACTGTAAAAAATTAAGCCAAATACAATCCTGAATACAATTACTACAATCTTGTGGTAGTGATTTAATTTGGATTGTTGACTGCATGATTAAGTATGAAAAAAAAGCCAAATTACAATGTGGTTCATTTCAATATCAAGATTCTAAGAAACTGCAATTCTTTGTTAAAGGTCAAATACAAGACATAAGAGACTTTATTGTCATTGTAGGTATACAACAAAATTTTGTTTGGTAGCTCTTGGAGCAGCTGTGGCTCAGATGATAGAGCGGTTGTCCATTGATTCGAAGGTTCCTAGTTCGATCCCAGACCCTGAAGTTAACATGTGGAAGAGTCCTTGAGCAGGTCCTTGTCCTTCAACCCCAAATTGCTACTGATGCTGCACCATGAGTGTATGAGTGTGTGAATTATTAACGATCCTGATGAGCAGCAGGCACTCTCTGAGGTAGTACCTTCCACCAGTTTATGAATGTGTGTGTGAATGCAAAAACCTGTAGTGTAAAAGTGCTTTAAGTGTGTGTTCAACAATAACTAGAAAAGCACTATATAAATACAGGAAATGTACCATTTAGCTCTCAGAGACCAGCAGCAAGAAAAATAAGAAAAACTAGAGAGTATATACAAACAGTAAACCAGTATAAAAAATAATATAATGTAAAGTATAAAGCAACAGTGTAATATAGATAATCTTTCACAGTAAATAGTGCGTACAGTCTTTTGCCTGATGGGAGGGGGGCAAACAGTTTGTGAGCTTGGTGGGTTCAGTCCTTGACAATATTGCTTGTCTTCCTGGGTTGGTATACAGATCAGTATACACAGTGTTGGAGACATGGTGCAGGCCTCACTTGGAGACTCTTATCATAAACTGCAAACCATTTTATTCACAGAGGGAGTTTTCCTCATTCGCTCTGGTCACAGTTTACAACCCATCTTGGGCTTGCATAACTGAGGCGTACCAGCAGCTGGCTGACCAGATAACAGCCGTGGAGAAAAACCTCCCAGACTCACAGTTCATCATTTTGGGAGATTTTAACAAAGCAAACCTCGCCCACGAACTCCCAAAATACTGTAAACATATAAACTGTCCCATCATGCACACTGGACCACTGCTACACTGTTTTAAAAGACACTTATCGCCCTGTTCCCTGTGCAGCTTTTGGACTCTCTGATCACTGTCTGATTCATCTCAATCCTCATACGCGCAGATCCTATTTGTGGACTTCAGCTCGGCGTTCAGCACCATCATCCCTGAAATCCTCCACTGGAAGCTCACCCAGCTCACAGTGCCTGCATCCAGCTGTCAGTGGATTACCAGCTTCCTGAATGACAGGAGCTAGCAGGTGTGCCTGGGGAGCATCACATCCAGCATCCAGACCATCAGTATTGGTGCCCCCCAGGGGTGTGTCGTCTCCCCACTGCTCTTCTCACTTTACCCGTCTGTGAAATTCCTGAAGTATGCGGACATCCCACATAAATATTGTCCAGAAGTAGGCCCAGCAGAGGTTATACTTCCTAAGACAGTTCAGGAAGTTTAACCTGCCACAGGAGCTGCTGATCACCTTCTACACCGCTATCATCCAGTCTGTCCCCTGCACTTTCATCACTGTCTGGTTTGGATCAGGCACCAAACAGGACAGGAATGGATTGCAACGGACAATCAGGTCTGCAGAGAGGATCATCGAGGCCGATCTGCCCTCCATCCAGGACCTGTACCGATCCACGGTCAGGAAACAGGCAAGTAACATTTCTGCGGACCCTTCTCACTCCGCACACAAACTGTTTAAACTCCTCCATTCTGGTAGGCGCACTGTAAGCCAAGACCACGCGACACAGAGATAGTTTCTTCCCCCAGGCTGTTCCTCTGATGAACTCCTACCAGTCGCAGAGCGTCAGGAAAACTTCTTTGCAGTAACTTTCTACCTCATATGCATATTTGCACATCTCTTCATTGTATCTACTGTTTGAAATACACACTCCTTATAATTGAACTAATAATCTCTCACATAGCATTGGACACAGACTTCTATCTTTATTTTATTTATTTTATACTTTATTCTATGTTGTGTATTTTGCAAATCGAAAGTTAAGTTGAACTGGAGTCAAACTCCTTGTCTGTATGCAAAACTGATTCTTAAATCTGATTCTGATGTAGACGGATACAGGAGACACCCAATTAACTTATATTGAAACCAGATGAAACCAATAGGTTAACTTAACCTCAAGCATGTGTTAGGGTCTTTAAACCTTGACTTGCAATTTGTATGCTGCTGAACTCAAAAGTGACAAAACTGATGATTTTGTGCCGTATCCTAAACATATTGGAAATACACCATCTAATGAAACAGCCACTCTGGATTTTCTTTTTGCGAAATCCATAATAGAATTTAAACTTTTTCTTCTCACTTACCGAGTTGTTAATTTTCAGGCACTATTGTATCTTGACAAGGTCATCGTATACAATCAACCAACTCTGTATTCCCAAGATACAGGGTTATTTACAATCCCTGGATTTTCCAAAAGTAAAATGGGAAACATGCTCATTGGAAAATGTTTGGACTTCTAAATTAAGAAATATGGTTTTACTTTGTATGAGACAACTTTTGTGTGTATACCAAGTCATGAATCACATCGGTGTACTTTAGTATTGGTGCCATGTGTATCTTGTTGTGGTGCATACTATACTTGTGCCGGTGTAGTAGCAGGTCTTGTGCATTTTGCACTTGAAGAGTTCCAATCCCATGATGGAGTAAATGGTGACCATGAAGAGGACCAGAAGGGTGATGTGAAAAAGTGGAAGCATGGACTTCAGGATGGAATTCATCACTACCTGCAGGCCTGGGGGTGTGACATGATGCATCTTGAAATAAATCAAATTGACATCCCCCCAAAAAAGAACATTTGTTAGTTACTTCAGTATACTAGTGCCTCTTAAAAAATTACAATACCGCTGAAAAGTTCAAAGTAATAGTAACTGTAATTTCATTCAAAAAGTTTAAACTTCCATATATTCTATATTCAATGCACAGTTAAAGTGAAATATTGAATTATTTTGGGACATGTTTATTTTTTGAGTGCGATTTTTCTGCAGGATATAATTAATCTAAATTAAAATGGTAAAATGTTTAAAATTTTTTATTTGATTTTTTGATGTAATGATAATTATGTCTATAGTTTGTTAAATGTTCACTTTCTTATATAACTGATGAAAAATCGCGATATTCTAATTTTTTGAGATACACTAGTAAGTCACTTTAAGTCAAGTGAGCCACAGTGTGTGCAACACTGACTTAAAATTCTAATATGCAATGTTAATTGTTGAGTCGCATTCCCAGGCCATCAAATACCAATTGTATGGGGTTTGTAAGTTAATTTACTTCCATTGACCCAAAGCATTAACATCTCACAAACTGCTCCATTAAAACTTATACTACTACTAATAATAAAGGTTACTATTAAAAATGAAACAGCAGTAAAAGTAGAATTAGTTTGAAGAGTTAAAGATAGCTTTTCAAAACTAAATTATATACATTACATAATAAATTAGTATGCAAAATTTAGCTGTTCAAATTCTGGAAGTACTTACTGGGGACTCCAGAGACCAGTCGGAGTGGTCGGAGGACTCTGAATGCCCGTAGAGCTTTCATATCAAAACCGCCACCTTTCTCTCCTACTGGAGCCTCCACTCCACTGATGTGGTTAATGGCATCCACAGCCACAGTGAACAGGCTGATTAGGCACAAAAAAATGTGCTCTGTTATGTTTTCTCTAATACACAGATATCAGGTTGTTCAAAAAGTTCAGTTTTCTCTGAGTACATTGTGAGGAGCAGCATCTTTCTTGAGCGCTATTTTTCTGCTTGTGCTTTAGCCAGTCTCACTTCAGAAGTGACAGAAGTTAGCAGAGATGCATCAAGGAAACAGAAAACATGTTTTTCTTTTTTTGTTTTCTCTCAGCTGAGTTCGGATGATGATGGCACAGCTGAATTAGCTTCAGCATTTTTCTAGAATTATAGATACTATGTATTTACACAGAGAATATATACTTTTTTTCAGGTTTTATTTCATGTGTTCTGTCCCACATGCCAAGAAAGAACATGAAATATCTTCAGCATGCTTCCCCTTAAAACAAACTTGTAATGTGCACTGATCAGTTGAACAAGTGTGTAACTTCCTAACTCATGCAAATTACAAATTAATGCTCATAATATTCATTCATTTTCTACCGCTTATCCCGTTAGGGGTCGTTGCATCTTTTTGGAATGTGAGAGGAAGCCGGAGTACCCGGAGAAAACCCACGCAGACACAGGGAGAACATGCAAACTCCACACAGATACACCCTGACCCAGAATCGAACCCAGGACCTTCTTGCTGTGAGGCGACAGTGCTAACCACTGCACCACTGTGCCGCTGTTAGTAAAATAGTAAATTCTTGTTTAAAAAATGACTAGAAATAATTAAACAACATAAATGATTTTCTAACTGTTGAAATAAACTTTCACATGATACACTTGGATTTTTAGGTCAAGTAATAAATCAATTACTGTGTAATCACTGACCCAGCATGTTATTTCTGGTTTTACTGAATATATACCCAGTGTCGTACAGTAATTCCTGGTAATTCTGACGGATCAGATAATTCCCATATAATTATAAACTCAACCTCTTGTTTCAGCTGTAAATTTACTGTAATTAGAATTTTCCAATGAAAAATCGGAAAGAGTTATTATACTCCTATAACTTGTCCCTACATGTATTTTACTTAACTGCAAATTCTCTGTAATTTCTTCACGTTACCACATAATCATGGACGACTTGTAAAATAAATGGTTACAGATTTTCATTTGTTTCCTGTCGTGGCGTGTTTTTTTTAGCTTAACTCATTTTTTGTTAACCAAAAACATGACTCTTCCCCAATCTTGACCAAGACATATTAGTTTAAATTTAACCACAGAACAGAGTTGTTTTACAAACTGTGCTTTCTGAAGTCAGAGTCCTGCGTTTCCATTGTCAAAAGCTGTGAATGGTACCCTTAAAAAACTAACCGCATTGTGCCAGTTATGTTACCCTTTGCTTGGGGTATCAAAGAGAGCTAAATTGTACCATAAATAGGGGGGCTAGTCCCACTGCAGTCTATTGATTGGTCAGCAGACGGCGCAGAATCATCATTCTATGTGAGGCTGTCTTTCTCCTCACAGCATGCAGCCTTTTCTCAAACACAGCCTTTGTGTGTTAAACAGCCATATGCTAACAAGAAACAACAGGAAATGCTTATGCTTGATGTCCTCCACTGGTTGCTTTTTTTTTTGTTACAGTTTTCTCATCTGAATACACCATAACTGTAACGGGTGTGAGAGCGGACCCAAGAACAGCACAAATCTAGACCGGCACAGTTCTAGTACAGTACAATTCTCACGGGTCCAAACAGATGACAATCAGGAAGCCTGGTCGGCGAGCACAGTCTAAGTTCAGAATGGGGCAGGAGTCTCCGGAGAGGGAGTCCAGGCAGACAGCAGGCAGGTAGAGTGGGTTGGTATAGGAGAAAACCAGGAGTGAACTGTAACAGACCCCCCCCTTCAAGGGACGGCTCCTGCAGTCCCAAAAAGGAAGGCCCAAGAAAACCTAGGGTGGGTGGAGGTGGAAACTGACAGGGTGGGCTAGAATTCTTCCGAGGCACAGGAGCCCTCCTCTTCCGAGGCGGACGAGGAGGATGAACTGGACGGGCTGTCCACATCGGAGCCACTCTCCTTCAGGGGAGCAGTAGGCTCATCTGCAGGAGGTCTCCCCCGAACAGAGGATGGAGCAGGCTGGTCGGGATGCATGCGGTGGAAGTCCCTGATTAAATCAGGGCTTACAATGAACCGGGCCGGGACCCAGGAACGTTGTTCCAGGCTGTAACCCTCCCAGTCCACCAAGTACTGAATACCTCGTCCAGGGCGGCGAGAGCGCAGAAGACGTTTAACCGCAAACACTGGGCTTCCATCGATGAGCTGGGGAGGCAGAGGTGTGGGGGGAACCAGAGGACTCTCTTGGACGGCTTGACTCTGGAGACATGAAACGTCGGGTGGATCCTCATAGTGCGGGGAAGCTGGACACGGACCGCGTGTACGTACTCGCGAACATCCTCCTCCATAGATGGCCACCAGAAGAATTGCTGCAAGACCAGGGTGAAAGGAGACCTTAGCAGGGTCCATCTTTAAAGAGTCTTTGGCGATAATGTAGCCCAGGAAGGAAACTGAGGGGACATGGAATTCACATTTCTCCACCTTGACGAAGAGGTTATTATCCAGGAGGCGGCGGAGAACACATCTCATATGGGTGACATGATCTTTGTTATTCCTGGAAAAATGAAAATATCATCCAGGTAGACGAAGACAAACTGATTGAGCATGTCTTGGAGTACGTCGTTAACCAGGGCCTGGAAGACAACAGGGGCGTTGGTCAACCCAAAGGGCATCACTAAGTACTCATAATGCCCAGTAGGTGTGTTAAAAGCAATCTTCCACTCATCCCCCTCCCGGATGCGGACGAGATGGTAAGCATTCCTCAGGTCGAGCTTGGGGAATACAGTTGCCCCCTGGAGCAGTTCAAAAGCAGTGGAAAGAAGCGGGAAGGGGTAGCGATTCTTCATTGTGATATTGTTAAGTCCCCTGTAGTCTATGGAAGGGGTGGGGTCTTGTCTTTCTTTTCCACAAAGAAGGCCCCTGCCTCTGCAGGTGAAGAGGGGGGACGGATGATCCCTGCCGCCAAGGAGTCTTGGATGTATTGGTCTATCGCCTCTCTTTCGGGGACAGAGAGAGAGAGTACAGGTGTCCCTTGGGAGGGGACGTGCCAGGGAGCAAGTCAATAGCACAGTCGTAAGGGTGGTGTGGAGGCAGAGAGGATGCTTTGGTCTTGCTAAAGACTTTGTTCGGGTCGTGATAAACGGCTGGAACCCCAGTGAGGTCTGGAGCAGGAACAGGGGCCGAGGGTGCTGATGAAGACGGTGAGCTGAGGCAGGTCTGTAGGCAGGTTGGGCTCCACTCTCTGATGGAGCAGGTTTTACCGGCACCGGCTGACAAAATGACCGGGCTGACCACAGTACATGCAGAGATTTAACTGCTGTCTCCTCCTCCTCTCCTCCGGTGAGAGGCGGGGACAGCCAAGCTGCATCGGCTCAGGATCCCCCTCACTGGAAGGAGCGGCTGCAGCTGAGGGTTCCGGAACTGACGTCACTGAGAGCCGGGAGCGAGGAGGGCTACGAGGACAAGGGAGGTTGAGTGATTCTTAACGGCGCTCCTGTCGACGTGCCTGGATGCGCAGATCAATGCGTGTGACGAGTGCGAAGAGGCCCTCCATCGAGGACGGCAGGTCATAAGCCACGAGCTCGTCTTTTATGTATCCAGCCAACCCCCGTATGAAGACGTCATGGAGGGCGGTCGTGTTCCAGTCACATAGGGGAACTCTGGTTTGAAAGTCAATGGTATAATCTGTGACTGACCGGCTCCCCTGAACAAAATCCAACAGCTCTCGTCCAGTGTCAGCTCCCAGAGGCCCGGTACCAAACACTTTCCTGAGTTCATCAGAAAACACACAGAAAGAGCAACAGGCAGGTGTCCCTCTCATCCATTCAGCTGTTCACCACAAGTGCGCCCGCCCTGTGAGGTGATTGACAGTTCACGCCACTTTAGCCGCCTCTGAAGAGAAGGTGAGTGGCTGCAGGGAGAAGATGATGGCACAGTTGCAGAGGAAGGCGTTACAGGTTGCAGGGTCGCCATCATAACGCTCTGGTGAGCCCACGTTAAGCTCCAGGACTTGGGATACAAGAGGCGAAGCCGCAGCGCCGACGGAGGAGGACACAGCTGCCCCCGGCGAAGCTCCCGAGCCGGCTGGTGAAGCAGCAGCTTCCGCCGATGAAGCCGCAGAAACCCACACGGGGGCAGCCCCCATCTCCAAGGCTTGGAACTGGGCTTGCATGTTTGCCGTGTCGCGCTGGACCTCCGCCATGACTTGTTGGCTCTCAGCCGTGACCGCGACAGTGTTGGCAACCAGCTGACCGAGCATCTCCTCCATTCTAGAGATCCGGTCGTTGATCTGTGCTGGGTCCATTTCTGGCCAGATTGTACTGTAATGGGTGTGAGAGCGGACCCAAGAACAGCACAAATCTAGACCGGCACAGTTCAGAACTTTATTTACAATGTTCAGGAGTCCAAACAGACGACAATCAGGAAGTCTGGTTGGCGAGCACAGTCCAAGTTCTGAATGGGGCAGGAGTCTCCGGAGAGGGAGTCGAGGCAGACAGCAGGCAGACAGGGAGCGGGCAGATACAAAGTCCAAACACAGAAGGCAAGTCAGGTTACCGGGGCAGAGACAAGGAAACGTGGTAAGGGGCAGAAGGCAGGTCTGGTACCAGGAGATCCGTCCGGAACAGAGTGCTGGAGAGTAGTGTGTGACGCGATGACAATCTGGCAGAGAGTGAGTGTGGAGGAGCTCGTTAAGAGCCGACTGCAGGGAACAGGTGAGTCTAATGATCTTGATTAGGGCAGGCAGGTAGAAGGGAAAACCAGGAGTGGACTGTGACAATATCTCATTTCTGTGATGTCAAATATGTAGCGGGTGTGCTGAGGCTACTCCACACATCAGGTAATGGTAAGTCGCCAGTGAAAACACACACTTGTAATGAGCGTACTGTTCCCAAATGTGCCGTACTGAAGTGAACTGAACCATACTACTTGGTAGAAACATGGCTTTAGCGTCCAAAAGCGTTTTTGACTGTCTCGTTCACAGCTCTTCAGATATTCACATTTTGTTACAGCTAAGGTCTCATCCAGATGCACAAGATGAACTCCATGGTATTAGGCAGAGACGCACAAGGGTTTAATTGGGTAAGGGTTTAATTAATAAGTTCCGGCAATGTAAAGCCATCTGTGTTTCAGGCGACCTGAACATATTTAGTGTGACAAATTCTCAAAAATATATAACGTGCGAGTCTTTGCCCATAGTAAAGGGAAGGCTTAGTCAAAGGACGGTTGTACATCAGGGAAGACTTAAAACTTTGCAGTTGGCCAATACATAAAGGTCTGGACAAGACACAAGAGACACATGACAAAACGTTTGTATGTGATGAGGTGGGAAAACTATAGAAGGGTGGAGAGAAAATGAAACATGAAAATAAATAAACCACTGAACCTTCATATTCCTCTTAAACACTGTTTTGCAAAGAACTTAAATTTAAGAAAGTACATTGTTATGACCTTTTAAAACCTTAAATCAAACAAAACTTATCAACTTACCCAACAGATACACAGACAAAGTCCAAAATGTTCCAGCAGTTTCTTAAGTAAGCATCTGCATGAAAGAGAAATCCATAGGCAACAATCTTCAGGAAACACTCTATAGAGAAGATGATGAGGAAGATGTACTCCAAGTTTTCCTGCAAAATAGCA
Source organism: Mola mola (assembly GCA_001698575.1). Taxonomy (NCBI): domain Eukaryota; kingdom Metazoa; phylum Chordata; class Actinopteri; order Tetraodontiformes; family Molidae; genus Mola; species Mola mola. The sequence goes on along the minus strand of KV751324.1, from coordinate 5,039,641 downwards.
ACAAATTTGATTTGTAACTAAATTAAGTTAAAATAACTCGTAACTACATCATGTATAGTTGCTGGTTTTAATTTATCATTATGACTGAGAGGCTGTTGGTTCAATCAAAGTGAGAGTCTCATAATAGTATGTTTTCAAATCATGCTTCTTGCGTATAATTTTATTATCGCCCATCACACTAAACTTGTGTCTATTCATGTTACTTACAGACTCATACGCCACATTGTTTTATGGCCTCTTCTATTTCAGCAGAAGCATGCAGTGAATGTCTATTTTAAATACATGTCATGAGGATATTGCCCTTCAGTGCTGCTAAACTGATATGTGAGCCTAATATTGTCCTTGGGACCTTGTCCTTGAATATAAATTAAATTATGATTCTTCACATAACTTAAATAAGTCAATTTAAATAATCATTACAGACGTTTTCCTTCAAACACTGCAAAAATACTGAAACCCCATATCTTATTGAAAATACCACAAGGACAACATATCGAATGCTGTAATTGAGAAATTAAATTTTTTTCTAAAAAATGATATGCCCAATTTGAACGTGATGCATATTCAAAATTGGCATATAATATTTCAACGTTTCAAAAGTCGGGACAGAAGTAAGAAAAGACTGGAGAAGTAGTGAAATGCTAAAAGAAAAAACATGATGGAACATCTCCTATTAATGAAGCTTATAGTGTAACACTTTAAGGATAGTGTTTCTCAATGTACAATTTGCAAAGAATTTGTGTATTACATTATCATATAATTATATGATATGTATCATATATTTAAGTATATAATAATCATTAAAAGAGTCAGAGTATTTCAAGAAATGCTACCGCCCTCCCTGGGCCTGAGTTCATTTAAGATGGACTGAGGTGAGGTGGAAAACTGTCTTGTGGAGGAAGAGGAAGCTCAAGAGGACATCCAGTTTGTTTTAAGCACATAGTTCAAAAGCTGGCATCCATGAACGTATGGGGGTGCATTAATGCACATGATGTGGGCATCCTGCATATTTGTGAAGTCACCATTAATACTTAACAATACATAAACGTTTTGGAGCATGGAACATATGTTGCGAAGTAGAAAACGTATTTTTCAGGGAAGGCCTTATTTCCTTCCACAAGACATTCTGCATGTATTACAACAGCCTGCAGTCCTGACTTGCCACCTACTGATAAAGTTTGGTGTTTTATGAAACATAAAGTGTGACGAAGGAAATACTGGACTGCTGAGCACTTGAAATGTTACATCAAGTAAGGATGAGAAAAAAATCCACTTTCAGATTACAGTATTTTGTGGCAGCAGAGTGGCAAACATGACCCTGTTCCAACTTTTTAAAATTGTGTTGCTGCATAAAATTCTAAATGAGCATGTAAGTTTTAAACTCAATGAAATTTCTCGGTACTAACACTGATGATGATGTTGTCTTTTTCTTTTGCTTTAACAGTGTGGACCCCCACTTTGAGAACTATTGTTCTATAAATAGTGTTCAATTACAGTAATAAAAATGATTTACTATAGAAAATATCTAAATACATAACATTCTCAAACACAGTATACAATTTTATTAATAATATTTCCCTATTTGTTGGTGCAAAGTGATGTTGTTGAAACAAGAAAAGATTGCATATTGAAACTGTAAACTGATTAACTAAAGGAGGACCCTGAAAACCTTTAAGGAAGAACATCATTTAAAAGCTGTTTGTTTCTAGAGAGACTGCTGTTTATCATTTTGAAGACATTTGACGTGAGACAGACATAACTTAATTACCAGGAATTTTTTAAAGAAATAAATGCCTAATGAATTATGATTAAAAGAATCATTGGGATTCATTCAAAATGGATATTTGTGAGTGAGGGCAAACATGTGTCTTTCTGAATGATATAATATACAAGCTTTTGTATAAATTCTTCATTAAATGTGTCATTATAATTATATATAACACATGCAAGTGTAAATGTGACAGCCTCAGAGTGGGCAAAGCCTAGCAAATCTTTGGGGCCCGCATAAGGAGGGCCTGGACAGATTGGGGATCAATGGAATAGATTATCATTTCAATTTAAAGTGCATGTGAACACACACACTCCTGTCCGTATTGTGATGCTTCCAGGTTTGCACACAAAAAATTTTGAAAGCCTGATTAGACACAGCCATGCCATCTTCAGCATGCAGAGACAGCCATACCTTCATAGTGACTGTTTTCATTAACATTTTTAACAACAATTTTGTGAACTGTTTGTTACAATTAAACATTAAACATTAGTGGCCTCGTCTCCTCTCAGCAAACCTGAGAGTTAAGTATTTTAGCTAGCCTGACATCCATGATGCATGCTTCCTTCTGCCCAGTGATACAGAAAATAGTTTCTTCATGACACTGCTCACAGTACGGTCTGGGGTTTATCTTAATAGTGTCTGAGAAGAAACATTGCTGTTGGGTATAAAATTCAATTTTTTTTGCACTTTAGCAAGTACAAACAAGTGCCATCTGATTATTGTATAGGCAGACATCTTCAGTACTCAGCAACAGGTGGGAGAAAAAAACAAATGAATGTAAGATGACAACTTGAGAGCTCTCCAAATGTATAGCCAAAACATTTCAATCTTCCCTGCTGACTGTTCTGCAATGTAGGTCATAAACTCCTCGCTGTCAGTGATATCAGATGGGACATGGGCCAAACTATATTAGTGGCATAAAGTAGGTGCATCAAATACATTTTTCCTAAAGATTTCTTGGTTTCTGTCATTTTAGGCAGTTCATATCACACTGATGTATGTGCAAGTGCTTATCATTTCTAATGTGTTTAGTTTGATCTGTTATTTGATGCTATTAAGGGGGTGAAATCATGATTGTCAGCTGAACCCTGCTTGTATATCGTCTCCAAATTATGTCAACTGTGCAAGATGGCAGTTCTCATATCTGGAATATCCGGTGATGTAATGTCCATCACAGTAGCGCCATGTTTAATTTAAATTTTTCTGGTGGTCTCATAGTTGACACTTGAGCTTTCTCACCATTTCATTGAGCTTTTCAACTGTTTTAGTGCATTAAAAAAAAATAAAAAGTAATATTAACTTTATGGCTTGTCATCAAAACATTCACTTTGGGAGTGACTGGCCCAAACCATAAGGTCTATTAATATCTGCAGTATATTGTCATCTCTTTTAAATCACAGTCAAAAGCATGCTGACGCACCAAGTTGCTGTTTGTGTTGTTGCTGTCTTCCTCGGGCATGGGCAAGTACACAGCCAGGGCCACACAGTTGGCAAATATGGCCAGTAGGATTATGATCTCAAAAGGTCTGAGAGTGATACATAGGAAGCTCACATGCCATAGTATATACACAATCCCATTTCACACAAATGAAAAAGCTTGAGACACACACTCACATTAACGGTCTACAGCTGTGCTACAAACAGGACATGAAACACAGGACATCTAGTGATAAATGTGAGTAAATAGGGTCTGTGGTAGAAACAATCAATAAGTATTTCACTCATGACCCTTTACTCAGTAGGATACTTCCACTCGACGATACTGATGCATGCCTTGCGGAAGGGATTCATCAGTGTCAAGAAAAGGAGAGAGCGTGCAGGCCTTGGGTTGCCTCCTGTGGCCATCAGCTTCTTCAGCTTCTCCTTCTGTTTTCTCTTCAGGGTTTCCTCATCCATGATGTAGGACGACAAAGGTGGGCTGTTGCTGTCTGCCATTGTGGATTCACCAAGTGTTTGTACCAAGTTTGTTTTGAATTAGATGAGGTATTCCAAAAGATCTGTAAGAGTTTGGTGACTTCTGCCAGTATTGCCAGCCAGACCTGTCCAATTGTTTGCAACCCTTCTCAGTTATCTTTTACACTGTCGCTGATGGTTTGATTGAGCTCACTCTCATCTCTGCAATGGCAGCTGTCCTGTCTTGCTTGTAAGGGATTGGTTTACTGAGCAGCTGTTTGGTCAAGAGAATAAATATAGACAATGAGCATGGCTGTCAAGGCTGACAGAAGTCACCCTGCGAAGAGAGTGTCCCGGAGTGAAGTCATACTTTGTATTCATGAAAAAAAATTAGGCACAAAAGTAAAGAATGTTGACCAATCGATTCTTCTTTCAGCTCAAAACAATTTTGTAAAACCAGATCTCCTATTATCTCTGTCCGAGCTACACAAGGTTACACATGCTTTTATACTTTTCTGCCTCAACTATTGTAAATGCACTCTATGCTGGTATCAGATCTCCCTTCAAAGGGCTCCAAATGGTGTTTAATTTTCACAGACACAAAAAAGAACTGACATTTATTCTGTGTTAGCTGATTTACACTGACACTGACAGCTTTGTTCCATATTGAGTCATCAAAATTTGTTGAAGTCCTGCTCCAGATATTTGATTTTTTTTTTCAAAAAAACTTGAAAACAACTAATTTCTGTTTTATATTATTCTTTTTTATCATGAAAAAATATCTATCTATCTATGTCAATTTAGATCTATGTAATCGCTAGGGTTTTAATTCCAAACTAGAGATTAAAGATGAAATCTTCAGACATGACACTGACTAATCATTTTCACATGAAGTGTTGTAGTACATAAAATCACCATATGGATACACTAATAAAATCAAAACCATGATTTTCATCAGATTTTCATGAGTGGTTGGGAGTAAATCTCGACAGACGTTTCACAATGATATATAAACTTTGATCAGGAAATGTATTGTTAATCTACTGTTATGTGGTTTATCAGTATGAATATACTGCAGACTGTCAACTGTGACAAATTGGCTAATGGATCCTTGCCATATATGCTACCAAACACCTTCATTCTACTACGCTGCAATAGGCTGTTAGAAACTATACTAAAAATGTTGTCTTTGTGTAAGAGTATTATAAAATATGGTAACGTGTCATGAGTCCCACCTCTTGCATTTTTCATGCATTATTTTTGTGTTGACTGAGTTGTTGCTGTGGCAGTTTCGCTTTCTGTCTTTTTACGTTAGGTCAGAGCAACGGAATATTAAATAATCTATCTGTTCTCGCTACATCTTAGCCTTTTTTAACTCAAGATGTACATAATAAACTACAGGTTTTTTATTTCTTCTTGAAACACAAAAATGTAATTATTGATTATCTGTTATGGGCCAATAGAAGCAGCTATTTATCAGTTATCAGTGTTTGTTTGACTTAATCCTTATTGTGCGCCCCTACACATTACATATCCTTACTGCCTTTTAGCATTAACACAAAGCCAAACAACAGTGGTGTTGCCAAACCATGAATACTAGTTTGCGTGAGCCTGTTATCTTCCGTCTTGCGGCCCAAGTAAAACCAGCGTCACATCTGAGCCAGAAATACCGCAATTATTTGTAGCAGAACTTATTTGCACCAATCCATAATATTGTAAGTGAATCACTTGAGAATTCAGGTCACAATGTATTTAATGTCCATCCATCCATTTTCTACTGCTTATCCTGTTAGGGGTCACACAATGTACAATGACTACATGAAATGGATGTTTTCTAAGTTTTTAAATGTCCGTTTTAAGTGTCCTTTTTGAAGTATGAAACAGTGTAACGATGTCTGTCTCCATAAGCCTCCTCGAGCAGAAGGAGGAAGTTACATCAGTCATTCACAAATAAAGTCCACAAGAAAGATTTCGATCGCTACACTGCCTCCTAGTGGCATTAGGGAAATCCCACTGAGTGCTGTGATATTAGGGAGAGATCTTGTATCCAACCAAGAGAATAAATGTACATTGTCCATTTTTGTGCAAATAGAATGTTTCTCTTACACACAAAGAATTATACCCCCAGAAATAAAAATAAAAAATACACAACATAAATGTTACCATACATTTTTGTGTGCGTCAAAGATGTCATGCCAACAAAATCCATACTAACCAAAATCACTCTTTCAAGTTGTAATCAATGAACTAATGATTTGATGGATATCATTTTTTGATGTCCAACATTCAACATCCACCCACAACTGCTTAGGAACTAACAAAGGAACGTGTCAAAGCGCTTAAAGTGTAAATGTGGCCTCACATTTCCCCGGATCGAAATATGATTGAGAATCTATGGGACATGTCTGGAAAAGTATTATCCATGGAGGTCGCATTGTGTAAGACTTACATGTACCTGTCAAGACAGTCACATGACCTTTGGGGTGTGTACCGGGTGTTAGTGGCGGATCCTTTAAATACTGTGCGTGTCAAACAGAAACAGATAGTGGAACTTAAAAGTGTTGCTTTGACTTATATTTTTTAAATTTAGCTGAAAGTACAAACTTAAAAAGTGTAAAACATATAAGAGTACATTTAAGAACTAATTCATTTACAATAAGCTTCAATAATCAAATTTTAAAAACGCATATATTAATGTGTGCACTAATGATCTCATAAACTTAAAAATCTACACATTTACAAAGTCAATGAGTCTTTTTTCCACCAGCTGTGCTTCTTGTATTTGTCAGCTGCAACTGTGTTACTTTCAGCTTGAATTATGTAATAGACTTATCCATATTTGTCTAAAATTGTGTTTTGTTCTGTTGAGCTGCTTCCAGCATACTTTGGGAAATCCTGGGTTGACTTATTTGATTTGTTATGTTGATTTGCCAGCATAGTTAGTGAAAACAGATAACAGAAACACATGCTTGGTTGGTATGGTAAACCCCAGCTGTTTTTCAAGGGAATACATTTTTTATAAAGTAACATTGAGCATTGCCATACTTGTCTTATATTTGTTAATTGAGGACTGTGTGTGACTTCCAGATATGCTAATGACATCCACACATGACAGGTACAGATTAAACAACATCATAATAGCTTCTTAAATGTTTGATTGTCAAAATTAATAAATCCATGGACACACTTTAATTATAATTCAACAAAGGAAAACACTTTTAAGTTTTGCACTTAAGGCGCCTTACCCAAATACAGACTCTGAGACAAAGCCAGGTTTTAAATAAAAGGTTTTTTTGGGGGGGGGTTATTAACTAATCTGTTGGCAGACAACTGGCTTCAGAGATTGATATAGACATGAATGAGTTGTACTTGGCTTGTTTTTTGACACATGTAGCTTTTAACATTAGGGATTTCAGGAATAGGTGTCATGGGCAGATAACAGGAGGACTGCACACAAATAAAAAATTGCTGGCAACACTAAAGTCTAGAGTAGCCTATTACTGATACTACCATATTGGCAGAGGAAACAATCTGGTACTGACAGCAGGAAACGCAGGAGCTCTTGTACAGCCATGAATAAGCTAATTGGACACAGGTGAGAAAGAAAAAAAAATGAAAAGTAGGTCACTGCTGTTGCATTTACAAAGGCCTGTCTCCCATTATTACTATGCACACACAGCGCAGTGTAATAATGGAAGAGAGAGAGAAGACCTGTGGCTACAATTTAGATAGAAATAGTATGAATAACCTGAAGGAAATACTTTATGAGTCTAAGCCAGGGATTTATGGATATTAAACAAGCGTTGAGATGATACAACTGTTCACCTTGATTTACATTTTTAAATACCAGTAATTCATTTTTTTAAAGAAAAAACATTTTGAGTTGCAGCTGACAAGAACTAGACTAAAGCTTAAAAGAATAACTAACTAAAATGTGAATGAAATTACTAAGGACTAACTCTAAAATAGCTGCCAAAACTAACACTGGCTCACACAGACACCATTATTCAACCCATCTGTGCTCTGTTACTCAACACTGCCACACCAAGGACATATACTGGCTGAATGGCATATGGAGATAAGCTGAGGCCCTGACTCACCCTTCCTCATGGTCTTTAAATAGACCTTCTAGGTCTGTGAGCTGCAGCTGCCTGTGTGTGTCTACCATGACTGGTCACAATAGCAAGGAATTATATAGGACTTTTTGTAAAATAGTCTGTTTGCTTCAGCAGCTTTAACGTCTTCCTGGGAGCAGTTTTATGAGCACATGCATCAGTGGACAGCTGATATATCTGCGGTCAAAATATTTTAAATGTGGAAAAACGCATGAATATTTGAAAGTAAGAGCCCATCCATCCATCCATCTTGTACCGCTTATCCCGTTAAGGGTTGCGGGGGGGGGGGGGCACTGTGGGAGGAAGCCAGAATACCCGGAGAGAACCCACGCAGACACAGGGAGAACATGCAAACTCCACACAGAAACATCCTGACCCGGAATTGAACCCAGGACCTTCTTGCTGTGAGGCGACAGTGCTAACCACTGCACCACTAGTAAGAGCCCATATTTTCTACAATCTTTTAACAACTCTTTCTTCCAGAAAGGGTTCATCGGCTCAAAAATGTTTTCAGCAAGAACCCCTATGATTGAAAGCATCCCTGACAACCCCTTTTTTCAACATTTTTTTCAGAAGCAAATGGTTCTGGGAGGAACCTCAGCTCTTCCAGAAGAACCCACTTGTAATTTTATTTCTATGAGGTTAGTACTCTATAAGGGTGTACATTAAATTTAGATGATAAGAATTTCTATACTGTTATATTTAATGCTTGACAGTTTTTACATTCCAAGCACCTGTCACTAAATTATGTAAACTACACTAAAAACAAACCTATACATAAACATAATAGTTAAGATGAACATGTCTCTCGTGAATGATTTGTTCGTAGACACAGACACATCATTAGCCACTTTTCCTCACCCATCCGATTAGTTAAAACATGTTCATGATAAAGTTTGTCACTTGGAATTTGTAACCATCTGAGTGATTTAGTGGCAGACATTGTCCTACCACAAGAAAGACATTTATCTAAGACAGCGTATCACAAAATTTTGCCACAATTCCCTCATATATATATTTAGCCTGTTATAACTCCAAACCAAGAGGTAACACTATTATAATTAGAATAGTACATTTCTCCCACAATGATAGTATAATGGATCCAGAAGGGAGATTTATAGTAATTTTTCCTGTCCTTTTTCACCTCACTCTCGGCACACTCAGACACTGCGCTTCGGAGAGGACTTTAACCTGGTATATAATCCAGAACAGAGTCAGTATGACAGAGAGCCGTCCCAGTTGGAACTCTACAGATATTCTAAAACAATACATAAGTCATTTTGGCCATTGCTATGCATGGAAATCTCAGCATCCTATACTCAGGAAATACACCTTTTTCTCACCAGTCCACCACTCATACTCCCGCCTAGACTATGTTTTAGTTAGAGGCTCTACTATGATGGACATCTCGAGCACAAAGATCCACCCTATGGCTATCAGTGATTGTGCACCGGTGTCTGTCTCTCCAACTATAAAAAAAAAAAAAAGAGACCACCATCAACTAAATATTTGAGATTTAATACATCAAGACCAAGATTTTATTAATTTCAAAAGTGATTGGACACTATTTTTGGAAACCAATGAACTGCCAGGAATCCCACCGTGTGTTCTTTGGGAGACAGCAAAAGCAGTCATGCAAGTTAGGATAATTTCCTTTTCACCTCATCAGAAAAAAAAAGAGATCACTTGAATTAGAAGATGCTACCCACGCTGCTTCCCCACGGGAACACATATTGAGCAATCTGGGAAAATTAAAACTTGAAATAATTAATAAAAAAGACTCAGTTCCAGATACAAAGACTGCGCTTGGAGAACTTTGTAAACGGCAATAAACCCGGCAACTTCCTAGCTAACCTAATTGAAACTAAATAAGGAAAAAATAATAATAATCTCTTCCATCAAGAACCCAGCTGGGAATATCAGTAATGACCCTGAAGAAATAAACAACATTTTTGTAGATTTTTATACAAACTTGTATTCCTCACAGATTAATCCTCCTTACAATAACACTGATGACTTTCTGAACAACATAGACATGCCAAGAGTAAATGAACAGATGGTTCACCATGGCTGAACCAGATAGCTTTCTTACCGAGTTCTACAAAGAGTTTTGGACAACGCTGGCGTCCACATTTTACACAATGGTAACTCAGATTAGGGAAGGTCAAACATTATTGCCAAATATGAACTCCTCCAATATCAACTTACTCCTCAAACCAGGCAAGGACTCCATACTACCATTCACTTACTGTCCAATATCAGGTATAAACACAAATCTTAAAATCATCTGCAAGGCTCTTGCAAAAAGACTGGAAAAAATTGCTCTCTGTATAATATATCCTGATCAAACAGGATTTATGAAGGGAAGATACTCAATAGCAACAACACATGCAGGCTGCTTAACTTAATAGACTATTTTTCCACAAATAACCTAGAAATCACAATTGTCTCTTTGGATGCAGAAGAGCATTTGATTGATTAAACTGGAAATTTCTCTTTGCGATACTATTGAATTTTGATTCGGGAATTCCTTCATAACTTGGATCAATACATTATAGTTCGCCTCGTGCTTCCGTTAAAACAAATGATCAAACTTACCTAAGCTTCAGTCTTCAGAGGGGCACCAGGCAGGGTTGTCCACTCTCCCCTTTACTTTTTGCCATTTTCATTGAGCCATCATCCAACAAAACGGAAATTTTGCAGGAATCAGGACAGAACATGTACAGCATAAGATAAGTCTCCTTTCTGAGGCAGTCACACTCATAGACAAATTCTCATCTATCTCCAACTAGTCCATCAATTGGGAAAAATCAATGGTACTACTTATAAGTTATAACTTCCAGAATACATTCAGTACTCCACTACAATCACGGAACACTAGATACTTAGGTATAAATATTTCCTCCAGGCTTTCAGACGCGACACAGCTGAATTACACCCCTCTACTCAAATCAATAGAGGACGACCACATAAGATAGAGGACCCTACCCATATGACTCATGGGTAGAATCAACACCATAAAAATGATGGTACTGCCCAAAATCAATTATCTTTTCTCAATGATCCCTAATCAATCCCCTTGGGTTTGGTTTAAGTCACTAGACTCAAACATCTCTAATTTTATATGGAAAAATAAACCACTAAGAATCAATCTGTAACGGGTGTGAGAGTGGACCCAAGAATAGTACAGACCTAGACCGGCACAGTTCAGGACTTTATTAGCAAAGTTCATGAGTCCAAATGGACGGCAATCAGGAAGCCTGGTCGGTGAGCACAGCCCACGTTCAGAATGGGAACGGAATCTCCGAATAGGAAGTCCGGGCAGACTGCAGGCAGACAGAGAACGGGCAGACGCAGAGTTCAGAGACAGGTCAGGTTACCGGGGCAGAGATGAGGAGACGTGGTCAGGGGCAGAAGCAGGTCAGGTAACAGGAGATTCGGCCGGGAAAAAGTGCTGGAAGGTATGACGCGACGCCGATCTGGCAGAGAGAGAGAGTGTGTGTGTGTGTGTGTGTGTGTGTGTGGAACAGCTGGTTAAGAGGAGGCTGGGTGATTGGTTGCAGTTGGGAGGAACAGGTGAGTCTGATGATGTCGATTAGGGCAGGCAGGTAGAGTGGGTTGGTAGAGGGGAAAACCAGGAGTGGATTGTGACACAATCTAAAAATTCTGAGAAAGTCAAACGATTGTGATGGTTTAGAATTAACAACTTTTTACTATTTTTTGGCAAGTAGACTGCTATATGACTCAAAATGGATAAAACCTGGCCCACAAACTCTTTGTAGGAAAATTAAAAGTCGGGCAGCTGTGGCTCAGATGGTAGAGTGGTTGTCCAATGATTCAATCCCAGACCCTGAACTTAACATGTCCAAGTGTGCTTGAGCTGAACCCAAAATTGCTGCGCTATCAGTGTATGAATGTGTGTGAATGGTTAATGCTCCTGATGAGCAGGTGGCACCCTGCAAGTTAGTCCCTGCCACCTGTGCATGAAAGTGCAGGTGAATGCAAAAAAGTGTAAAAGCGCTTTGATTGGTCAACAGTGACTGGAAAAGCGCTATATACATACAGGACATTTGCCATTAGTTCCAACATCAAACATTAATGTCTGATTTACGTTTCTCAAAATAACTAGGTCCAATGCAGACTCAAACCAATCCTGACATCCTTCAAAACAAATGTGGAATGATAAGGGAATAAGACATCTAGAACATATTATCTGAGACAGAAACCTGATCCCATTCAAGGAATTGATAGCACAACACTTAACGCAACAACTTAAATCCATAATCCAAGATTCAACTCTAATCAACTGGATTTACAGCATCCCTCTGACTTTGTAAACCTCTCAACCCCAAAAATGTTATATAAAATATGCTGGTTACTATCTACAACAGAAAGATTAATCTGTCTCCCAAACTCCAAATGAGAGACAGACTTATCCCTCATGAGTGCAGAGCCCAGACCTGCATTCATGTGTATGTGTGGCTCCAGAGATTACAGCTGCTTAGACCTTAGACCTCGGAGCATGTCTATCTGAGTTGCTGTTGGCAGTGCCCTGGGGCTAAGTAGGCCTGGGGGTGGTGCATGGAGACTGGTGTGACTAATGGCGCCAGACAGGAAGCTGGGTCTAGGCGGGAAACTGTTTCTGCCCCCTAGGATCCCCACACCCCCCATGGCTCACTACAGACATCTCTAGGGCCCTGGGGGATACTCATACCACTGGGCATTTGGTGGGTGGGGCTGCCCAGGTAGCCTCACACTTCATCCCTCCTGCTCGGTGGACTGTCCCTCGATTTTAACCACACATTAGACTTTGTGGACTTTGGGGGGGAACATGGAAGAATCCCACTTTCTACCAGCAGTGGGGTGTTAACATCCTTAATTTTAATTGCACCTGAGTTGACCACACACAACAACTTCATATACACGGGTGGACAAAAGGGGGGATGAGGGGCAGATCCATGCACCCTTGTCTCCTGGCCCCCGCCAGGCAGAGTGTTTATATCCGGTAGCAGCTCAGGGAGGGATGCTAATTTCACCCCTGGATTGCTGCTGCCCTTGGTTGGCGACCAGTCTTCTTAAGACTCGGTGGGGATCCCTGGGGGTTGCACATTTGGCTTGGCGGGGCACGGCCTTAATGGCAGGGCTGTGTTGTGTTTCTGCACAATCCTTAGGGATCAGTGTGTGTGTCAATATGTGTATGCTTGTGTGTAAGGGTGGATCTGTGGGCTATGTCTGGCACTGGGATAGGATGCCTGGGGAGGTACTCTGCTCACCCCCCCCACTGCCCAACTCTGCCCAGTTATAGGGCGGTTCAGATCTGCCTGGGCCTTGGGTGAGGGGCGCAGGGTCAGTGCCATCGGGGTGGTGACTTGTCCCATTGGGGGATGGTGTCCGGGGGCAGGGTTGTTCGGGCCTCTTTTTCATGAGGCAGGCCCACCACCAGGGGTTTGGGCAGGTTTCGAGCTCGTGGGTTTCGTGCCTTGGGGTCTGGGCTTTGTCCTCGCTTGGGGGGCTTGCCTCTGTTTGGGTGGGGCGGCAGGTGTCTCCGGAGCTCAGAGTCTTTGCCCCTCTTGTGTAGGGGCTCGCTCTGGGGCTCCCCTGTCGTCCTCCCTTGGGCGGGAACATGATCGCTCCAGGGGAATGTGTCCCAGAGTCTTCCTTGTTCTGAATGTGCTGCGGTTGGCTCTGGTGGCTTAATTCCTTCCTGGCTCTTGTTGGGGTCGGTGTGGCGCTGTCCCTGCGTTCCACTTTTGCTTTCAACTACATTCCTTGACAGGTTTACATATGCACATACACACATGCACACAAACATGTACACATACGAATACGAACACACTTAAATGCTTATTGTCATTTTGTACAGTGGCTGCAATTTTTGTTGTTGTTTTTTCTTTGTTTGTCTTTTTGTTGTTGTTTTTTTACGATATTTGTTTGCACCTTTCACTCCCTGCCTTGTGCTCTCTTTCCTAACTCTCCCTCCCTCCTACCCCAACCCCCATGGGTGGTCCAATTACCCTATGTAACAATAAATACATTCAAATTACAGTATACAATAAGAGAAGTTTCTGAACTCTTCTTGTCAAAGCAAAAACAGTTTGACACATATTTGTCCATATTCTAACATGCCCAGAAACTGGGCAGAACAGGTTTTAAAAAAATTTGAATGGGGACATGAGTATTTTATGACTGTGGGCCTCTCAGAGACCCTTTCTGTAGTGGAATACAATGTGCCTACATCAGGATCCTGTGACAGTGAGCAAGATCTTCTAGTATACTTCAAATTAATATTTGAAATACTTTCTGGAATATTAAGTAGCATACTTACAGATTAAGGGACATCCATGATTCTCTGAGGACCTACCAGACAGATCACACCATCGTCATCTGATGCGA
>KV751324.1:5006038-5025344 GCA_001698575.1 Mola mola | reverse complement strand
TATATGGGCCCTACATATTTTGAAGGCACTTGTGTCTTTGGGTGTTGCTGGCTCTGAAGTGCTCTCCCCAGGAATTCCTTCAGCAACTAGCCTTCCTCTATTCCTCTCTCAGGGGTGGTTGTGCCCTCCATCCGTTTTGCAGGCTTCTTCTTCTTTCCTGTTGGCTAAGTCGGACCCACGTTTTAATATAATTGGGCCTAAATAATTAACAATGCAGGATAGGTGAGAGGACATTTGTGTGACAAAACAGCTTTATGCAGGACATAAAACTGTTTACGTTATTTAACATATTCAAAATGATTGACACCACTATAAGCCTATTAGGCTGAAGTTTTGAACGTTTTTGTATTTTATTTTTAACTGCTTTAAAGTCCATTTTTGGGCTACAGGATTGCACCTAAATGTAAATAAATTGTATATTAGATGAGTGATTTTTTCAACTATGCCAAGTCTCTGTCCATTGCTGCTGTTACTGATTTTACTTTCTTTCTGGAAAATATGTTCATACTTGCTACATGTCCGTACAAGGATTTTCAGTTCTAGTGATGTCAAGTATGAAGACCTCATTTTTTCAGCTGTTGCCATGGTGAATTGTTTTATCAGGGGTCAATTCTGTAATGATTAGGTCTTGTTGCACGTTGTATCCACAAGGTGGCCTGTTTTGTAAATAAAAAGGAATAAAAAGAAATAAAAGAAGGTTTCTGATTATCTATAAAAGATAATAAACAAAACATGGGTAGAAAATTAATGGATGGATGGATGGATGGTACCAGGAGTAAAATAAAAAACATACGTTAGACACACAGCAGTGAAACTGAGGCAAAAATAAGGAGATACAGTGAGTTTCAACAAGAGAAACTCAAGTGCAACTGTCGTAAAGACGGTGGACGACATGCTGAGTTGTGACAAGCGACATGGATTCTCTAAAGCTACCAGAGAGTTTAAATCTAACAGGGAATATCTAGAGCAACTGACGCACCTTCAAACAGCAGTTCCAACTGTACATTGCGGCAATGGGGCTGGAAACAAGCCAGATGCAAGGAAGGTAGCTTTGTTGCTAGAGATAGTGGGCCCATAAGCTATAGAAGTGTACAACACGTTTGTGTATGATGACGATGATGATAAAGACAACCTGGACACTGTACTAAGACATTTTGATGCTCATTGCTCTCATAATGTAATTTTGCTACATTAACAGACTCCTTGATCTGGGACCAGATTGTGTTTGGTGTGGAGGACAAAATGGTCAGAGAGTGGCTTCTGAGGGAAACAAAGCTGATCCTGGAAGGGGCGATCAAGATTCTCCATGCAATTGAACTCTCCTAGCTGCATGTGAGGGGAGCACAGGAACCACAGAAACCACATAAATAAATGGAACGCTAATCACAGTAAAACTGGACACTGGTGCAAAAGCAAACTTGATTAGCCTGTCCTGCATTAAAGTAATGAAAGTTAGACCAAAAATACAGAGAAAACAGCCTGCACTAAAGGACAATGATGGATAGAGTATCAGGTGTTTAGGTACATGCAGGCTGAAGGTAAAAGTGAAAGGAAAAGTGCACCGCTTACTCTTTTCTGTTGTGGCTGGAGGGCTGCTGCTACTGCTTGCTACTGACAAAGCCTGTGAAGATCTGGGTCTGGTAAAAAGATTGTATCATATCAACACAGTAGTGGGTGTACCAATGATTTTGTTGACCATATAGTGCAGAACTTTGCAGATGTTTTCAAGGGGTTTCATGTACTGCCATTCACGTACAAAATCTAACTCAAAGAAAACGCACAACCTGTGGTGCATGCTCTACGATGAACTCCAACACAGTTGTGAGAACATCTCAAGAAGGAACTGGACAGGATGACAATGCTGGTTGTAATAAGGAAGGTTGAGGAGCCAACAGACTGGGTCAACTCCAGGGTGTGCACAATGAAAAAGAATAGTGACCGGAGAGTATGTATGGACTCAGAAGATTCGAGAACATCAAGCGTGAGCATTATCAAATACCTAAACATGAGGGGATCACCAGTGGGATCGCAGGTGCCAAGTACTTCACAAAGCTCAACACATCACAAGGCTTCTGGCAGTTAAAACTGGACAAAAGCAGCACCAAGTATTGCACCTTTGATACACCCTTTGGCAGATATTGTTTCCTGAGTTCATATGTATCACAATTTACATATTATCTCACTGGGCTTTGACAAGTTGTACAGATGAGACACCCTCTGCCTGTAGACCCTTGAACCAGGTAAGGAAAAACTTAAAAAACCCTACACAGGGAAAATAAGAAATCTAAGGAAGAACCACAGAGGAGGGATCCCTCTTCCTAGGATGGACGTGCAATAGATGTCACTCTTACAGAACACAACAACATGACAATTACAGTTTACTAAGAATGTCTAAGTTCATATGAATCTATAAAACCAGATATAGTATGGTTATAGTATGATGGTCCAGAAATCATTGTAATCCATGGGCTAGGCTGGGCAATCCAGCCTAGGATCCAAGTCACAGGTTCTCCTGTCCTAATGTGGGCAGTAGGTATCGTGCAGGACCACAGCAACAGCTCCCGCCGCAATCTAGAAAATCTGCAGGATGATAAAGCACAAAACTCCAGGGAACAAGTAAAGTTAGTATAATGTTTTGTTAAGATGGAAATTTAGAGGAGCAGAGATGGAGTCAGAGCCAGAGGGGGCAGAGAAGAGAGCTCAGTGCATCATGGAGTGTTCTCCCAGCAACCTAAGCCTATAGCAGAATAACTAAGGGCTAGATAGGCCAGCCTTAAATGATTGTGGTTATGGTAGTGACCTAGTAGTCAAGGTATAAGAAGCCTATTTGAACACGACTTTTGTCATTGTTGGAGTTGTCCTGGCCTGGATTAATTATTGTTGTAGTTCCCCTGGGTGACCACTTATAGCAGAACTAATGATATATTTTGGGTAATTTAAGTGTTAAGTGGCTCTATATTCTTAGTGTTTAGTCTTAAAAATCAGGTCTCTAAGTTACTCTGCTCTTCCCTAAGCAGAGGAGACATTTTTCAGGTATCCCACAACTCAATATCTAATCATGAGAGAGAACTCTAGAAATAGGTGGTCCTTTCTGCCGTGAACAGGCAGAGCTTGATGTTTATACAACGTTGGAATAGGTAAACCTAACGATTCCAGCACCTCCAGAGATGGCTTAGTCAATCAAAAGGGCCAAGCGCAAAAAAGAAAAAGAAAAGAAAAAGAAAAACAGTCGATGAAAAGAAAGAGGCAGTCTACCAGTCAATCTATGTTCCAATCCTTACCTATGGTCATGAGCTTTGGGTAGGGACCGAAAGAAGAGGATTGGTTCAGGCATCTGATTAGGATGCCTCCCAGACATCTCCCTGGAGAATTGTTCTGGGCATGCCCATTCGGGAGGAGACCTTAGGGCAAATCCAGGACATGCTGGAGAGATAATATCTCTCGGCTGGCTTGGGAATGCCATGGTGTCCCTCCAGAAGAGTTAGTGGGAGTGGCTGGGGAGAGGAGTGTCTGGGTCTCCATGCTCAGACTGCTGCTCCTGTGGCCTGAACCCGGATATGCAAAAAAAAAAAAACGAGACAGAACGAGACAAAAAATTGCAGCTTTTATTTTTTTTCAGACCTAGGTCAATTTTGTTCATTTTGATATGTACTCCTCTTGCCAATGAAAATGTTTGTTGTTGCCGAGTCACATTCAACACAGCAGAATGTTCAGTTGTCTCTTATATACAAGTAACCGCTGCTGTAGGTCAATTGGCTGAAATTGACCCAGAAATTGTGTCTTTAGCCTTGGAGCTGTGTTTCAAACTGTCCTGAATCATACAATGGAACTCCTCTCCTCTCCTTTCTAAAATTGGACCTACCCATTTTTTCATTTTTTTTTCTCTTGCTATTTGGTAAAATAAGCACCAGGCCATCAACACTGTGAGTTAAGTCCATTTTGATATCTACTGCACAATTGTATTTTTCAGAATTTTTATAATTTATTTGTAAAATTGTGTTGCCCCAGGGTGAATTTGCTTTAGAATTATTCACAATTTCATGCCATTTATTTTTGTCGCCCTTGGTTTATAAAGGATCTAAAACTAAGACTAAATCCTAAATAGCGGCCAAAATTATAAATGATTGAAACACCTCCTTTCTATTTTATCAATGCTCCACATCAACCTATCATATCAGGGTACAAATGGCTTGAGATACATAAGTCTGCATGCTCATTTTTCTTTTTTCCTAGTGTGCCTCTCTTACTACCCAGATCTACCAAGAGTGCCAGAAAACTGTCTCCATCTTATGCAAGTGTTCAACAAGGCCTGGGCTACGGCTTTATCAGCACACACTAAGCATACATCTTAAGACCTACTAGGCATGTCACATCCAAAGGGAAGCCTCTACTCCTTGTGGGACCCTGATAATAAAGGAGGTGGAGCAGAATATCCAGGATGGATTGGCAGCAGGTATGATTCACGCTTCATCATTCCTTGCTAACATTGGATTTATTCTTTGTGGAGAAAAAGGACAAGTCATGAAGACCCTGTATTGACACCAGGGGGCTCAACAGAGAGATATATAATCCACCTTTTGTCAGGTTTTTTGACAGGTCGACCTTAGACCTAAACCAGGCTCACTGGGTTTGAGGGTGGAGGGTATGTAAGAAATGACGTGGCAAAGAATTTCATCCAATGAGAGTGACTTTAAAAACCATCCACGTAAGCAATGACGTGGTATGGCAGGGTTTGAATGTCTTCCAATGAGAGTGACCTTGAAAACCATACACGTAAGCAATGACATGGTAATTTCATCCAATGAGGCATGGGGGCGGTGACTTCGTATGGTTTCCGACTTCGTGGAATTTACATCTTCAGCAGTAAGTTCTCGGTGGGAGTTCACAGTTCCCGAGCGATTCCGGGTGGCTGTGGCTCAGACGGTAGAGCGGTCGTCCAGTGATCTGAAGGTTCTTGGTTCAATCCCAGACATTTAACAGTTAACATGTCCAAGTGTCCTTGAGCAAGACACTGAACCCTGATTTTTTTCCTGATGCTGCACCATCAGTGTATGATTGTGTGTGAATGGTTAATGGTTAATGCTCCTGATGTACAGGTGACACCCTGTGAGGTAGTCACTGCCACCAGTGTATGAATGTGTCGACAAAATCTAAATCAATTAGGCCAAAAGACAGGTGTCTAAACTGTGCCTCAACAGCTTTTTGTGAAAGTTTGCTCAACAAAGTAATCTGTGTCAGACCTCTCATCAGCGAACCCGAGGAATTCTTTAGCTACCTAGAGATCACATTTCTCCTGTGTTAGCTTCTCTTCATTGGCTCCCGGTAAAATCCAGGATAGAATTTAAAATCCTTCTGTTAACATACAAAGCACTTAATGACCAAGCTCCATCATATCTCAGAGACCTCATAGTTCCTTATTGTCCTAGTAGGTCACTTCGCTCTCTAGATGGAAGTTGACTTGTGGTTCCTAGAGTCTCCAAGAGTAAATCGGGAGGTAGATCTTTCAGTTATCAGGCTCCTCTTTTATGGAACCAACTCCCAGTATCGGTTGGGGGGGGCGGACTCTCTAGCAATTTTCAAGACCAAGCTTAAAACTTTTCTATATGAGAGACCCTATAGTTAAAAAAAGTTAAAGTTTAATTACTCTTTAGTTATGCTGCTATAGGCCTAGACAGCTGGGGGAAGCACTGAGCCCCCCTCTCTACCTCTCTCTCCCTCTCTTTCTCTCCCTCCCCCATGCATGTATATCACACCCTGACTTGTTACTAACCATGTTCCCCCGTAGTCTTTGTTTGTCCCCTGTCCTGTCCTGTCTCTCCTTCCTGCAACACCTGCTGCTGCCATATTTTTATGTACTGCTAATATCTTGCATTATCATATGTTCCTGCTTGCATTTGTGCTGAGTATCCTCTCCTCCTGCTTTCATTCTCTCCCTACTCAACTCAGTTTTCTTCTCTCTCTCCCCCTTCTGCGTCTCTCTCTCTCTCTCTCTCTCTCTCTCTCTCTCTTAACCCGAGGCAGATGGCCACCCCCCCTGAGCCTGGTTCTGCCCGAGGTTTCTGCCTCTTAAAGGAAGTTTTTCCTTGCCACTGTCGGCAAGTGCTTGCTCATTTCAGTTATCAGGCTCCTCTTTTATGGAACCAACTCCCAGTATCAGTCCGGGGGGGCGGACTCTCTAGCAATTTTCAAGACCAGGCTTAAAAATTTTCTATATGACAGAGCCTATAGTTAAAAAGTTTAAGTGCTTGCTCACGGAGGGATTTGTTGGGTCTCTTTAAATAATTCTATAAAGAGTTTGGTCTAGACCTGCTCTATATGTTAAGTGCCTTGATGTAACTATGTTATGATTTGGCACTATATAAATAACTTTGATTTGATTTGATTTAAATGCAGTTTGTCAAGGATGCAAAAGGGGCAGTGTGACTTTAATAGTGAGAGGAAAAAAAAGGACATTTTATGTGATTTCAGTGCATGTTAACCAACTGCTTAATAAACATAGACTAGTGTAGGTCCTGTGTCAAAAGCTGTTCAGATCTGGCAGAGCAAGAATAAACTATTTATAAATGATTATTATATAATTATTTTAATGATTATTACTATTATTACAGGGCTCCATCACATTAAATTTGTTTAGTAACAGCAAAAGACTTAAAGTGTTAGTCCCAAAGCAGTGTCTTTTTATCTTTTAAGTGCTTCTTATAAGTAGAAAAAAAACAAAAATCATATACAAACCCTGACACGTTACCAAATGACTAATGCACTGAACACTGATTTTAGGAGTGGACAAATTGCTTTCATTGTGTTTGCTGGTTTTTATTAATAGTGTCAATAGGCAGTCCAACAGGGTTGCTGTTTTCCCATCATGCTGATGTACTATATCACCTAAATAATGGAAATAAACCATCATTTTGATTGACTGTGAAATTAGATATTCCATGTGCTGACACAGAGGTCAGCTGCTTGAAATTAAAAAAAACATTTCAAAACATTTTTTGGAATGAAGAAGCATAAGACCTTTAAGAGGAGATTACTATAAAACTGTACAAACAATAAACTCACCAGGAAAGTCATGAGACAGCCAGTCAAGCTCTGTGAAGAATTCTCCCGCTGCAAAATCACCCTCTGTAACACATTTTTAGTAGCACTTGGTTATTGTGAAATATTTTTCATCAGGTCATAATGTTGGCTTGTACACATTTTATGATTTGCTATACAAAACATACCCGTGGACACTGATGATGATGATGGTGGTGATGGTGATTCTGTTGTTGGTGCTACTGAAGGTTGAGCTTGAAAAAGAAAATGAAATTTTAAATTAAACGGCTCACAGAGCCGGTTACTATATATGGATCGGGAATAGAACGGCTCTCTACCGTTGTCCATGCTATTCGTGGTGAGCCCGGTGCATGCATGCTTTACTGCCTCTTTGCCTCAACAGATGTCTTTTTGTTTTGTTCGACACAGCTCCGGTGGTGGTGGTGGGAGAAAATGTTTTGAGAGCAGAAAGGTTTCTGGTGCAAAAGTATTCTATGGTGTAAGGTTCCCACATCATGTCTTGAACTTCGTCGCTGGCGTTACAGTAGCGCTCAAGATCTTTCTTTATTTTTACAGAATGTACACACAGGTCACATGTACAAAGGCACAACTCTATCGGAGTTGCTTTGGCCTGTTCGGGATCCATCTGTTCTCTATGACTGTCTCAAGGACTGACAGAGAGTGAAGGGGGGGTGGTCTGTGAACTCACACCGAGAACTTACTGCTGAAGATCTTACTTCCACGAGGGTCAGAAACCATACTAAATTCATTTTTGCATCTAGATTTTTGAAGTCACCGCCACCATGTCACATTGGATGAAATGCAACGCTCGCCTTATCACGTCATTGCTTACTTGTATGGTTTTCAAAGTCACTCTCATTGGATGACATTCAAACCCTGCCTTACCAAGTCATTGCTTATGTGTAAATGTCAAATGTTAAATGTTATGCTAAATGTTATTTCCATGTTTTAGAAGTATCATTCCTGCAGTTCATCGTCAGAACTGAGAGCATTCAGATGGATTCAGCTCAGATGAGGACAGACGTTAAATTGCCCCGATACATGAAAATTTATCCTACATTCCATGTATCCAAACTTAGTTTAGTATGTGAATGTCTGCTTTAATATTGTCTTCTATGGTGTTGCTGTGATGTGTGATTTCTTTTTTTTTTTTTTTTTTTTTTAATGTTGGAATAGGTCTTTCATGGAAAACATAAAAGACAATTTAAAGAGTTAAGTATTGTGGGCTCAACAACTCCCAATGCAAATCAAAATCTATAACTCTACAACAGAATAGGGTAAGGATATTAAGTTTTAGTCTTGGTGAATTTAGTCCGACTTCATTCCTAACTTTCTTTCTCCTGGAAGTTATGGTAAAAGGGGACCAAAAGAAACATTAACATTAGCTTGAATAAAAGTACAGTCTTCCCTTGGCTTAAACGTGATAGAGGGGACAGCTACATACGACCTAATCATCAGCACAAGTAAGGGGCTTAAAGTGGTTAAATATGTTAGCTTATTGCTGCCTTAATGATGTGAGTTTTTTTTATATATATCATTGGATTTGTTTGCCACTGTTTAGCATTTAATGTCTTCTATTGCAAAAATAAACAAAAGGCGTTTGTACTATTTTAAGAGGGCTTTAGCCTGTAATAGTAAGCTAGCATGCTACTGCACAGCTAACAATTCATTTTAGCTCTAACACATGAGGAAGAGTGAAGGTTTCCTCCAGTCACCAGTCCAGTGCTGATAATGAGTGCGTATGCTTCATTGTTCGTCTAACTTAGGTGAAGTGGTACAACATAAGATAAAACTAAAAATTTAATTGATCAATAATGTGTGTAGATAATTAATTAAAGATCTCTGTGGACATTATTTCTTTACAGAGATTATGATTTGTAGCCACCTGTCAAAGCTGACTGATTTTAATTTTCTGCTATGTGTTTACTTCTAAATTATTCAGGTTTCAGCCAGCCACCGTGAAGAACTGTAGTGACAAAATTTTGACAGAGCACCTGTCTGAGTCATGTTATGACCCAGAAGAAGTCCATGAGCTGTCCCATTCACTGGTTGACCTCCATCCATCCATCCATTTTCTACCGCTTACCCTGTTAGGGGTCGCGGGGCTAGAGCCTATCTCAGCATCTTCGGGCAAAGGCGGGGTCACCCTGGACAAGTCGCCAATTCATCACAGGGCTGACATATAGGGACAAACAACCATCCACAGCTACGGGCAATTTAGAGTGACCAATTAACCTAACCCCCAATTTGCATGTTTTTGGACTGTGGGAGGAATCCGGAGTACCCGGAGAGAACCTGCTAACTCCACACAGAAACACCCTGACCCAGAATCGAACCCATGACCTTCTTGCTGTGAGGTGACAGTGCTAACCACTGTGCCGCTAGTAAGAGCACATATTTTCTACAATCTTTTAACAACTCTTTCTTCCAGAAAGGGTTCTTTGGATCAAAAATGTTTTCAGCAAGAACCCCTATGATTGAAAGCATCCCTGACAGCCCCTCTTTGAAAAGTAAGTGATGTTTTCTCCCGTTGTTATGGTACAACTCAGAATGACTGAAAAAGTACAGTTTTAATTTTAAATATTGGGATTAAAATGGAGTTCAAAATGAATAGTATACATGATAATGGTTATCCAAATGAATCAGGTACGGTCCCGGAGGATTCTAATTGCAGAGACTGACACCAGGGTATTAATAATCAAATCTGTTTAATCAGGCAGAGGTCAAAATCTTGAATCCAAATAATCAGGCAGAGGTCAAAACTGGGAATCCAAATAATCAGGCAGAGGTACCGAATCACTCGACTTAATTCAGA
Source organism: Mola mola (assembly GCA_001698575.1). NCBI lineage: Eukaryota > Metazoa > Chordata > Actinopteri > Tetraodontiformes > Molidae > Mola > Mola mola. The sequence continues at coordinate 5,015,473 of KV751324.1, read as the reverse complement.
AACCGAAAGAATAAAAAGGATCATACACTAAGAGAATCACAAGGAAATAACTGCTGGAACACTGACACTAGGGAGCAAGAAAGTCTGGCACAGGAGGGAAAGGACACACGCCTTAAACACACTAGGATGCGGAAGACAACTAGAACAGCTGCAACACAATAGGGCGGGGAAGTAATCACACAAGCGAGAAGAACACCTGACAGGACATAAGACGCACAAAAATTTCTAAATAGTACAGGAAATAACGCAACTGACCCTAACATCAGACAATTAATACTAATGGATTCTGACAAAATACATGAATTAGACTAAGAAAACAGAAGTGTTTATTTGGTTGTGTCTAATTCAACAGAATACCATTGAAAAATCAGCGGGACTTCAGAGTGTTTGTTAAATATACAACAAAATAAGAAGTAAACAATACCAGACTTGCAAAAAATATGTGATTGCCACTTTAAAAAACAGTATATATATATATATATGACATATACATATATCTTCTTCATCTTTCGGCTTTATCTCGCATTTCTGGGAGTCGCCACAGCGACTCAACATCCTCCATCTTTCCCTGTCCTCTGCATCTTCTCCTGTCACACCAACTATCTGTATATCCTCTCTTACCACATCCATGAATCTACTCTTTGGTCTTCCTTTTTTCCTCCTGTCTGGTAGTTCCATCTCTAGTATCCTTTTACCAATATATTTACTGTCCCTCCTCTGCACATGTCCAAACCATCTTATTCTGGCCTCTCTTAACTTTATCTCTAAACGGTCTGACCTGTGCTGTCCCTCTGATGTGCCCGTTCTTAATCCTGTCCATCCTCATCACTCCCAAAGAGAATCTCATCAACTTTAACTCTGTCAAATCCGGTTGACTCCTGTCTTTAGGTCACTGCCACTGTCTCCAAACTAAACAACATTGCTTGTCTCACTACCTCTTGTAAACCTTTCCTTTCACTTTTGCTGCTACTCTTTTGTCACAGATCACTCCTGACACTTTTCTCCACCCGCTCCTCCCTACCTGCACTCGCCTCTTTACCTCTTTACCACATTCCCTGTTGCTCTGAATAGTTGACGCCAAGTACTTAAACTCATGTACCTTTTCCACCTGTTCTCCCAGTTACCTCACTGTTCCACTTGCCTCCCTTTCATTCACACACGTGTAATTCTGCTACAAATGACTTTCATTCCTCTTCTTTCCAGTGCCTACTTCTACCTCTCCAGGTATTTTTCCACCTGCTCCCTGCTCTCACTACAGATCACAATGTCATCTGCAAACATTATCGTCTACGGAGATTTCTGCCTGACCTCATTTGTCAGTCTCTCCATAACCATAGCATAACATACTTCTGCGCCACTCAAGACTTCCTCATACAGAACCGCAGTTCCTCCCATGGTACCATGTTGTAGGCTATCTCTAGATCCAGAAAGACACAATGCAAGTCTTTCTAACCTTCTCTATAATTCTCCATCAAAATTCTCAAAGCAACCATGGCATCTGTAGTGTTCTTTCTTGGCATGAAACCATACTGCTGCCCAGGAATCATCACTTCTTGTCTTAGCCTTGCTTCCACTACTCTTCAAATCGTCATTGTGTGGCTCATAAGCTTTATCCCTCTGTATTTGCTACAACTCGGCACTTCACCCTTGATCTTAAAGATCGGCACCAGTACACTTCTCCATTCCTCAGGCATCTTCTCACTGTCCAAGATCACGTTGAAACAGTTTTGTTAAAAACTCCACTCCCCTCTCTCCTAGACACTGCCATACCTCTACCGGTATGTCATCAGGACCAATTGCCTTTCCATTCTTCATCCTCTTCAAAGGTTTTCTCACTTCATCTATACTAATCTTTCTAACTTCTTGTTTCACATTTTCCACGTCCTCCACCCATTTTTCCAGCTCATTTTCTTCATTCATCAGTTCCTCAAAGTATTCCTTCCATCTTCTCAGCACACTCTCCTCACTTGTTCATACATTTCCATCCCTGTCCTTAATCACGCTAACCTGCCGCACATCCTTCCCAGCTCAATCCCTCTGCCTCACCAGACGATACAGATCTTTTTCTCCTTCCTTAGTGTCCAACCTCTCATACAGGTCATCATACGCCTTCTGTTTAGCCTTTGCAACCTCCCTCTTTGGCTTATAGTCAACATTTAACCTTACAATTATTTGTCTTACAAATTATTTATCACCTTCCATTGAATTAGGTCTTACAAATAACATTTTTATTGGTTAATTATACATAGTATACACTGTACTGTCTTAGTAACTTCTCCTGTATTGTCCTTGCACAATGTTCTCCAATTATAGCTCATTTCTCTTTCTCAACAGATGTGGTGTTTAACATATACAAGCTTGTCGTTCAAGTGGTCATTGGAGAACAAAGAAGACAAGCAGTCAAGTGAGTTTTCATTTGGTACTCAAATATAAATAAAACATATTCTGACTGCAATTCATGGATGTATAGTATAACATTTATTATTCTATTGAGATTCTTAGGCAGCCAGTCATCGGATATTTTTTTCATCAAAAATTACATTAAATGTATGACAACATGATAAATCTAATATTTTCAGAATTTTAAGTATTTTACCAGCTATGTGATTAATACAGCATTACTCATGCAGTATTTCTGAAGTTGTAGCTGATACCAACTCAGCTATGCTCTTCAAATAGTCAGTGTTAATAGTTTGGTAAATTAAAAATCATATAAATTATATTCTATTCTTATAAATTATGTCTGAACAGACATGTATGTAAGCTCCACTTTGACTTGTGACACTTGTGTTTGACCAGGATATCCTCCAGGTGTTTGTGGGACACTGACACAGACAACTACGTAGAAGATGTTTTCATGAATATGTTTTGCTCAGATCATTCACACTTCTCAAATACTTTTTTTAATTAATCTATTTTTTTTTTTTTTTACAATTAATTGTGCTCTACTTCTGTAGGACAGTTTTTTCTGTTTGGTGACAGTTTTTGGAATGTGTTTCTACTGGGGAACAAAGGATGGATATGAGGTGAACACCTATAAGAGACTCCTTATTTACAGCAGTTCAGGTTTATGGTCCTTGCATCTGAACTTAATTTGTATGTAATTTATTCATTTTGTGCTCAGCAAAGATGACCAATTAAAAGTGTTTGACAATATGCACTATAGTAATACTTCCCCACAATTTCCTTGCTTTCTTGAGATGATCGTTGTAATAACTGTAGGGCTTCTTTTATCGTTAATAAAATAATAAAATGATAATACTTGTACTCCTGGCGAATCGAGCCCTCCTTCAAGCCCATGATTAAATGATCGTTTAGCAACATGTATCCATGCTCCAAAGTAGTAGCATTTTTCTTTTTCAACCTAGGAAACAACTCACATAAACATTGTGAGAAAGACCTTAATGACTGGTTAGGTTCCTGTCTACAGTTGAAAAATTGGGCTCTCAAGGTGGAAACGTGTAATCACCATACCGTTCAGACAGCACATGAAAGATTTTCCTTGGGTTATTTCTATCTGTTCTTTCTAGAGTCAAAATTTCACATTTAGCCCAAGACAAAGTCTGCTTTCTGAGAGTCTCTAATTGGCTGGAAAGACAACATTGTCTCCAACTGGGATCTCCATTGTACAAATGTCACCTCAGACCCAGTCCCACGGAATTTTGGCATAAATTGGCCACTCATAAATAAAGGCATAATCATCATAGGCTGCCTTGTGGCTTGTGTCTCATCATCTGACATGCTGAAAGAACAATTGCTCAACCCAAAAGAACAATTTTGCTGACAATGCCAAATTGGAATAGGGTGCTAAAACCTGTTTTGACTTATTTCCTTATTTTTGAATGTTCAGTGGGGAGAACTCTTTCCAAACAGCATGCAGATTTGGATGTGCACTAAATACAATTCATTAAGAATGATGTAAATATAAAAATGTTGTTACCAGGCCTAAAGTCTCTTAAAAATCGCCATCCACTAGATCACTGGTTCACAATTTCAGGCAGGGGGTGCAGTGGAGAGGAGAACCTAGGTGTGGAGAGGCCGCATTAAGAACAGGATCTTCAGTCAATGACTGCTCGTACCCCTAATATGTAGGTCCTTTGCAAACAAAAGGCTTTCATGCTAAAGAGTCAATAAATAATATGTTCAATATCTACATCAAATTAACACCCAAACAACAAAAATTAGAATTATCAAGATAAAGTATTCAAAAACACAAACAACTGCGGTATACAAGCTTCAGTAGCTGTTGTTGACTTCCCAATGTTCTTGGGGGCTTGGCAGGAAAGTTCTGGAATCATGCAGAATCAATTAGCTGGTCTTAGTTGGCAGGGGACGCACACTTCAACCCCCCATGTACTGCACCGCCTCCCCTCCAATAAAAAAATCCCTGCCTTCCTAAAGTCCACCCACAACAATCCGTCACGGAGATGCTATCACTGTGTAAGACGGGGAACAATCCCCAGTGGAGCTCAACCTTTCAGCCCGACACCAATCATTTGCTTCCTTTCCCCATGTGTCCAGATTACATATACCTTCAGCCTCTCCTGCACCAGGCCAAATTCTCATTATGTCGTCAGTTTATCATTTATCACATGCCTTCCCTCTGGAGCTATCCACATCACGCTGTTTGATCTTTTACATAGGCCTGTCCATGTTTTTAGTCATTTTCAGTCCAGTTTCTTTTCGGTCTTTCACCGTTTATATACTCATTCTGTACTTTTACTGTATAGCTAGAAAAAGCAGTCAACAAATCAACATTTTCACTGAGAAGACTGCCACTCACTGTATATTTTCTCTTTTTGGGACCAATATATTTAAATCCTAGAGATGATTGTGCATAAGAATCCCAGCAGATCATTTTCTGAAATACTCAGCCCTACCCTTCTTGCAATAACAACCACACCATGTTCAAAATCATCCCCTTCTTTCTTGTTCTGATTATTTTGACCATTTGTACATGCCTCAATGCATTGAGTTGCTGCCATGTGATTTGCTTGCTTTTGAGTGTACCTAATATTGACTTGTGAGTGTATGTCATTAGGGGTGGCCATGATTATTGCAAGCACTTAGTGTCTTGGCTAGACTAGTTTGCCTAAAGCAACTCCTGCTTTCCTCCTTTCAGTATTTTTGAGCTATTAACACCTGTTATTTACACATCTTTCAAATGTGCATGTTTAAAGTATGCCTTTCCACATTAGCTTGCTGGAAGTTTCCTCGACCGGAAGAATGCAATAGTTAGGACTTCGTAAATATAAACACATTTATAGCGAAAACCCGTAGGTATAAGCATGAAGTCTGTACTCAAAATACAGTTAGGTCTAAAAGTTGTTTTTTTTAAAATGTGGCTGAAGTGCAGACTTTGAGCTTTGATTTAAGAGGTTTCACAAAAAATATGGTATTTGGCCATTGAAGAAAATTCGATTTCTATGCCTTCATAAAAGTCTAGGGTTTTCTCTTCCATACTGGTACAAGTTTATCTTGGCTTTATCTTTCGAAAGAATCGAATTCCAGAACTGTGGAGGCTTCTTTAGATGTTCTCTAATGAAGTCTTATCCAGATTTTCTGTCCTTGCGTATTACCAGTGGTTTCCACCATTTACAAAGCTACTGAATTTACATTCATGAATGTATCTTTTGACTGTGGACTTGGACAAATGATGCACCAACCGCTTCCACATTATTTTTGACTTTTCTAGATGTTGCTAAGGGGTTTTTCTTCACCAAGGAAAGGATTATGCAATTCTCCACTTCATTTGCCCTCTGTGGTCTTGCATGCCTTTTGATGTTGCTGATATTTTGATTGTGTTCTTTGTTATTAAGAATGTACCAAGTTTTTGATGTGGCCACTCCAAAACGTTAATGCTAAATGCCAATTAAACACATGAAAGCCACTCCAAACCTTTTATTTGCTTCATCTGTCAGGGAACAGAGCACACCTGACCATGAACCTGCTTGTCAGTCAATTGTCCAAATACTTTTGTGCCACTTTATAAATTGGACTCCTAAACGTTAAATGTCATACTTAGGTGAAACCTCATAAAGCCTAAAGTCTACAGTTCGAGCACATCTTGATTGTTTTACTTCAGATCCATTGTGGTTAAGCAAAGAGGAAATATTATGATTAAATCTTGTGTCATCGTCCAAATACTTCTGGACCCTTAGGCATTCTAAGCTGTGTTTTTTGTGTGTTTTTTTCTAAAATAATTTCCTTATATAGGATTGTCTTCAAAATATTTTGCAAAGTTAAAAGGTACTTCATAACTTCAGATTTTCGTTTCGTTTCGTTTTCTGCCGCTTATCTGGGTCTGGTTCGTGGGGACAACAGCCTGAGCAGGGAGAACCAGACGCTTCTCTCCCCGGCCACTCCCACCAACCCCTCCGGGGGGACACAAAGCCGTTCCCAAGCCAGCAGAGAGATATAATCTCGCCAGCGTGTCCTTGGTCTGCACCGGGGTCTCCTCCCGGATGGGCATGCCCGAAACACCTCCCCAGGGAGACGTCCAGGAGGCATCCTGACCAGATGCCCAAACCACCTCAACTGGCTCCTCTCAACGCGGAGGAGAAGCGGCTCTACTCTGAGCCTCTGCTGGATGTCCGAGCTCCTCACCCTATCTCTAAGGTTGAGCCCAGCCACCCTGTGAAGGAAGCTCATTTCGGCCGCTTGTATTCGCGATCTCATTCTTTCGGTCACTACCCAGAGCTCATGACCATAGGTGAGAGTTGGGACATAGATTGACCTGTAAATTGAAAGCTTTGCCTTCTGGGTCAGCTATCTCTTCACCACAACAGATCGCTTCAGCATCCGCATCACAGCCAACGCTGCACCAATCCGTCTGTCAATCTCCCGCTCCATTTTCCCCTCACTCGTGAACAAGACCCCGAGATACTTGAACTTCTCCACTTGGGGAAGAAACTCTCCCCCGACCTGGAGTGGGCAATCCACCCCATTCCAGCTGAGAACCATGGTCTCAGATTTAGATGTGCTGATCCTCATCCCTGCCGCTTCATACTTGGCTTCAAACCATCCCAGTGCGAGCTGGAGGTCACTGTTTGATGAGGCCAACAGGACCATGTCATCTGCAAATAGCAGAGACGGAATCTGGAGGCCACCGAACTTGACTCCCCCTGCCGCTTGGCTGGGCCTACAAATTCTGTCCTGGCCTCAGATTTAGAGGTGCTGATTCTCATCCCTGCCGCTTGACACTCAGCTGCAAACCGGAGCACCCCCCACAGGATACCTTGGGGGACACGGTCATAAGCCTTCTCCAGATCCACAAAACACATGTGGACTGGTTGGGCAAACTCCCATGCCTCCTCCAGTACCCTCGTGAGGGTATAGAGCTGGTCCAGTGTTTCACGGCCAGGTCGAAAACCACATTGCTCCTCTTGAATCCGAGGTTCAACTAGCAGCCGCACTCTCCTCTCCAGCACCCTGGAGTAGACCTTCCCAGGGAGGCTGAGGAGTGTGATCCCCCGGTAGTTGGAACACACCCTCTGGTCCCCCTTCTTGAAAAGCGGAACCACCACACCTGTCTGCCACTCTAAAGGCACAGTCCCCAATGTCCACGCAATGTTGCAGAGGCGTGTCAACCAGGACAGCCCTACAACATCCAGAGACTTGAGGAGCTCGGGACGAATCTCATCCATCCCCGGGGCGCTGCTGCTGCGGAGTTGTTTGACAGCCCCAGCGACCTCCACCCCAGTGATGAGAGAGCCCAGCCAAAAGTCCTCCGGCCCTGCCTCCTCCTCAGAATGTGTGTTGGTGGGATTGAGGAGATCTTTGAAGTATTCCTTCCACCGCCGAACTATACACTCAGTTGAGGTTAGCAACTTCTCTCCCACATTGAAGACCGTGTGGACGGGGTTCCGCTTTCCCCTATTGAGCCGCCGAACAGTTTGTCAGAATGTCTTCAGCGCCGACTGGAAGTCTTGTTCCATGGCCTCACCAAACTCCTCCTTTGTCTCAGTGACCACCCGAGCTGAAGATCGCTTGGCCTGCCAGTAGCTGTCTGCTGCCTCGGAAGTCCCACAAGCCAACCATGCCTTGTAAGTCTCATTCTTCAGCTTGACGGCCCCTTTCACCTCTGGTGTCCACCAGTGGGTCCTGGGGTTACTGCCATGACTAGCACCAGCGACGTTGCTCCCAGAGCTTCAAGCACCCGCCTCGACAATGGCAGCGCGGAACATGTCCCACTCAGATTCCATGCTCCCCACTACCTCCGGGATGTGGTTGAACCTCCTCCGGAGGTGGGAGTTGAAGACCATTTTCATAGGGTCCTCAGCCAGACGTTCCCAGCAGACGCTTACTATTCGCTTGGGCCTGCCTGGTCTGTCCGGCTCCCCCCCACCGCCACCTGATCCAACTCACCACCAGGTGGTGATCAGTTGACAGCTCTGCTCCTCTCTTTACCCGAGTGTCCAGATCAGACGATACAACTACAAAGTCAATCATTGACTGTCGACCTAGGGTGTCCTGGTGCCAAATGCACTTATGGACACTCTTATGGCTGAACATGGTGTTAGTTATGGACAAACTGTGACTAGCACAGAAATCCAATAACTGAACACCACTCGGGTTCAGATCAGGCAGGCCGTTTCTCTCAATCACACCGCTCCAGATCTCGCTGTCATTGCCCACATGAGCGTTAAAGTCTCCTAGTAGGACGATGGAGTCCCCAGTAGGGGCACTCTCCAGCACCTTTTCCAAGGACTTCAAAAAGGGTGGGTACTCTGAACTGCTATTTGGTGCATAGGCGCAAACCATAGTCAGGACCCATTCCGCAACCCGAAGGCGCAGGGAAGCAATCTTTTCATCCACCGGGGTAAACTCCAACACACTGGCTGAGAACCGGGGAGCTATTAATAAGCCGACACTTGCTCTCCGCCTCTCACCTGGGACAACTCTAGCATAGAAAAAAGTCCAAGCCCTCTCAAGAAGACTGGTTCCAGAACTCGAACTGTGCTCAGGTTCTTTCCCCACCAGAGAGGTAACATTCCATGTTCCAATAGCCAGCTTCAGCAACTGGGGATCGGACCTCCAAGGCCCCTGCCTTTGACTGCCACCCGATCCACATAGCACCGGAACTCTATAGCTCCTTCTATGGGTGGTGGGCCCACAAGAGGACGGACCCATGTCTCCTTTTCAGGCTGAGAACGACCGGACCCCATGGAAAAAGGCCCGGCCACCAGGCGCTCGCCTACGAACCCCTTCCCCAGGTCTGGCTCTAGGTCAGGGTCACGGTATCCCTCCGAGGAGGGTACACAATTCCTTGTTTGTCACCATCATAGAAGTCTTTTGAACCGCGCTTTGTCTGGCCCCTCACCAATTTGCTTTGGGTGACCCTACCAGGGGCAAACAGCCCCCGACAACATGGCTCCTAGGATCATTAGGGCACCCAAACCCCTCCACCACGGTAAGGTGGCGGTTCCAGGAGGG
>KV751324.1:4988744-5005966 GCA_001698575.1 Mola mola | reverse complement strand
AGAAAAAAAAAAAATGATCCAATTTTTGCTTTTTTGTCATTAAATAAGTGTCTTGGGTGAAAATAACATGCCAGAACAGTTGTTTTTTTTTTTTGTCAGAAACATTTTTGATTTATTTTTTATGGAATTTCCTTTGCAGTGGATAATGGTATCAAGTGCCAACTGAATAATTCTTTCATCCATCATCTTTTCTACCATTTTGATGAAAGGGGCAAGAAAAATGTTTTATTAAACAAAAAAAAAAAAAAAGATTTACACTGTAAAGCAGGTTATAGCTTTACTTGCCAATATTTCTTTATGTTTCCTTGAACAATGAACAAAACATTGAAAACCATCACTTGAGTTGGACTGAACTTTTCTTGGTTTTGGCATTTTGTAACTTTGATGCCACACTTTTACACACGCACTTTTAAAAGGAATCATTTGTTCATCTACAGACACATTTTGTTGGTCTTGGTAGATTAAAACAACCTTATTGGACTCTTTTGAGCAGAGGTCTAACTTTCTAAAGAACATATCCTATCCTCCTTAGACACATCAAGATCATTCATAATTTTGAGTGAGCTTCTGAGCTTGAAGAACCTATTTCTTGTCATAGCCTCGACAATGATGGGAATTCTAGTCTTTGCACCCCAATACTCAGTCTCCTCAGTCATGGATATCCAAGGCAAGCCATGTACAAGGACACTCCAAACAAGGTTTGTGTTTCTTCAGGAGTGGTATTGAGACTGACACCAGTAACCAACACTTGTCGGTGATTTGTTAATTCACTGATATCTTCAAAGAAACATAAACATACTCGTCACTCCAAACCCAAAATGGACTACGCTGGGTTTCATTTTCTTCATGACTTCTGTTGTTATCATCGTCATCCTCCACCTCTGAGCTTTCAGCCTCATCTTGTATGTCACTTCTTTCTTCCTCATCTTCTGAGAGCTGTAAATCTGACCATCCTTCCACAATTTTAAGTAAAATTCTCTATGCCACTGACAGTTTCCTGTTTCCTGAAGTACCTTGTATTTTATATGGAAAAAGGGATTTAGTAAGTCCCTATGTCCACCACGGAGAACATTGGAAAAATCTGTTGTTTTCAGTAACTTAAAAATTACTAACTAAAATTAGTAACTAAAATTACTGTATGCTACCAAAACAACTTCAAACTGTTGATTAAAAACTTTTGCTCATAAAAACATTAAATTCTTACCTTTAAAAACACAGTATCTAGATACATTTAATAACTTATATTTCTTGTTCCCATAGAACATGCTGGTTGGTATGGCAAACATTTTGGAAAGACAGATAGTCTTTTTCATTGGACCAACCTGAACCTGATAAAGGTATCAGCAGCACTTGTAAGCGCAAAAATACCTCCATCTAATATCACAATTGAAGAAAAGGAAAGCCATAACCGCACTTAACAAAAACAAGCACTTCAGCATCATTCAAGCGTTGATTACAAACACAGTAGGCTCATCTCTACATGACATCAGCGTTGCTCCTGAGCATCTTGAGGTACATACTAAATGAGAATAGATATAATGCGTATTGTTTGCTGGATTAAAAATTATAATGGTAGACTAATATTCCTTTTATTTTTAGGTAAAAGTCCAACACCTTTTCACAACCACTTAATTGATATTATAAGCAGTGCATCCTTGGACAAAACGGGGACCTTAAGATGTAATACTCTGAGATATGCATCCCCTGTTGGCTGCCTACTTTTTCACTCAGGAATCTCTTTTGACAAGCATGATGCTAGGTCAGTGACACTTCTTTTTGTCAAATTGGATGAGTCACACAGAGAAATATTACAGCTATAAAACATAATTAGCATTAACAATTCTGCTCAAAGAAAAATACTACCACATATCTTAATGAATAGAAAACTAAATTCCATGAATTGATCAGTTAATACCACTTCACTCGATTTTCAGTATCAACATAATTTAGAATCCTACTTTAGTAACCTACTGTGAGTCTTCTTCTTGTTCATTTGTCTAATCGCCCATGGCTATCTGTTCTTGAACTCTTATCTCACAGAGCATCACACTTCGTACCATTGACTGGAATCTGCTTTGAATCAGGCCTCTAGCACAAGGAATTAGGGGTTATTGGGAATAAAGGTACAGCAAATATCTGCTGATGGCTGTTCAGCTAATCCCTTAAGTGCATCATACGTATAATTGATAAATGTCTGCTGGTTGTAGTAAATGTAATTTATCCAATCAACATTTTTATTTACCTCACAAACCACAATAAGCTCTCAAATCCCGCTACTATCCGATCTCTAGCTTTATACTAATTGGGAAAGTGTTATATTTCAGCCAAACATTTTCATCTGCTCCTTTCCTTCTTTCAATTGTATGGTCATGTTGTGTTACCAGGATTACACTTATTCACCACTCCTCTGATATCTCATGGATCTATTGGTTTCTTCACCAGGTTAGAAATAGGCGCACCTACTGTGACAGCCCCCTTTGTAGCCTGTTCCCCACCGAGGCACTATGATTGGATCAGTTCCATTTTACTTCCACTCACCACCAATAGGCACCTTTACCTTTATACAATGGCTCTATCCACGTTTGTTTCCCTTCCACTCGTGGTGGTAATAATTTCTCTCGAACATTGCTTTGAACGTTTTCCTCATGTAATCAGCAAGCATGTCTTGTGCTTCAATTGCAGGCGTATGTCTGAGATTTGGAATTTCACAGAGTCTTCCATAAACTATTTTAAAAGGTGGCAATCCTTTCATTTGCTCTTTCCACAAATCCTGCTGATTGTGAATAATATGCACAGTGATACTATACTTGCATTCCCAAACTGTGTCATTTAGGTAATTACATAATTTAGAAAATGTGTTCCGTTATCACAATAAATCCTCTCAGGTATCCCAAATCTTGGTATTATTTCTCTACATAAGGCTTTTGGTACTGATACACCATCAGGGTGACTTACAGGAAATATTTCTGTCCAACTAGAGAATTTATCAATTATTACAAGTGCATATTTTTTCCCTTTGCATTTGGTTAGTTGTATATATTTGTTCTACTATTCTTACCATCCCCCTGTTGAGACATGGCAAGGCCAAGGCAGTACACCTATGTAAGGCTTTACGAACAATTGACTTCCCTTCACATCATACATAAACATCATTCTATTTTGAGAGGCTTCTTTCTTTTTCCGGTATTGTTTTTCATGACGAGGTGTATTATTATGCATATCAGCTAAGATCTCAGAAGTTATTTTAGTCATACTGTTTTCAACCCTCAGTAGTTTCAGTAATGTGCAGCATCCTTACCTGTCTCATCAGCTCTTCTGTTGCCTATTGTGATTTCATCTGTTCCTTTTGTGTGTGCTGCACATTTACATAGAGCAACTTTATGTGATAGTTGTATTGCTTTTAGTAGTTGTAATAATAGGTCTTTGTGTGTTACAGGTTGTCCCGATGATGTAATCATTCCTCTGTAATTCCATGGTTGCACAAAAGCAAACAGAGTTGAATTTAATGCTATTAACCCAGCAGATTGTGCAGATATGTGAGATGGTAAAGGCTCAGGTTTTATTAGTTCTGTCATTGTAACAACTGCTTAACCCACTTTATTTTTTCCATCAGTTTTTACTAGCTGAGCCATCTATATACATGACAATATTTGAAACTTCTTGTGGTGTGTCACTTAGGTCTTTGCGAGGCAAAACATTTTTCATCCACCTCTGATTTTAAGTTTTGCAGGTCATTCACCAATCTCCATCCAGCGGATAACTTTTTTTTACTGGCAAGATTGATGTGTTACAGGGTGAATCTGGACATTCAACTAGCACTCCTTTCTCAATTAAAATTAGTACTACTTCAGATATACCATCCTCTGCTTCAGTTTTTAAAGGATATTACATACAAATGTACAAATGGTCTACAAGTACTTTGGGTGTTATTATAATAGGCTGAGCTGTCTTTAACAATCCTACATGAGTTGGTTTTATTCCCAGTTTTAGATTACATATTCCACCTCTTCCTAACAGATTAGCAGGACAGGATGTAGATATTACCATTTTTTAGTTCAATGGCTGTATTTCCAGTGGCAAATTTGACCATAATTTTTTCTCTTGACATTTGCAAACATTTCATTTGCGCTTAACAAAGTTTTACAAGCCCCTGAATCACAAAGAAATTCTGACTACTGGCCACACACATATAGTATAACAAAAGCTTCTCCCATGTTTAACATTTAATCAACACTTTCTAAATTTAACACCTCACTGTGCAGATGAGATTTTTCATGATGTTCGTCAAAGTAATCTAAGTCTGAATGTGAGTAATGGGTGTCATATATAGATACATTCTTTCCGATACGTTCTTTCCATTTTTTGCCTTGGTGTTGAAAACCTCCGCCTCCACAGCATCCTCATCCTCACCAGCCACCAAGGCCCCCATGCCCAGTCTTTGGAAATAGAGCAGTGCACTCATGTGCAATGTGTCCACCTTTTCCCTTTTTCTGCAGTGGAAGATCACGTCTCTCCTGTAAAAGGTCTCAGAGGGAAACCGACCATCGTTGTATGACTCTGGACAGGCTTGTTAGAACATGTCAGCTTTGCCTTTTCTTCCTCCTCTTTTTTTAAAATTGATACTACATTTTTAGCATGTTCAGCATGTAAGGTTATGTTTACCAGTGTGGCATTTTCCCATCCTTCATAACGTTTTTCAATCCATCCTTTGATTTCAGGTCTAAGATCTCAGGATTTTAATAAGCATCGTATCCTGGGTTACATTACGTATTTGTCTGGGAACTCCATATGTCTGTCAAACACTTTTCTTAATCTAGCCTCATATGGGACTACTGCTTCATCTTCCTCCTGGATCATTCTTTCTATTCCTAATCATCTCATCTTTAAAAGGACCAACTTATGTGGGTGTGTATGCAGATGCATGTGTTGTATTTCCCGCTGAGGCAGCCGCTCCTCCTTGCTCATAGGGCGATGGCTAATTTGGATGACAGAGGTGAGGATTGGAGCTGGGGATCGGGGGTACCTGTACAGGATTTTGATTCACAAGAGATACGGAATAAGTACCATCATCATCTTGTTCCTTTACTTTTTCCTTAATAAATACTTTTCATCTTCTTCCTTTTATAACTTTCAAGCCACTTTTTTTCTGTGTGATCAAGCCTTCTTTCTTTTATTTCCTTTACACGCTTACACAGAACTTTCAACTAATTACTTTTACATTCATGAACTTGCAATGTGCCTTCAAACACGTATTTTTTTTTTTCCATTTTTACTATTTTTTTTTTAAGACTTGAGGAATTGAACATAAACATGAATTTTGGATCGCCGGTCATATTTCCAAAGATTTCTTTACTCTTATGTAGTATTTTAATCATTTGTATTGTTTTATAACTTTTTATAAGATTTATTGTTTCATAATTTTTAAAAAATTATTTTTACATTATGTAACTTATTATCATCACTCTTTTATCTTGAGAATTTTTACTTAGACTCCAACGACCATGTTCATTAAGCAATATACCACAAGATTTTGATACCTAGGTCTTACACTTCACACACAGTCTTGCCTGCAATCACTTAGTGAAGGGCTACATCAAACATTATTATTTTCTTTATACCCTATTTTTATTACTGAGGAAGAGATAAACTCTAGTGAACCTATTTTATATTCAAACAAAGAAACGGACTTCTCACCTCAGTTTGGTCCCGTTTCGCCTTTTACTCTCCCTTTCAGAAGATGCTGGAGATCTTTTCTCCGGATTTGATCCGGCCCTGAGACATTGTGACCTGGCTTGAAGGAGATATGTGCGTGAAAAAGGAATCACCACTCTCACAAAGAGGATCTTGAAGTCATCGTTTCTTTTTTTGTTGTTGAGTGTATGAGTTATGGGAGAGGAACTCCCCGAAAAGAGAAATACTTTCGTATTTAAGCACAATACAGATTACTCCCAATGTAAGTCATACTGCCACTGAGCCTAGCACTGGATTAATTATCTCTTATCTGGCATGGGGGAGACTCTCAGTTGAAACTTCGCCTCCTCTATCCTCAAGGCCACCTGCATACTTCCACTCCTTGCAGAACAATATATACAATCCCCAAGGTTACATGAATACAATACCTAGTATTTTTCTATCAGGAGCAAAAATACCCAAGGTATTTGTAGCTGTCCTGAACATCGGCTATGTTACATTCTGGTAGTTCAACCCCTTCAGTTGTGATCATCTTGCCTCTCTTTGATATCATTCGGCTACACTTGTCTAGCCCGAATGACATATCGATGTCATTGCTGTAGATCCTGGTGATGTGTATCAGTGAGTCGATGTCTCGCACACTCTTCGCATACAGCTTGACGTCATCCATGTAGAGGAGGTGGCTGATCGTTGTTCCATTTCTGAACCGGTGTCCGAGGCCACTCTTTGTGATGATCTGGCTGAGGGGGTTCAGGCCAATGCAGAACAGCAGGGGGGATAGGGCATCTCTTTGGTATATGCCGCACTTGATGTTAACTTGGGCAATTGGCTTTGAATTGGCCTCCAGATTAGTATTCCACAGCCCCATCGAGTTCTTGATGAAGGCTCTTAGTGTCCTGTTGATCTTGTATAGCTCCAAGCACTCCAGTATCCATGTATGTGACATCGAGTCGTAGGCTTTCTAGTAGTCAATCCAGGCAGTGCACAGGTTGGTCTTCCTGGTCTTACAGTCTCTAGAGACTGCCCTGTCCACCAACTACTGGTGGACAGGGCAGGAGGGATATATATGCACTGTATATATACATATGTTTACATACATTCAAACTCTGTAAAATAATGAAAATTATTAATTTTGGATATATGTAAATAATATCACACAATATTAATAAATCAATGATGTAAACATTATAATGATGTAATACAATAATTAGCTATTCTTCACAAAAACGTCTGCATGAGAGTGTCCTTGAGTGTTCATAGAACTAAAAAGAAATCTTAAAGAAAAACTGAATGTTTGTAAATTTCTTAAGAATGTTTGATGAATGAGGCTCATTGATCTGAAGCTCAATTCTGCATTTCTTTTATAAAATTGTTTTGGTTTTTTTAATGACAAATACAGTATTCAATTGTGCTTCTTCTTTTAGTTTGACACAGTTTGGCGCATGATTGGTAATATGGAGAGGGAGGGGTTTATGACCAATATTTCAGCAAGCCACCAGGCGGCACTGGAGATAATTTGGCTTCACTTTTTAGTCCATCTTCATGTACAGTCAGTGGTTTCACCCAAATATGTGAGAGAACTGTGCACACATACACCAGTGGTGACTGCAAAGAAAAACTGTTCTCTGCTGACCTCACCCTCCCACTGTCAGTCCACAGAAAAAAAACCTCAAGGAGTAAGCCCAGTGTCTCATATCACATAACAGATAAAAGGTCAGAGGTGAGAGGAAATGCGATGACTGACCTGCTACATATTTGCGGTTTACTGTGGTGCATGTTGTCTGATTTCCTGACGGACGTTCAACATCTGACAGAGAAATTCTGAATGTGAACGCGACTAACCTGATTTGATCCAGCTTGCACCCATACAGACCTCATTACTCAGTACGTCTTGTCACAAATGAGACACTGACTGAACTTCATGCAAGCCATATTCAGCCCTCTCATCAGAATCCCTGCATGTGTCCTAAACATTGTCAGACTCAAGACAAATACTGGCTACACTTCATGTACCAGTCTGTCAAAATGCAGATAAGTTGGGACCCTGCCTCCCCCTCCCTCAGGATCTTTTAATAGACCTGCCTTGTCTCTGAGCCACAGCTGCCTGCATTCGTCTATCATGGTTTGACCCTACATGAGCCTTTAAAGGCCAGTACTGGTATTTTTAGATTGAAGTAGAAAATGTTCTCTGAAAGAGAAGGGGATTGAGAGAACATGAATTTTTAAATTGATGTTATTTATGTAGTATCAGTACAACATTGTTTGTTACAAGCTTCTTTACACGTATTTTTGTAGTGAAACTGTGGAACAAACAGATATTTAGAGCAATGAAGTGAAATAATCCAGTTTAAAAAGAAATATAAAGGATTACTTTTTATATATAGGGGGATGTATCGGGATGAGGAAGAGCTATGATAATTACTGGAGATTACAGTTGTTTTGAATTATTTAGATTTGTGTTTGAGTATGGGGAATTATTATATGTTATAAGGATTTATGATGTATTGTATACAGTTACAGTTTGGTAATCAGAAAATTTAGTGTATATGTGTGTAATTAGATATAGCCATATGAAGTGTTATTGTACATCATATTATTATTCAATTATTATAATCAAATACAATTTGTGATTTCAGGGGCAGGACAAAATATGTCTATACTATACTCTTTTTCATTATGGCATGAGTGGCATGAGTGATGGCAAGTAAAGTGCCTTGTCATTTCATTCTTTCAGTAGTTTATTTGTTTAATTGTCTTTTATTAATCAATCAAATAGCAGGCAAAAAATGATTAAGTGTCCGGTCTTTCTTTCTGAAAAACTCAATGAAACTTAATATTAGCCTGGACTAACCTACTCATTGTATTGTCTAACTCTATCATTTCTCTCTCCCTCTCTTCCCTCGTGCTTAACCCCCCCAGCATTTCACTCACACTCTCAGTCAGTTTGCCTTCCTTTCTGTTTGTCTTCTGTTCAGTCTTTTTTTTTTTTTTTTTGTTCTCAGCCATTTTGTCTCTCTTTCAACATGGCTGATAAAGGTCTTACACTGATGAGAAGGAAAGACAGGAAAGAAAAGGAGTCAGCTGAAATGACCAAGGACATGAAGAATGAAGGAGAGAGGGCAGTGGATCAAGAAGAGCCCACATCAGCTCAGGCAGGAGTCAACAATGGTGCTGTGGGTCAGAATGGAGATTTTCAGGTTGAGCCAATGGAAGTACCTCCATTTGAAATCATTGCAGGGTAAGTTCTTCTCAAGCAGTATGGTTCATGTAATGGACAGGTCTTTGCCGATCAAAGTAGTAAGCAGACATGCTCACACTGACTTGGACGAATAGACATGCAGGCATGTCAGGACATGATGTGAATATTTTCATGGTTGAAGTGAAAACATTTGAGATGTGTGACCGTACAGAAACAGATACATACATAAACTGGGTGGTGCCTTGTGTAGATTGTTTTCTCTGTAAAATGTCCAAATGATCAACTTTTGACTACATGAAATGTAATACATCTCCATGACTTAGAGTTGATCAGGTTGTTGTTCCAGTTTCAATTTTATGTTGGACCAGTCCTCTTCAGTGACAAAAGTCGTGCTCCCACCTAATTGTTCGCTTCCTTGCTGTGGACCAGATGCAAATTGGATACATTGTTTAATTTTTCAGCTGGTTTGGTTTGTGTTCTACAAGGCAAATCTCAAGTGGACTATAAAATTGTACACAAAAATCACATGCATGGAATTCAACTCAATTATTGGTTAAGCGGATGATTTTTCTGCTCATATTGATCTGGACTGCATATCAGCAGATATTAGTGGATGGCGCGTATGAACTTATGGTCGGACAACGTGCACTTATTACTAATTGTTGCCTTTCGTGTAAGGCGTTCTATGTGCTATGGAAGACCGCTGGCTCTAATGAGATCCTACTATGATCTGTTAGCAACACACAGGAGATCTATGAGTTCAAATCAAAGCTAAATATAGCCTGGCTTACTTTTCCACATTTTTCATTTTTCATTTTATTTTTCCATTTTACCACCTTGTGTTCAAAGTATTGTTGAAGTTTCGTTTCGTTTTGTTTCCTGCCGCTTATCCGGGTCTGGGTCTCGGGGGCAACAGCCTGAGCAGGGAGAACCAGACGCTTCTCTCCCCGGCCACTTCCACCAACTCCTCCAGGGGGACACCAAGACGTTCCCAAGCCAGAAGAGAGATATAATCTCTCCAGCGTGTCCTTGGTCTGCACCGGGGTCTCCTCCCGGATGGGCTTGCCTGAAACACCTCCCCAGGGAGACATCCAGGAGGCATCCTGACCAGATGCCCAAACCACCTAAACTGGCTCCTTTCAACGCTGAGGAGCAGTGGCTCTACTCTTAGCCTCTCCCGGATGTCCGAGCTCCTCACCCTATCTATAAGGCTGAGCCCAGCCGCCCTGCAAAGGAAGCTCATTTCAGGCACTTGTATTCGTGAGGTCATTCTTTCGGTCACTACCCAGAGCTCATGACCATAGGTGAGAGTTGGGACATAGATTGACCTGTAAATTGAAAGCTTTTGCCTTCTGGCTCAGCTCTCTCTTCACCACAACAGACCGCTTCAGCGTCTGCATCACAGCCAACGCTGCCCCAATCTGTCTGTCAATCTCCCGCTCCATTTTCCCCTCACTCGTAAACAACACCCCGAGATACTTAAACTCCTCCACTTGGGGAAGCGACTCTCCCCCGACCCAGAGTGGGCAGTCCATCCTTTTCCAGCTGAGAACTGTGGCCTCAGATTTAGAGGTGCTGATCCTCATCCCCGCCACTTCACACTTGGCTGCAAACCGTCCCAGTGCAAGCTGGAGGTCACTGTTTGATGAGGCCAACAGGACCATGTCATCTGCAAATAGCAGAGATGGAATCCGGAGGCGACCGAACTTGACTCCCTCCGCCGCTTGGCTGCGCCTACAAATTCTGTCCATAAAAATTATGAACAGAACCGGAGACTAAGGACAGCCCTGGCGGAGACC
Source organism: Mola mola (assembly GCA_001698575.1). Taxonomy (NCBI): domain Eukaryota; kingdom Metazoa; phylum Chordata; class Actinopteri; order Tetraodontiformes; family Molidae; genus Mola; species Mola mola. The sequence continues at coordinate 4,995,277 of KV751324.1, read as the reverse complement.
AACCCTGACTGGGAACGGGTCTGACTTACTGCCGGCAATGCGAACCAAGCTCTGGCTTCGACAATACAGAGATTGAATGGCCCGTAAAAAAAGGCCCATACTCCTGGAGCACCCCCCACAGGACACTTTGAGGGACACAATCATAAGCCTTCTCCAGATCCACAAAACACATGTAGACTGGTTGGGCAAACTCCTATGCCCCCTCCAGTACCCTCGCGAGGGTATAGAGCTGGTCCAGTGTTCCACGGCCAGGACGAAAACCACATTGCTCCTCTTGAATCCGAAGTTCAACTAGCAGCTGTAATTTCCTCCCCGGCACCCTGGAGTAGACCTTCCCAGGGAGGCTGAGGAGTGTGATCCCCCGATAGTTGGAACACACCCTCTGGTCCCCCTTCTTGAAAAGCCGAACCACCACACCTGTCTGCCACTCCAAAGGCACAGTCCCTGATGTCCACGCAATGTTGCAGAGGCGTGTCAACCATGACAGCCCTACAACATCCAGAGCCTTGAGGAGCTCGGGACGAGTCTCATCCACCCCCGGAGCGATGCCGCTGCTGTTGTTGTTTGACAGCCCCAGCGACCTCAACCCCAGTGATGAGAGAGCCCAGCCCAAAGTTGAAGTTGTCATATTAAATAATTTTGTTCTCTCTTTAATATCAGCAGAGCTGCCACTGTACTTCAGTGTGTAACATTTTTTATGTACTGTTGCCGCAGCTTCTTAACTTTAGCACGACAATGCGCCACACTTCGGTTAAATCCATTCTGCTTCCTTCTTTCGCTGAAGATTTTGAATACCTCCATGTTTTTGTGTACCTTTTCCAGTAGTTGAAAATGGTCTCTTTGACCCATATTTCCAGAAGATGTTTTTGTTCTTTGTAGCTCCCCTGCCGCACATTTTGGTAGCCGCAACTTCCTAACTTCTCCTTCAGCTACCAAAGAGGAAATAACATATACAATGTAGCTGTCAATAACATATACAGTAACTTAGGTAGCACGCTTGCAGTGATTGGTGCAGATGGGGTTTACACCAGTGATGATCCGTTCTAGAGTTCACTTGAAAGTGGTCTGAGACCACCTTTTTCAAGCGGTCCAGCGTCCGGTTGATTAATTCCCACCAGTGGTCTCGGACTTTGTTCAAAGCAACCAAAACAGACCATACCAGTGGGGGTTCAACAGGACTAAACAAAGCTGGTGTGAATGTGACGTAAGTTTCTGGATATATATCCCCTTAACGCCGATCGTCGTGAATTCGCATCATACTGCTTGCATTCAGACTGCAGCCAAGATAACGTACAAAATTTCAGTTTGTGCATATTCAATACATACCCAGGAACCTTTTGCAAGCACTGGTTTCTCGTAGGACCGGTTGGAGTGGGACCTACATCTGTTTCATGGAAGCCAGCGCTGTGGATAGCAAAACGAATATATGGAAGCTACAAATTTGGAAAAATTGTCGAAAATTAGGTAAGTTGTGCAAAGAAAAAAATATGTACCAGCTTATCGTTTGCTTATACAGTTAATTTATTGGAATAGACTTGTAGACATAGACAAAAGACATGTGACAAATACTTCATGTAATTTGAACATTTCTGTTTGTAGCGAAATCGCTACATCCATCCATCCATCCATCCATCCATCTTCTACCGCTTATCCTGTTAGGAGTTCGCGGGGGGGAGGAGTCTATCTCAGCATCTTCGAGTGAAGGCGGGGTCACCCTGGACAAGTCGCCAGTTCATCACAGGGCTGACATATAGAGACAAACAACCACCCACACTCACATTCACATTCACACCTACGGGCAATTTAGAGTGACCAATTAACCTAACCCCCAGTTTTGCATGTTTTTGGACTGTGGGAGGAAGCCGGAGTACCCGGAGAGAACCCACGCAGACACAGTGAGAACATGCAAACTCCACACAGAAACGCCCTGACCTGGAATCGAAGCCAGGACCTTCTTGCTTTTAGGCGACAGTGCTAACCACTGCACCACTGTGCTGCCCCATAGAGGCTAAATCCGGTTATAATGTATTTAGATGTATTTCAGCACTCAAATGCATTTTCTTTAGAAAATGCCATTATAGTTAATTCCTATAATCATTATAAATAAAGCATGCTGGGATATAAATGTAATTTTTGCCCCTTTTTTTTTAACTGCACAGAACAAATTGAATGCATCAACATTCTATGGGGAAGCGACTAGGTGTAATTCAAACCAGGGTTCCACCAGAAGAAAGTGAAGACAGTTGTCTCAGTGACAGTGGGGATAGCGATGATGACTATGTTCCTAAACCAGGTGATAAAAACAGCAGTAATAATGCTATAATTTAGTGTAGAGTTTCAGGTTTTTTTATTGTTTACATATGTCCATATTGTGAATGTAACCATGTGTACATGATGTGTATATAATGTAGATAAAAATGTCTGTACTTTTCTACAGTGATTTCTTTTTTTCTACACCAGGTGATGAAAGCAGCATTAGTGAGAGTACTGACAACAGGAGCAGTGATGAAGACTCATCATGAAAAATCATGATGCACTTCCTAGCACCAGTGCTACTGCTGCAAGAGTGAAACAACAAATCAGCTGCTGCTACTACAAACAGAAAAAAACATAAGGTAGCATGGAAGACAGTAAAGCAACGGAACTCTGCAGAAGACGTTCGAGTGTAGCAAGGTTCTCTTCCAATTTCTGATGCAATCAGTCTGCCCATTCATTACTTCAGAGACTTTTTTGATGCTGATCTTTTGGGTAGTATTGTGGAACAAAGCACACAACAAAGTCCAAAACGTGCCCTCAAATTGGATCAGAATGAATCGGAGCAGTTTATTGGCGCTGTAGTGTACATGAGTGTTTTACATTTACCAAGGTCAAGAATGTACTGGTCCAGTGAATATCGACTTCCATAGGTGGCTGACGTAATGTCCCGAAAAAGATGGGAAGAAATAAAACATTTCATCCATTTCTGTGATAACATGGCACCCACAACTGCTTTCGTGGATTCCATGAGTAAGGGCCAAAGGGTCCAATCCGGCCCACTGGATGACATTTAAAGTGTGAAAAAAGTGGACACAGACTGTTTGTTTGACACCCCTGTTCTAGTTGGTCTCTAGTTGGTGTTATAGTGTAAATAGTTGTAAACAATTTTGTGGTTTCAATCAAAAAAAATTTACCATCAATGCCTGTTGTCGCTAATTTGCAACATACCTAAATTTGTATCTATTTTATGTGCTATAGACAATTTAACAATCTCCACGTAATTTAACATCAGCTTGTAAGCAAAAACACAATTCATTTTTTTATATAATTATAGATAAATTCAGGCGTCAAGGGGATATAGTATGTCAATGATTAACATTATATACGGTGTGCTCGTTATCATTTAATCCCACAGAAAGACACAAGTTTTGAATAGTTTACAGAGAAAATAATGAAGTATCTGGTCCTAAACTATTAATGAAAAATTGCTAATCTAGGTTAATTTGTGATTATTAAGGAAAGTTAATGAAAGCAACGGTTCCTAAACCTTTTAGTAGGACCTTCCCCCAACGGTCCTGTCAGATTATCTCGTGCATTCCTCCTCTTGAAATAATTGGAATGTTACAATGTTATAATATTTTCATACATTTCATGCAGTTCCATTCATCCATTACTCAGTGATCTGTTTCAGAACTTTGATTACTTATACATAAATATAATTTTAATTATTTTTAACTATTTAATCTCCTTTGCTATTTATTCACTTTATCATGCAATTGTAACAGCAATTACAATTTTACTGACTTTCAAACACTTGAAGCTGAGATGAAATGAGAAATCTTTTTGAAGCCTTTTACTTTCAGTTCTGTTGAACTGTCTAAAAAAATCCCATGTTAGCTGACAGCACTCTGTCTTATTTGTCTCATGAGGGTATAATGTACCTGATGCAATTTTGTAAGTACTAGAGTTACAACAATCTTTCCATGTATAATGTAATTCAGATTACTTCAACACTAGTTACTGTTTTTGTTGCACCTTATGTAATAATAAAAAATAAGAATACTGTGGAGTTAGTAACTCAAATTTAAATGTTTAGATGTCACAATAACACAATCTAGGATGAGTCCATATGAAAACTACAAGCGCAAGCTTTCTTCCCAATTCCTGTACTGTGCAGTTCCATTCTAGTTTTGCATCATTTCAGAGGATGAAAACTAATATGTCAATGGATTGACCCTCTTGTATTTCAGTTCCAGTTCAAGAATGTGGAATACATGGTCACAACAAGACCTTGCTGTGTTACCTGATGCTTAAAGGGAACACAGCTGATGGGCTGCTGAGGGGGTATCTAGAGGATGAGGATACTGGGCCTCATGCTGAGGAGGCCTTCTTCTTGCAGTGTCTTCCACACTATGACCCTGCCCTCAAATACACAGTGACCTGATATATACTTCTCTTAAATTGTCAGATGGTATGTGGCTCGAATAATGTGATCAAGTGCTTTTCCGTCAAGATCCTAGTTTTTTCCAAGCTGTCATTTGTGTAGACATGCACTTACTTCCCGTCTGCAAGATCTTTACCCTCACATCTCCTGTGGGAATGTTCACTTTCTTGCACTGCTTGGCCAACACTCCCTCATCCTAGCTTATCACATACTGGTATTTTGTCATTAACTCATCACATCTGATCCAGATGTATTCTTTGGTATTACCATTTCCTTTAGTATCCCTGTCCAGTCTAAACTTATGCCCTAAACTTCTTATCATGATGCACAAGGTGTTTGTCACTTCAAGTTACTGTAGAGTTGGGTTTATGAAATGATTTGCGTTTAAAAGGGATGTGATTGTGATCTCAGGTTAAAGCAGACATCACGGAAATTGGAAAGAAAGGGGCATTCCAGCAACTTAGATTTTCACCTAGACTGGAAAGAAAGCTTAAAAACGTATATAAAAAAAAAAGCTCTCCGCAATGCTAGAAGCTTGTATTACTCAGCACTAATGAAAAAAAACAAGAACAACCCCAGGTTTCTCTTCAGCACTGTAGCCAGACTGACAGAGAGTCATAGCTCAATTGAACCACTGATTCCCTTAGCTCTCAGCAGTAATGATTTTATGGGCTTTTTTCAGAGAAAGAATTCATCAGCTCTTACATACATTAGGCAGTAATCTATTAAATACAGCAACTTTTGACTCGACTGCAACGCCTATTTTACAATTGGAGTCGTTTTCATCTCTGAATCTCTCAGAGCTACCTTCTATAGTTTCATCATCTAAACCATCAACTTGTCTTTTAGACCCAGTACCGACTAGGCTCTTTAAAGAGATTTTTTATTTGATTAACGCGTTCATTCTAGATCTGATCAATTTGACCTTATCTTTGGGTTATGTACCACAGACTTTCAAGATTGCAGTTATCAAACCTCTACTCAAAAAACCTAATCTTGATCTCCCGTTCATTTCTAAAATCATCGAAAAAGCAGTCGCAAACCAATTATGTGACCATCTGCATAGGAACGGCTTGTTTGAAGAGTTTCAGTCAGGATTTAGAGTTCATCACGGCACGGAAACAGCACTGGTTAAAGTTACCAATGATATTCTAATGGCTTCAGACAAAGGATCAGCCTTCATACTTGTACTGTTAGATCTTAGTGCTGCATTTGACACCATTGACCATAATATTTTATTACAGAGACTGGAACATGAAATTGGGATTAAAGGAACTGCATTAAGATGGTTCAAATCATATTTATCAGATAGATATCAGTTTGTCCATGTTAACAATAGCTGCTCCTCACGCACTATAGCTAATCATGGAGTTCCACAAGGTTTGGTACTTGGACCAATCCTTTTCACCCTATATCTGCTTCCTTTAGGCAACATTATCAGGAAGCACAGCATCAATTTTCACTGTTATGCAGATGATACTCAGCTGTACTTATCAATGAAGCCAAATGAAGCTAGTCAGCTAGTCAGACTACTGGCATGTCTTGAAGACATAAAAGTCTGGATGACCTGTAACTTTTTACTTTTAAATTCAGACAAAACAAGTTATTGTACTTGGCCCTAAGCACCTCAGAGAAACTTTATCTGATCATCTAATCAGTCTGGATGGCATTACTTTGGCCTCCAGTTCCACTGTTAGTAATCTTGGAGTAAATTTTGACCAGGATATGTCCTTTGTCCCTTACATAAAACAAGTCTCTAGGGCAGCTTTCTTTCACCTGCGTAACTAATGAAAATCAGAAACATTCTGTCTCAAGAGGATGCAGAAAAACTAGTCCATGCATTTGTTACTTCCAGACTGGACTACTGTAACTCATTACTATCTGGATGTCCCAACAAATCTCTGAAAGGCCTTCAGTCGATTCAGAATGCTGCTGCACTAGTATTAACAGGAACTAGAAAAAGGGATCACATTTCTCCTGTGTTAGCTTCTCTTCATTGGCTCCCGGTAAAATTCAGAATAGAATTTAAAATCCTTCTGTTAACATACAAAGCACTTAATGACCAAAGTCCATCATATCTCAGAGAGCTCATAGTTCCTTATTGTCCTAGTAG
>KV751324.1:4955532-4980071 GCA_001698575.1 Mola mola | reverse complement strand
CTTTAAGGCTATCCTGCCAGGCCATGCGTGACTCTTCCAGTTTAGTGGTAAGCCATTTCTTTTTGAGTTTATGAGTTTTCTGTTTTAACTTGCGAGTATTAAGATTATACCACGGAGCTAGTCTCTTGACTGGTTTTGTTTTCTTTTTAACTAAGGCAATAGAATCGAGTGAAGCACATAGAGAGCCGGTAGTACAATCAGCAAGGTGATCAAGCTGGGAGGGGCTAAATTTAAGATATGACTCCTCTGTTATTTTGGGATATGGCACTGAAATTATTGCAGAGGGAATGATTTCTTTAAAATTTTCAAGTGTCCTCAGATATGCATCAGCTATAATAAGTAGTGACTCTTAGTTTATAGTTGATGGGCAGAAATTCAAATATTAGAAGATAATGATCTGATAAAAGCAGATTTTGCGCAGACTTTTAAGTGCTCAATTTCAATGCCATATATCAGAACAAATCAAGGGTGTGTGATTAAAAGTGTGTGTTGATTCTTGTACACACTGACAGAAGCCGAATGAATCTAATAGTGAGAGAAATGCCGTACCAAGGCTGTCGTTTTCAACGTCTACATGGATATTAAAGTCACCTACAATAATAACTTTATCTGTTTTGAGGACCAGAGCCGAGAGAAACTCTGAAAATTCAGATAAAAATTCAGTGTAGGGTCCAGGTGCTCGATACACTATAACAAACATAGTTGATTGCAGGGTTTTCATGGTTGTATCAGAAATGCTAAGAATGAGATTTTCAAATGAACTAAATTTTTGTTTGGTCTTCGGGTTTATTAATAAGGCAGAATTGAAAATGGCCGCAACTCAACCACCTCTGCCAGTGTCTCTGGGAATGTGTGTGTTAGTGTGACTAGTAGGAGTTGATTCATAAGACTTACATATTCATCTTGGCACAGCCAAGTTTCAGTAAGGCAGAATAAATCAATGTTATTATCTGATAGCTCATTTATTAATACACCTTTAGATGATAGGGATCTGATATTCGAGAGTCCACATTTAAGTCTCTTTACTTTGTAAACTGCCTCATTAGTGGTGTTGATTTTTATTAAGTTCCTATGTGAACTCTTATTTGATTTAGTGAATTTAGTGAATTTATGTGGACGGGGGACAGACACAGTCTCTATGGGGTTGTAGGTGGATGACTCTAAAGGAAGCGCAGAGAAGCGTGTAAGACTGCAACTCTGCTTCCTGGCCTCAACTCTGAATTGCCAATTTGGCTGACTAATAAATCTGGCCATATTTCTATAAATGAGAGCAACTCCTTCCCAAGTAGGATGGATGCCGTCTCTCCTAATTAGACCAGGTCTTCCCCAGAAAGTTTGCCAATTGTCAATGAAACCCTCATCGTTTGCTGGACACCACCTTGACAGCCAGCGGCTGAATGGAGACATGCGGCTAAACCTGGTCACTGGTCAGATTAGGCAGGGGACCAGAGAAAACTACGGAGTCCGACAGCGTTTTGGCAAAAGCACACACCGACTCAACATTAACTTTAGTGACTCCCGACTGGCGTAGCCGAACGTCATTACCGCCGACATGAATTACAATCTTACTGTATTTACGTTTACTTTTTGCCAGCAGCTTTAAACTTGATTCCACGTCGCCCGCTCTGGCCCCAGGAATACATTTGACTATGGCCGCTGGTGTGGAAAATGTCACGTTTCGCAAAATAGAGCTGCCAATTACTAGAATTAGTTTCTCAGTGGGTGCGTCACTGAGTGGGGAAAATCTGTTGGAAACGTGAACGGGTGGGTGGTGAACCGTGGGCTTCTGCTTAGGACTATGCTGCCTTCGAACAGTCACCCAACTTCCCTGGTTGCCCGACTGCTCGGGAGCTGCTCTCAGTCGACCCGCAAGGAACTGCTTTCAGTCGACCCGCACCGGCTAATGGGGGCTGGTCACTTAGCGAAGCTACTGGTTTGGTTTGCAAGGTGCGGATCGTAGCCTCCAAATCACTAAGCCTCGCCTCCAACGCAGCAAATAAACTACACTTAATACACGTACCATTATCACTAAAAGAGGCAGAGGAATAATTAAACATGTGACACACTGAGCAAGAGAGAAGAGGAGAGCGAGAGGGAGAAGCTATTGTTGTGCGCCCGGTACAATACCTGAGTTGGTTATCGCGACTCAGAACGGTTGTAAGACTAGCGATACAATTCACTAAAATGAGAGAGGGCTGAAGAGTACAAAGGTTTACACTTTTAGCACACAGCAGTTAAACAATTAATGTCGTTAAAAACCGTCCCAGATTGTTAGCAAGGTACAGCAAGACGACCAGACACGACAACAGGAAGTTACGCAATACGCTTACCGCAGTGGCGCAGCCGCAGTCGTGAGAAAATACTTAATCATTTGACATGCGTAGTAAAATAATTTCTTATTCTTCCTTCAAGAAAAAACAGGAGAGAGCACTTGAAATAGAATTAGAACGAAAAATTAAAGCTTTCGAGTTAGCTCATGCCACCTCCCAAGAGAAACACCTGATGAGACAGTTAAGAAAACTAAAACTAAAATTAAATGATTTACTTGACACTAAAACATAATTTCAGCTACAGAGATTACACTTGGAGAACTTTGAACATAGCAATAAATCCAGCATATTCCCAGTAAACCAAGTCAAACAGAACAAGGAAAACAACCTGCATCCCAGAAGAAATAAATAATGAATTTAGGGATTTCTTTTAAAGAATTGTATTCATCACAGATTAACCCATTTAACTCTAGCGTAGATGTGTTTTTTGAGCACAGTTGACCTACCAAAATTAAATAAAGAACAAATAGCGCCTCTGGAGTCACCTATTTCAATTAAACTTTTTCTTAAACATGCCCAACAGCAAAGCTCCAGGACCAGATAGGTTTCAGACCTTGTATTCTACAGAATGCTTATGGAAATTAATGAAACCTCCATTCTTCCTCCTAAAATTAACTGTTGCTTCATGAGAAATCAAAGTTTTGTCAGGGCCAAAATTCAAGCTCGATACTGACTCCCTAATGCAATGATTGTAGTCCATGGGAAAAACACAGCTGCTTTTTCCACCACAATAGCTGGTGGGAAGTTATTGCCAGCACTGAGATATGTCTGGAGGAGCCGAAGCCTCTCTGCAAGAGTTATGCACAAGTTTTTAAAAATTGTGTGGTTTCCGTGCACACTGTCTGAAATAAGTGTGCTTGCTCTCAAATCTTAATGTCTACAAACGAATGAGTGGTCCGATTATGAGCTCTGGATAATGGCTGACATAATGATGCTTCAGCTGAGTTGTTGATCAGGTAAAGATTGCTTCCCGAATAGAAATATTCATCAATAAGCTCTCTCAAATATGCTGTTTGGTTACTTGAAATAGCTGGTGCACAAATAAGAGAAACATTTTCTCTTAAATGTAAGACCAGTTGCCAAGGTTGATCTTCACCTGGAGATTCATTTTTTTCTCCAGTCAGCACTGGTAGCATCCTCAGCAGGCTCTAGTTTTGGACAGCATGTCCACTCAGCTTATACTCTGCAGGAGTTACCTTGGATACTCTATCATTAGCATTGATCCCATAGTTAAATTGGCGAACCCTGCAGTTCAATTCAAGGTAAGTACACTGTTTGTCCTTTACCAGTTGCCAAATGTATAGCGCAAGATCAGTGGCTACAATACCTTCAAACAAATCATGGCCAATAGATGGAGGCAATACAGGCTGACATACATGAAAGAAGGACAGCTCACTGAACAAGGAGTTAAATTTGATACCTCCACTGTGGACTGAACCCTCTTCAAGTCTCTGAATATGCTCTTTGTAAGATTCTACTGTGTGAATGATGGCCCTGCAAAGACTATCTGCCAGAAATGTGATCCTGTCTATTTCACAGTATCTGCAGAAATTAACACTTAAGCTGAAATTCTAAAGAAATCCTCCAATGTTAAGTGACCCTGAATTGTCACCAGCAATAGCTTGCATTATTACTTTATAGACCTGTCCAACAACACACCATTCTTGTCGAGGTCTTTCAGATGTTTTACCAGGCGTCCCAAATCCTGACCAAATTGCTAGAATTCTTTTCTTTGCAAAGAAGTACAAGTTGAATCTGGTCAATATTTGGCCTGTTGTGCAGTGATAGGTCTGCCAGTGTGACATACACCGCAAGTACTTTGTGTTTCTTTTTTTCCTAACCATATAGGGTTTAGAACTTCAAAAGCATCTTCATAAATGATCAAGTTTAAAGACCTCTCTTTATGGACACATATTGTGCAAAACACTCATTGCCTGCTTCATTTTAGTCCAAGACATATAGGCGCTGGTTCAACAAAATTAAATTGATTCTTGAACACAGTCTTTCTCCATTGATCTGTTTTTAGCATGAAGGTATTTTTTGTCTAGAAAAGATCTTCTACTTTCAGATCATCAATAAGAGTCCTTATGGCATCATCTGTAATCCCTTTTACATGTAACTTCTAATTAAAAAATAATTGTGACTTGCTGATGTCATGTATTGACTGCAAATCTTCAATGATTATCTGAACAGTAGAGGCAGGAAGCAGTTTTGCTTGTAGCTTAAGAAAAAAAGAGGGCAAAATTCCTCAAAATCTATCAATATTTTCTGGGCTAACCTCCAGGTGCTCAGTATTGTGAGCAGCATCAAGCTACATGAATCACAGCAAATCACTTTCAGTATGCGTGCCACAATTCCACTTGCATCTGTTCGGCCAATGATGGACTCAATTAAATTTCCCTCTGCACTTTTTTTTTTATGATTTCTGGACACATGAGAAGTCAATGTAGCGACTACAGTAAATGTCTTATCACATTGCCTAAAAGGACATGCAACTGCTTGTCCTTCTTTGATGTGCACTTTAAGGTGAGAATAAAATTCAGTCATGGAAAAATATTTGGCACTGTAGAAGTCAACATGTCAGGTCAGGTCCACTAATATATTCAATCTTGGCTCATTCACACGTCAATTATGGTTTTTTGTATAGGTGTGCTTTCAGACCAGCACACTTGCGGAAAGTTCTATTGCAATCCGGCATACAACACCATATTACTAAATTAGGTACTCTATATTACTATGAATTTTCACATATCTCACATTGGCCTCTGAGGTGCTTGACTGATGTCCACAGATCTTACAAGTAAACATCAAGACAAACAGACATGACTGTTATGGTTCAATAATCAGTAAACTGCAGTTGTAAGATTCTGAAACAAGAAATGCAGTTACCTATTTCTGTGTAACTCTGCCCTACATTAATATTAGCCTACTGTAAAGCAGCAGCACCAGATAGGTGAAACACTAATGTCTTAAGCTTAAGCTTCACTGATGAGCTTTTCTAGCTTGCCTACTTTAATGTTTTTTGTCTTATATTAATATTTGATGCCGCACAAGTCAGTTGATCTCATACTGATATGATCCTCTTAACTGTTTCATGAAGGCAACTCCAGGTTCATTATCAGTACGTCATCAAGTCAGTTTAATTCAATGCAATCAGAGAAACACAAGGTGAAGCCCAGCATTTATGTCAAAGAAAGAACTAATACTCAATTATGCTTCAAAAATTCACTGGCAAAATATGTGTGCTGTCAAAAAGTTAACTTAGACATGTAAAAAGTGATAATGAGCTCCTTGTGCTGTCTGATTAATCTGTAATCATCTATGAATTTATAGCTAACTAGATCCTTCAATCATGACATGTACATATCCTGTATTCAGTGATGCAAACAAACTAGTGATTGCAACTGATTGAACCATCACTCAATTTATAGGTTTTGTACTGATTTGCAAAGAAAATTACATTAGTACTCACCAATTAATTAGAAGATGGTGATCGAAGAAGAAATACATGCATCCAGCTTTCCTTGTGCAGCTAACAAGGTGATGCTCCTCCCACAATGCAAAAAATACTGCATGATACTCTTTCTTTAGGTAGGCCTAGTTTAGGCAGCAGTAAAGTGCTCGGGGTTTTTTTAGCATTACATTAGAGATCTTTTTAAAATGATTAAATAATCTAACAGTTTTTTATTTATATTATTGGTAAAGTGCTGTATTTAAAATTAACAGGCGAATACTGCTGAAATCTAGCTGTAAATTTAGAGCAATTTATGTACATTACTTGAACTGTCATAGCCTTTAAATTTAGTATTTGCATTCTGTTTTTGTTCATATCTTGTATTTGTTATCATTATTTTCTATTTGCATTTGTTTATGCAGTTCATGTAAAGCATCTTTGAGTACTTAGAATAGCATTATATCATCTTCTTTCATGCCCATCATGCAGGCCCTCCACTCATAAAAGCACTTTATACAAGCATTTATAAAAAAATTATGCACTCAAGAAATCCCCCAACATAATGTAGTCACTTTGTAGAATTAGCTTAATGTCTGTGATCAATATCTTGTCTGCTCATTTAAAATCTAAATGTGTCGGATTCTATCCCAGCCAGCAGGGGGCAGTAACAGAGCATTCGTAAGTCAGGACAAGCCTACGTTGCTTCTCCACCAGGAGGGAGGACAGCAATCAGTTGCAATCACTTCAAATTTGTCCAGTCTTACAAGTTAGTCTGACCCATTAACCCAATTAATGTTATCAGTATCAATCTTCATGATGTTGTGCAATTGTTTGAAAATGAACAACTCAGTTTTTGTGATTAAGAGTAAAATCAGATATTTCCATTAATGTTAATATGTAAATGCTTTAAAGTTTCTCATAATAAATGAGAGTTTAGTGAATGGTTAACATTTTTTTAAAAATTATTAAGGGAGGTTTGGTTTAATTCTGTACACATTTTAAAGCGTACATGTGAATGTATCCAGTAGCAAAATGTAAGAATAAGAATTAAATGTGCAGTCATTTTCTGTCAGTAGTTTCCATTGTGACTAATGGTGAGGTTGTTTATGTGTCAGTCTTGTGAGAGACTCTGAATATGTTATAGTTGCTGGAATTTAAAAAGGCCTTTGTTATGTAAATTCACATATTATCTGAGAGTGGTTTATCACCTGGTTTATATAAAGCCTGTGTATATACTGTAAGTGTAGCATGGGGATATGAGCAGTCTTTTTTTGTTTTGTTTTGGATTTTTTTAAATTACTAAATTAATCCTCAGAAATATTGTCTTTTATATTGTATAAGGGGTGGTGTCTTCACAAGCTTTCAATCTCCCCTACACAGGGTTTTATCTTGATTTACCTCTGCTGTCTTTTATATAAACTATTGTCAATAATGTTAAATTCTCAAAGGGAATGATGTGTGTAACATCAACAGGCCCTTACAGCCTTACAGTAAATTGATTTTTAACTATCTCCATCCAAGTGTTACTTTTTTGGCTGTGTGGTTATTAATTTACTAGGTAGCAGGAAAACCTACTGGAAGGATTTCAATGAAGCTTGGCCAAAGTTTGGGGAATTGTGCTGTGTGTTTGGATAAATGGGTGGATCCGAGAATTTTCATGTTGTTGGGCATGGGTGGTTGGGCCCTTCCGTGTGCCATTACAGTCGCCTCTGCTAAGATAAATTCTTTAGTTTTTTGAAGTGTGTTTGCCTTTTAAAATTTTGTGGAGTTTGGTACTGTGATGTCATCTTCAACAGTTCTAATCTATTGTTGCCTTAGTAGACAGAGATGGTTTTTTTGCCAGTTGACTGCAACTCTAAAACAACAACAACAATAACTTTATTTTTATTTTATTTAACAAATAACTCACTTTTACACATGCATTTTTGACTACACTGTGTCAAAAAAAAACCTTTAGCCATCACTTTAGAAACATTTAGAGTCCAGCTTGTTACATAGCTAAAATGCTGTTTTCTTCCATACATTTATGTACATGCATTTACTTTACAAAGAATCAGACGCTGAGGAATTTTTTAATTTGTTGGTGTTAGTCATTAGGACATTCCATAAGTCACTTTTGGACTGGATTCCCAATCTTGTCTCCATGTGGCCTTGTTCACCTTCCCCTGAGCTCTGTGCAGTTACTATCAGATAACATTAAGCATTCATTCAGCAAGAATTACAGTAAGCCATTTATTGTCAGTAAAAGCCATAAACTGAGAATTCAGGCATATGATTCACTATGATCCAGTTTTAACTTAATCAATGATTTATTTATTGATTTTTAAAAAATGTTTTTTTGCACAGTAATCAGTGAGGCCAAATGCACATATTACGTACAACAATCAATTGATGACTGGATATCTTATTATAAAATGACAGGGGTTAATGTATGCCTTTGTGAGACTATTGGAATATTGATGCTCTCTTAAATGTTTTTAAAGAAATTTCCTGTTTTAGCTCAACTTAATAACATAGTATTTGAAAGGTTATAATAAATAAGTTATAGTTTGGATAATAGCGCATACTTACAAATGTGTAATGTGTATTATGTGCCAATAACAAGCGGCCAAAATGTAGGGGACAAATATAAAAACATCATGATGGTGAAAAATAGCAGACACTTAGTAATCACTTTAAAGTAATGTGGACTCTCTGGTCCATACAAAAAATCTGCTGCAGTTTTTTGTGGTGAGCTAAGAAACGTCTAGGTTTTCAGTTCTCACACCTGCATTTCCTTTAATTCTGTAGTTACAAATACCTTGTTTGTCAAAGGTTGATGTGCTTTGAGAAACCACATATTGACTCAACTGTAGCTGTTTTTACATGCAATAATTTCAATAAAGTATATAAATATATGTATATATTGGATTAATTTAAGATCGGTTCCTTTGACATATAGTTACACCTTTACCACTTCCTCTATGTTTATTTTCTTGTTTTGTTTTGTGTTCTGGCATGCATTCAATTTGTACAAGTGAAAAGTGGCTCTAGCTTCCTGCTCCCAGTACAACAATGTCCTCACCCTGGATTATTTATTTTAGACAACATCTGATTTACCTTTGAGAGGTTAGGTGTTACTCTCACACACATGAAACCACAGTCTGGTGATTCTTTCCAATGCTTCAAGTCTGAGTTTTCACACCTGGGCCTGTAACAATACCAGTTTCTTTCAGGTTTCTTAGAACCTCCTCCTCCCAAACACTGTCCTAAACACGTTCTAGTAATCTCATCCCCCTCAGAATGTCCAGTGGGAACCAAGGGGAGGAAAGATGAGATATTTTCCCAAAATGCTGGTCCAAAACCCAAACCTGTGGTCACTGCACGCCAACAATAAAAGAACAAAACAACAATGCTGTTACACCAGCAATTGTCTTATGCTTCACATACACGAGAAGGCTACCATAGTTCTAAAATTTATTTAATAACACACTCAACTATGAGGAAACGGGAGCGACATTTTTTGTATGTGAGACAGTCTTTTCCCCTGGGGTTTAAATTCCTTTGATAATAACAGTAAAACAGTGTAATTAGTAGAATGCTTTGTTTTCGTTCACAGGGAGTTAAATATCATCTGTTGAAAGACTAACCATTGTATCTGCCAAGCGGCAAGCTTGTCTTGTCCCTCTATTGTTCTCCTTCAGTAATTTGACTCTTAAATTGCAATTTTGTGTTCTCATAATAGTTTCCATTGTTTTAAGGTGACTGGCTCAGAAGAAAGTTACTGTAGGCGAACTTGTTATGTAACGATGTAAGGGTGGGACTTGCCATTTAAAGAAGGTAATTATTTTGTCTTGCAGAGTGCTGAATTTGACTCCATCAATGACATGTTTAAGTAAAATGATCATACACATGTATCATCAATAATTCTCCCTTGGGCCCATAGTTTGCATATACATAGGATCTTTTTCCTCTTTCTTTATAAAGAAAAAAAATCCCATCCATGCAAGCACTATTTTAGAAAGATCTCTGTCCATGTTAAAATGAAAAACATGTTGTTAAGCGATAGAATGCTAAAGCATCAGGTGTTGAGTCGTTATGACTGCAGACCGTTTTACTAAGGAGCCATGCTGGTGTAGTATGTGCCTTTCCTTTTAAGGAGCAACAGCCATAATTTTCTAGCCAAAAACGAATTTGAAAAAAATTGACTCTTTGGACCACAGGACAGTTTTCTACTTCACCTCAGTCCATCTTAAATGAGCTTGAGCCCAAACACGGTGACACCATTTGGTTTACATACATTCTCCTCTTGCACTGTAGATTATCAACTTGCATTTCAATCAGGAGAGAATTAGTTTGAAAGACTTTCTTGAAATGTGTATGAGAAATGAAAACACATTGGCTTTTAGGCTCTAATTGGATGAAATAACAGAATAGAAAATCTAGAGATGATGACGCGTAGGGATAAACAGTGGTGTTAGAGGTGATGAAAACTATAGCGTGATCCATCCAGAAGAACAAAGCCAGAAGGAACTGGATTGTAAGCTTGACCTACCTCTCAGCTGGCAAAAACTGGAGGAAGACTGGGTAAAAGATGCTTTGAAAGTCTGGCTACTGACATAATAGAGGCTGATAGCAATCGTGGATGAATTTGGTTGGATGCTGCAGGGAAAAGAGCATACACCCACAGTCTTGTCTTCAGAGACATTGTTTTTTTGTTTTTTCTTGCACATGTAGTGATGTCAGCCACAGAATTGTCTGTTTTCAGTTTTCAGTGTAGCGCCCTCAGAGGACCCAAACTTCATGGCCATCAAATATTGTTTTTTGTTTTAACCCTTTGCTAGTGCAGAGTGGTAAGGCCCCTCACATCATTATTTCAGGAAAACTCAGCCTCTCTTGAATGATCTTTTTTTATTCCTAATCTTTTTCTACTAGCCTTATGCCAATTAACATCATCTATTAATAATATCACAGTGTGAATACTATATTCAAATGTTGTCAGTATTTAGAACATTTACAATACCTTAAGATTATAATGCACTCAATCGAACATTCTTGCTTGCTCTCTTTAATGATCATGCCCTCTCTTCAGCTCACTCTAGTGTCTCCCGTAACAGGCATCCTGCACTGAATATGACAGATGGTAAATGATCATACAAAGACTACTCATTGGCTATATGACCGTCAGTAGGTGGCAGGAAGCTTTTACTGCTGGTATCATGGCCTTAACTGTCAATAGTCATAATTTTGCTGCTAGCTTTATGAACATATGATGAATGTAGGCTGGAAGTGACCATCAAACAATGGTCAAGGCTGACCTTGAAGGGTGATGTAAAATTGCACTGAAAATTATTCAATCTCCATTGCAAATTAGATTTGAAAGCAAAATGTACGAACGTTCAGCTGTTAGCAATAAGCAAACTGAACAAGAACAATTCAAATAGCAAAACATATCTAACATCTATAAGCAGTTTCTCCAAATTTAGCACAAAATGCCACCCTTCATTCAACTCCTTCATGAGTGCCACTGCAAGGGTTTTCCCTTCACCTATTGCCACTGCCATGGTTGGAGTAGCTGCTGTGCCCCTTCTTACTTGGCACTCCGGTGAATCACCAATGGTTGGTTGTGGTGACGCTGCAATGTCTGACCCTCCACTTGTTGCCACTGCCATGAGTGAAGTCATGGCATCCAAATCTTCTCACCATCCCGCCCGACAATCAGAAAGACAGCATTCACCCCATACAAAGTCCAACGCTGACAATACTTCTTCAAGAATCTGCACTACTCTTTCGCATTGATTGTGGGGGACTCCATAGTGCAAAGAATCCAGTTTGTAAACGTGGTGACTCTCTGTTCCTGATGCAACGGGCAAGTAATAGTGCATATTCGTATCAATGATACTGTGAAAAGTGATTTTATCTATCTTTTTAATCTTGACGAAAACTCTAAATATAAAGAACTCTGATATCTGGCTCAGTCCCCATGCTGGGTCGTGGTGTGGACTGGCTCCAATCAGTGTACTGTTTGTAAAAAAAGATGGTCTTTATCCAAATATGTACGATAGTCGCATGCTTGCAGCTAATGCTGCTGAGCATGCTGTTCTGTCATCCACGCGTGATTGACTATTTACTTTACTCACATGCCCGTCTGTGCACTCTTCCTCGTATGTCCACAACCAGGGATGCTACCACCTGCTCTCACTCGAGCTCTCCGTTGTGGATCAATCAAGATGCTGCTACACGTCTTTTATCCTCTGTTCACATTAACGGACACAGACAAACGTTTCACAGTGTAGCTGTTAAATAATGTACCGTGAGCAGACAGGCAAACACTGCAACCACAAATGAACAGGGTCATACTTTGAATCTAGTGTTAACTCTGGGTAAAGAGATAAACTCCCTCTTTGGATTTTATTTTGGACCATAAATTATTCTTTTTTTTTATCTAACCCTCAGTTCTATACCACTCCATGTCAAAAACAAACAGTCTAATATAGTTTTAAATAGCTATTCGTCTAAAAACTTTGGTGCCAATTTCCCTGCTTATGGTTATGGCTATATGGCTCGGGGCAGTAACATGGTTAACAAACTTAATTTAAAATATAATCTTACTTACTTATTTACAAAAATAAAGTACAACCCATGGTTTGTTTTCAATACCATAAGCAGTTTTGTAAACCCTGCCCCACTCCTTGTGTCACCTCTGCGGAAGACTGTTAAAGATTCCTTGACCCTTCTGTCCGACAGATTAATAACATCAAAGCATTTATTACTTCTCCTGTATTATTTCCTTCATTAGTTGAGTCTAAAGAATCTCCATCACATTACTAGATTTAATTAGTCTTAATTAGTCTGGCTGACATATCCAATATTAACCTGTCAACCTGCACGCTTGATATTTTTCCATCTAGACTGTTCTAAGAGGTTTTTGCAGTTATTGCACCTTAGATTCTTGATACTGTCAGTAAGTCTCTACTATCTGGTCTGTTCCTTTACTGTTTTAAACAAGCTCGTATTCAGACACTCCTTAAAAATTTGGTTTAGATGTTACACTACCCCATAAGTATCATCCAATATTCAAATTACCTTTTATTTCAAAAATCATGGAAAAGGTTGCTAACAAGCAATTGTTACAAGTAATAGAAGGAAATTATTTATCTGGCAAATTCCATTGAGGTTTTCAGAAGTGTCATAGTACAGAAACAGCCCTTCTCAAAGTCACAAAAGACATTTTAATGAGTTCAGGGACTGGAAATGTCACAGAATGGCTCGACTTGACTATAGCTTTTGATACTGTCAGTAACAAAAACATTTTGGGAGACTGAAAACATGTATTGGATTGGACAAAACAACTCTTAACTGTTCATCTTATCTGAGATATCAAAGTCACCATGGACAGCGTCCCTTCTTGAACTGCTCATATGTCTAAGTGTTCCCCTGGCTCAGTCCTGGGCCCTGTGCAATCTTACAAATATGCGGTGAATTATTGATTCAAAACTGAATATTGAAGCAAATGATGAGACTGTGTATTCAGTATTTGGTAGGTTTTAGGAAACTATTTTCAAGTTGTTAAATTGTCCAGCACTCTGATTGGCGAGTCTCAGCCTAAATTAGCATCCCCGTGCACAGGACAGACAGAGCATTTAATACACTTAATTCTACATGATAACTCTCCTCATTACACGCAAAATTTCAGCTCCTTCCTTTTGGATGAAGTTTCATAGTCCCAAAGTGCAGAACAAAGCATAACAAAAATAGAGCTTAGTAGAAGTTCAGTCAGGAAGACTATTTTTTCCGCATTCCGTTTACATCACCAACAGATCCCTTCATTATTAACCTTAACCACTTCATTCTCCTCTTCATGCAATGACAAACTTACATGCTCTCCTGTAGCCAATCACCTATCTGCTGCAAAAAATGTCCCCTAAGGCGCAGAGCAGAGACGGGGCTGGGCTTAGGTATCACATTAATAGATCCCCACAAATAGTATCTTAATTCTTAATCTTCATGAAACGAAAAAAAAAAGTAATTTTATGAACCAGAAATGCACTTTTAGTTTTTAAGTTTGATTAATGGCAGGAGCAGGACAGTCGTGCTGAATTACTTGTGTTTCTGTATTTAGGAGTCTAAATTTTGAGTATATTTTATTCTATACTTAAGTTAAAAGTACACATTTTCTAACTTGTGCCCCTTCTTTCAATTTGGCTTGGACTTTTGACAAGTTGACCACCTCTTGTGCTTGTGAAGGTGCAGAGTAGAAGTTTAACCAGGCTGATGCCACATCCAGACATGCATTTACCATACCAGGAAACATTTTTGAGATTCTGATACTGTGATGTAGAAAATCAATGCGTGAGTGTCATAAACAAACTAAAAACAGACTGACTTGAATTGTACTTCATGATTAATGATTAACATCTTTGGAAACAACATCAGCAGCACCAGCTGACCTCAGACTTTGATAAACACACCTTTAATGTGATAAGCTATTTGATGCCAGATTGTATTCAAAAACTCTTGCCGACTACTGTCACTAAGTGCAACTTAGCCGATGAGAGGAAAATCTGACTGTCAAGATAACCACACAGTTGACTGGCAGGATATCTGCTTCACTGTTAGTACCAATGTGGGGGAATCTTCGGATAGATAGATCGATAGATAGTGTGTGTGTAAGTCTTTTGGAGGGTCCTCAGTCTTGCTTGGCGGGTGGTGATACATACGCCTGTGACAAGAAGCTGGGGGTGCAGGCTGTGTCCAGGATGGGTGGGATCTTTCCAACTTCCTACAGAACCAGCAATATAAATGTCCCTGAGATGTGGTAGTGCGGTCCCAATCACCCCCTCTGCCACCTTCACCACCCACTGCAGATCCTTTGCGTCCACTGCTGTGCAACTGTTAAATCATTCAGCTGTTGGTCCAGAAGCTTTCAGTCATGGTCCAATAACAGTTTAAAATCTGATGTTGTGGCCTGTTTCATCTTCTGGAGGAAATAAAGTCTTTGCTGGGCCTCCCAAAAATGATGGAAGATGATGAAGTCTGGAGAGACATAAACTCAGGAATTTGAAGCTCCCTGCCCTCTACACCTTCTCCTCATGTACACAGAGGGCAGAGAGTACCGTGTGCCTTTATTTCTTAAAATCATCTAGCATTTTTTTGTGTTCAAGTCCAAGTTGTTATCTGAACACAACTCTGCAAGATGTTGGACCTCCTCTCTGTAGGCTATCTTGCAGTTGTCCATCTTAAGTCCTAAAATCGTGTTGTCTTAGGCAGATTTGAAAACCGTGCTGGTGGTGTGTGTAGTGTAGCAGTCATGCATGAAGAAGGAGTTGAGGAAAGGGCTAAAAACACACCCCTGTGGCATTCCCGTACTCAGGACCAGGATGGACGAAGTGTGTTTTCCTATCCGGATCCTCAAACAGCCCATCTACATCATGTTCACATACAGCATCCTTTTACAAAAATATGAATATCTTGATTTATAATAAAACTCTAAGTTACATATTGTTGTGGATTAGATCCTTTCTAGTGAACTAACTGTAAATTTAAATTTCTCTAGAAGTGCCCGTTGTTTAAAAGTAAATGTCCTGTATTTATATAGCGCTTTTCTAGTCATTGTTGACCACTCAAAGCGCTTCACACCACAGGTTTTACAGTCACCCATTCACGCACAAATTCATACACTAGTGGTCGTGACTACCTGGCAGAGTGCCACCTGCTCATCAGGTGTGTTAACCATTAACACACTCATACACTGGTGGCACAGCATCATGAGCAATTTGGTGTTCAGTGTCTTGCTCAAGGACACTTCAACATATTGACTGCAAGGTCTTGGAGTGAGATGAACTAATATATAGGGATCTAATGATCTAGTATCTATATACTTTTTTCGACCATACATCATGGAAGTCAGTTCATGAACAACAAAACACAATAGTTCACTCACAGTCAGTATTTTACAGCTCTAAAAACTCACCATGGCAGCTAGTGTTTATATTTTGTCAGGACTATTGTGAGGCAAAGATTAGAAACAAGCTTCAGAATAAAAACAAGACCACAATGTGTGATACAGTAGAAGATGTAAATTACTTTTTTTTAAAAAGCCATAAAATGAGAGTGAGTTTTGATAAGAGGTTTATAGCAGGCAGCTCCACAGCTTAGGGATACAGATTCTTGGATCATTAGTACCATGGTACAAGGGTTTCTGCAAGATTTAAACATATCTAAACAAGCTTCCTCGGTCATTGAGGGGAATATTGCTTTGCTTTGAAGCTCCAGTTGATTTGTGGAATGTGATCGAAAGGAGTGAAAAAATGCACAGTACAGAAGAAAGGAAGGAGAGAAAGAATGGTGTAAAATGATTGCTGTCTTCACAACTGAGCTGGGCTGCCCTTAGCAAAGATACACGTCCAGGAGATGCTGAGAACTAAAATTGGAATAAATCTGTAAAACCAAGAGCTCTTTTTCATCAGGGGGAGGTATCTCAGAGCTACCAGCTTTGTGAAGATAAATCATATTTGCGTTTCAGATGTCAAAGCAAACACTCCAAAACTACGTATTCAATATTTATTTCTGATGCCTTAATTATAGTCAACGATGATTAATAGTGTTACCTGGCATAAACAGTAGTAGAAAACATGTTGTGAATGGGGCGATTGGGAGGTTTGCTTGGACTGATGTTTAGTTTCCCAGCCTGAATCTTAATTCCAGTCCATCCCTGACATTAATCATAGAAACAAAAGAACACAATGTTGGTATGTTCATTTATAGTCATACTATATGACTATCACAATTATATATTGAATATTTGTTATATTTTGAGGCTTCATGGTCAGAAACCAAAATAAAACGTGACATGTCTTGGTGTTTGTGATTTTGCGGTGTGGCACACAAAACGAAAGTGTAAGAGGTTAGTTTAATCAGTAACAGTGGGGAAGGGCATAATGAGTCTTTGTGTGTTTATCCAGTGACAATGCGCTGAGATCATAGCAGTAAAACCTCCCGCCCCCCTCTGTCTTGTGTTTTTTTCTGGCACAGATTGCAAGGTTTCCAGTAAGCTACGTGCTGCAAGCACATTCTGGCCAATGGCCAAATCTACCTGCTCGACAGGTATGTTGACCTAGTAGGAGGAGGGCAGAGTCCCTCTCGTTTCACCCAGGAGTGTATGTGGGTATGTACAAGCCTGCATGCACGTGTTTTTTGATTGTTCTGCTCAGTGGGTAGATTAATACTGAGTTGATGATTAAGAAATGCTTAATTTTTTAACTTATAAATTTGTGAATTATTCCATTGGTTGCATAAAAAGTTATTGGGAAATGTCATTAGCAACAGCGAAAAATATCTAAGTACATTTGGTCAAGAATTGCACATATTGTAAGTACTAATTTAAAGTCCATTAATTTTCTGATACTTGTGTTCCACAGTGATTTGGAGGCACATACTGTAACATTTACTTTATTACATTAATTTTAAAATTGGGTTATTATTCTGAAGATTTTGTTTAACAATGCAAAATATGAGTATTTTGCATTTTTAGGTGTGACTCATGAATGACCCCTCACATCCTTCAGATGTAAATGCACAGCTGAATCTTGTCCTGATGGGCTGGCTCTTCTTTTACTTGTGCCTTTGGAGTGGTTGTTGAGTCTCCACAATGTCTGATCACTCTCACTGCATTGGACAGCATAGACAACATTGCTTAGCTTGTGTTTGGATATTTTGTCCTTAGGATGAACCAGTCTTTGTCTGAGGGTGTTGCTGGGTTTGAAGTACACCGGGATGCCGTGTTTAAAGAAAGTCCTTCTTAGTTTCTCTGACACTAAAACAAATATGGGACAATGATGTTGCTTCTGTTGTTCCTTTCTTCATCAGGTGTTGCTGAGTGTTTTGTTGGTCTATTTATTGATTTTATGAAGGCCCACTTAGAATGGCCACAGGTTTTGCGTGCTCTCTCTTGCTCTCAAAATTACCCATTAATGAACTATACTTTACTTTTGATCCTGATGTCCATACACAGAGAAGGTCAACAACTCAGGTCAGCACCTCCAAGGTGTAACAACCAAATGTTTAGAACTGAAGAAGCCTTTCGGATGAGAGGTGAGACGTCTTCAAAATCAAAAAGTAGTCCAAATGCCTTCAACTAAAGCACTTAAGACTACCTCAACCTGGATGACTGAGAACCTATACATCCTACAGACACAATAAAGCCCTTAAAAAACCCATTGTGATTAGGAGTTGAGAGGCATGTATTTTTCAATCCCACATTTTCACTATTATCATAGCATCATAATTAATTAGTGAAACTGGTTGAGATGAATCACGATATGTTGGTGAATTTCTATGATTTAATAATAGAATTATAAGAGCTTTACACAGGGTTGGGAAAATTTCACCTGTTTGAAAGCTGTCCATTAATATATGAAATTAAGGAGATTGTAACTTGTTTTAAATCTTCATCCTTTCATTTAGTCAGTTGCATCAGAAAGTTAATTTATTGTAATTGGGGAATCCAGCTCAGCTTTAGCTTCTCCATTAAGTGAAGGGATGTTAATGTTATCAAAACAGTTATGGAAGGATTACTTTTTTTTTAATTTTACATAACCCATCATTTGACCATAAATGTAGCCTTTAAAGGCCTCAAAAGGTATTGACGCTGAAATTTCCGTTGCTTTGAGAAAATTGTAATCCATATTTGAACTGACATTTTCCAGAAATTTAGGGTTTTAAAAACCAATGTGGCTTTAGAGGCTAAATAGAATACACTCTGAAATCAGAGTACATAAAGCAAAATTAAAGCATCACCAGATTTTAAAATGCTTTTCTCCAAGTATCTTTAATATTCAAGTTTGATTTGAGTAAAAATGCCTCTGGATCAGAAATATTTGAGCCTATCTGAGAATTAGTCAAGATTCAGATCAAGGGTGAAGTTAAATTCGTCCCATGTCTCAATGAAGAAAGCAGATTAGTATAGAAGTTTGGTTCATCCTCATTGGGTCCATCGATTTAACCAGAATTAAGTCTTGGATCAGCAGCAAACCTTGCTCAATGATGAATCTGCCTGCAGGATCTTTAATAGCTTTTTGTATTTAGAGGAAGGGATTTGTGCACCAGTACATCTTCTAGCATGTAATGAGAAAGTAACAAATTACAAAAATTACCTGGTCTGTCCATATTTTCCTTAATCGAGGCATCTGCTGACTTGGTAGTCTGTTGTCTAGTTCTATGATGAGTTGTTAAGTTGGCTCTGAAATATGTCCACCATCAGGTTTGAAACTTTGAACAAGCTCTGAAACTTTGTTTTAAAAGGATTCTTTATCAGCAAGCAAAGATATGTCACCTTCAGCTTTGTTACTGTGAGTCTTGGAATTTATAACTTCTTGTATTTAAGTATAGAAGTCCACTCTCAGTAGATACATTAGGCTGCAAGGCTGCATTGGCTCATCTATGTTGTTTACGATGTACACTGTAGACTGTACCACCAGTGTGTCCAACAGGTTCTTTTGAATTATTCTGATGATGTTCATTTACTTCTCTTTTCCAAATTAAAAATTGTGTGACATGTTGCACTATTGCACAGCTTTGGTCAGTTGCTTGTCTGTGAAACTTAAAACTAAATCATATAATCAACTTCAAGTTGGCGCTAAGATTTTAGGCCAACCTGTGACACATGGCACTTTCAATCAGTGTACAAAAAGAGCATGCTTATATTTGCTGACAGTATTTTTGCTGACCCCTCACATGTTCTGGATGAAGAATACCAACTGCTGCCCTCCAACAGCTGGTTTGGAGTCCCTCCTTTTAAACACCACAGCTGACTGAAGTTTGTGTACTGACAGTTTTTCTATTAGTAGTTATTTCTTTGATATACTTGTCAATGACCTTCATCTGTTTATCTGAGTCCAGACATTCCTCTCCCCCGCCACTTCCACCAACTCCTCCAGGAGGATACCAAGGCCTCTCCAAGCCAGCCAAGAGATATAATCCCTCCAGCGTGACCTGGACTACCCCAGGGTCTCTTCCTGGATTAGTATGTTTGAAACACTTTAACAGGGAGACGTCTGGGAGGCATCTTTACCAGCTTCAGCAGCCAACAACATACTTAAATGCACTTTTTATTCACCTATCAACTGCTAGCTTTAACCCATTGTGAGAGGGGCCAAATGAGGCAATACTAACTTCATAGTTCTTGCTTTTTTCAGCAAAGATTAATTAGAGGCAGGGATGAATGGAAGCATGGTGATACAGGCAAGTCATCTAGATTTTGACATTCTGTGTCATTTCCAACAGGCTAGACCTGTTGAACACTAAGCTGAAACCTGAAACCACCATCAGTGTTAGGACAGAGGAGTCTATACAAACAAAGCTCAAATTTGTAGCTAAACACAGGAAATCTAAAATGTGATGGTGGAAGTGAGGCTACACGCATTTTCACAATATAACTTTTATCACCTGGAGTCCCCAGCCCTAACCTAAGTGTTGTCTTTTTTCCGTAATCTCAGTGGCTGTCTGCAATGAATTAGTCCATCAGTGAAAGTCATATCCACTCTTGTGCACACTATGTTCCTTCAGAGTTGCCTGCTTTTATTCATGCATTGTTGACTTTCACACAAACATTTCATGGTTCATCAGAAAGCTTTAATGTAAGTGTCAGGTTACATAATGCTGTCAGGTGTGCAGTTTCCAATTATGCCATTGAAAAGGTGATCTACCAGCATGATGTTGTGTAACACTGGCATTTTCTGAGAACATTCAGGTCTTACAAGTTTTAGCAATACCACACTGGTGAAGCTACCATGAAGATCAGTATGAGGCCAGTGCTTGAATTGTCTAATTGCTTCTTTTATTTTCTTTTTGCTCTCAATTGCAGTAACGATAAGAAAATTAAGTCAAACAGAGTCTGTTTTGGTTTCTTTATACGTGATCAGTATAGTTAAATATAAATGTCCTGTATCTATATAGCGCTTTTCTAGTCACTTAGACCAATCAAAGCACCATGTTTTGCATTCATCCATACACTGGTGGCTGTGACTAACTTGCAGGGTGCCACCTGCTCATCAGGAGCATAAACAATTGACACACACTCATACACTGATGGTGCAGCGTCAGGAGCAATTTGGGGTTCAATGTCTTGCTCGAGGACACTTCAACATGTAAACTGGGATTGACCAGGATCTTTCCGATCACTGGTCAACCACTCTACCATTTGAGTCACAGCCACCCATCCCACACAGTGTGGCATCAGTCCAGTTTGTATGTTAATTTTCTCTGCCCGATTGAAGATAAGCCTGTCACATCTGATGTGAGTTTAAGGCTAGTTCAACCCAAGACTTACTATTTAGTCCATTTCCTGTATGTAAACCTGTACTTATTCTGTTTATATCCAATGGCTCTATTTTGTGCCAGAGGTAGTAGACAGTTTTATGGTTTCATTGGATTCAAATTGAGTTGTGCGGTAGAGTGTTTGGAGTCTGGACAGGTTTATCAGACTGCAAAGCACTGGTTTCTGTTAAAGGGGAGCAACAAAGTGACCTGAGATCTAAATCAGTAGCACAATATTCTCAGGATTTGCATACTGAAGATAAAAGCCTCTGCATTTATACTGACAGCCATTTAATTTATTATCCTAACCAAACACTTCACCAGTCTGTACAGTGTCACAATTTATTCAGTTGCTTCCCTTAAAACAGAGGTAGGCAATTAGGCCACAATAAGTGTTGATAAACATGGGTTTAGGTGTGCCTAAAAAACCTGCCATTTGTTTGTTTTCTTCTCTGGAGGTCAGGGAGAAAGCATCAGTGCAGATTTGAATCCAGAATAGTAACATCTCTGATTTGTACAAAACTGTGAAAAATGTTCAAGTGTAGTATATGACAAAGATGAGCAATACACATCCATACGTTCTCTTGATGTGAGAGCAGGACAAATATCATTCTTCATTTTCACTAGGGTGGAGTATTTTAATAAAAAAGGTAATGGGTATAATAAAACAACGAAAAAACACATGTAACTAGCAAAATAACTTCTGTAATTCTGTATTAACTCTCAAACACACTGTATTGATTTTTCATTAATACTTTGTAAGATTTTTGTTTTTTACTCATCCCTACACTTTTGTATTGCATTTAGGCTTTCCACTGTTAACAATGTTGAAATCTTCAGCCATTTAACACACATAATGCTCATACTGTTAGTGTAAACTTTGAGAATATATAAAACAAAATGCAGTTTCACCTAAAGTATAAATAAATATACAAATATATTCATGAAGATACAAACTGTGTGTTATCGACAGATTCATACCAGTAAAGCCCTAGAGGATATATCTAGAGCTATATCTGTTTTCATCTGAATATAATTTGATCCATATTTGATCCATGGTCATCATTAGGGAATCACCATGATTCTGCCAAACAGAAACAGAATATTTACCATCTGTGCATCTGAATGTAAGTTTCTACCTGTCAGGATCCGGTAGTTTTCATGTGTCTGTTTTTAGGGTCAATTAGTTTTTCCTGTTTTACTTTGAAGTTTTGTTTGCATCTTATTCCCCATGTCCTGTCAAGTCTTGTCCCTCAGGTGTGTGTGATTGCCTCTCCTCCCTAATGTCTCTCTCTTGTGTCTAATTGTCTACCTCTCCCGTGTGCATTTAAACCTGTATTCCTTTTCTCCTTTGCTGAATTGTTTTGTCTTTCTAGTGAGCAGTCTAGCATACCTTCCTTGTGTTTTTGATCATTGCTTGTATCTTGACTACTTAGTTTGCCTATTCCTTAAATTGTACCTTACTCATCTAGTTAGATATCTCGGTGTTGACCTATTTTTAGTAAACTGACTTTTATTCAGAACCTCTCTGTCTCCCTCTGCCTTATTTAATCCCTCAGACCCTGTACCTGATACTACCTTGTCGTTCCTACATATTAGATACCACATTTGATAAAATTAATGAATTCAAGAAGACAATGTAAGTCAAACTTATGTTATCAATTTTGCTGATGTGTTGCCCTTTTCCAAAGTGGATCATGCAGTACAGTCTTGTAGCTAAGATAGAACCTTGTGGCATTAAATAAGCATTCCTGGTTTGTGATGGGTTTTTGTGCGTATGCCAGGAAATACCAATTATAAATCTCCTTGACAATGTCTGCAGCCGTTAAATTTTACTTGTTCACACACATTTCTAATGTGCAGTTTAAAGTAGATTAGTTTAAATGTGGAAAGCAAAACAATAAAAGCATTATGTATAGCAATAAAGTTTCTCTCTTCCTTGAGGTAAATGGCATTTGTGGGATTTGGATTGGAGTGGAGTGGATTTCTGTAACATTTAAAAGAAAAATAGAGTATTAGTTATTCTTAATTTGAATAAGGACAGAAATTGTTATTATCCCTTTTTCAACTCTTCAAAGAAGAAACATGGGATGCAAATAAAAAAGATTGGTAGGCGGGTGAAAAAGCCTGGTGCTAGCAGAGGGACTTTGGCTCCTTGTAGTCCTAAATTTCAAATGACCTGGTATCTAGAAGGCACCAATAACATTTATTAATCTTTATGATCACTTTGATGTGGTTTTGTTGTCATGTAACTGTACTTTAGTATTTTTGCAGTCAAATTCTATCACATGAACAGTTCTCAATTTGACTCCCAATGTATGTAATTATCAAGTCTGATCTCAAATAATATTCACTATAGTCAACAGGGATGATTTCAGGTAGCAAGACCTGCTTTATACAAGTAGGTGTTTACTCTGCCTTTATCACAGCACTGAGACCAGAATTTCTAGGTGCAAAAGGAATTCTGATACTTTAGATAATAGGCTGGCTGCTAGCAGTAGCCATGCTGCTAATGCTGTCTTTGCAATTAAAAGAATTAGAAACTATTCTAACTTTCTAACTAACTAAGGGGCGGCAGTGTTTGGCTCCAAGGGACTGCGGCTGCGCCACTGCGGTAAGCTTATTGCGTCACTTCCTGTTGTCCGTATCTGGTCGTCTTGCTGTGCTATGCTAAATATCTGGGACGGTTTTTAACTATATTAATTGTTTAACTGCTGTGTACTAAAAGTGTAAGCCCTTGTACTTAAGCACCCTTCAGCCCTCTCTCATTTTAGTGAATTGTATCGCTAGTCTTACAACCTTTCTGTGTCGCGATAACCAACTCAGGTATTGTACCTGGGATGGCTTCTCCATCTCCTCTCCCGATCAGTGTGCCACATGTTTAGTGATTCCTCTGCCTCTTTTAGTGATAATGGTACGTGTATTGAATGTAGTTTATTTGCTGCGTTGGAGGCGAGGCTTAGTGATTTGGAGGCTACGATCTGCACCTTTCAAACCAAACCAGTAGCTTCGCTAACTGACCAGCCCCCATTAGCCGGTGCGGGTCGACTGAAAGCAGCTCCTCCGAGCCCCCCAGCAGCTCCCGAGCAGCTGGGAAACCAGGGAAGTTGGGTGCCTGTTCGAAGGAAGCATCGTCCTAAGCAGAAGCCCACAGTTCACCAACTACCCGTTCACGTTTCCAACAGAGTTTCCCCACTCAGTGACGCACCCACTGAGAAACCAACTCTAGTAATTGGCAGCTCTATATTGCGAAACGTTAAATTTTCCACACCCAGCGGCCATAGTCAAATGTATTCCCGGGGCCAGAGTGGGCGACGTGGAATCAAATTTAAAGCTGCTGGCAAAGAGTAAGCGTAAATACAGTAAGATTATGATTCATGTTGGCGGTAATGACGTTCGGCTACGCCAGTCGAAAGTCACTAAAGTTAATATTGAGTCGGTGTGTGCTTTTGCCAAAACAC